>ML777131.1:3178814-3226694 GCA_009831015.1 Picea engelmannii | reverse complement strand
ATACCAATTGTTGGATTATTGAGAGGGGGGGTGAATCAGTAATAACGTAATTATAATCCTTTTTCTTCAAATGTTATATCAATGTAGAATTATTATCCAATAATGAGCAGTAATAAATAAACAATCACACACATACACAGTACGCCAGTGTTTTACGTGGACACCCAAATCGGGAGAAAACCAAAGATTTTTTTTTCTTATATGTATTGAATAATTGCATTCATTGGAAGCACCAACTTCCTTTGTTTTCCAATTGCAACTGGAAGGAAGCTCCAACCCCCTAGTTTCTCAGGCTACAACTTGAGGGAAGCTCCAACTCCCCAAATCTTTGGCTACAACTAGAAGGAGGCTACAACCCCCAATGTTCTCTGGCTACAACCAGAAGGTGGCTACAACCACATGTCCTTGCCCCATCCTGCCACCCTGAAGTAGAAGTAGAATGATGGAACCACTGTCACACTATCACTGTGAGATATACCGCTGTAAACCTGTACCAATAAATCTAAACCATGCATCAACCATGCATCAACCTATACCTCAACCTGTAATCAACCTGTACCACAAACAAGTTCATCAACCATTCACCAACCTGTAATCAACCTGTACCATAAACAAGTGCATCAACCATGCACCAACCTATAATCAAACTGTGCCATAAACAAGTGCATCAACCATGCACCAACCTGTAGTCAACCTGTACCATAAACAAGTGAATCCAACCATGTACCAAGTATGTACCAATCATGTGTCAACTATTCATCAACTATGACTCATCAATATTTACCAACATCATCAACTATACACCTCATGTATGTGTGCCAACTCATCAACTACTTGTCTCAACCATGTACTCAACATGTACCTCAACCAAAAGCCCTCATCAATTTCATCATCCAAATATGATTTGTAGCTCTGTAATATACCTGGTGTATATGATCACATTCCTGCATACCTTCCTTAACTTTAAAAACAAGATACTAGCATTTTCAACAAACTTTTCTTTATTCTCACATGCCCAGTTTGGATTAGTCAACAACCCTAACTTGAAGTAATCATAACTTTGAACTTGTAATGAATAAATATATAAACCTTATGCACAATGTTCTTCAGTGTGTTTTATTCAATTCCTCCAAGTGGCACTACTTTCAACCTCTCATAAAAGGATTTATAGAAATAATGGCATACCTTGTTGAATTCTGGCTTATTCTAGAGAGAGACCTTGTAGAGTGTGCCCTGCACAAAATATTTGATGAAATGATCTAAAAAAACTATATAGAATAATAAATCCTGTAAGCTAACTAAAAAATTTTGTCTTACTGAATTTGGATCTGTTATGAAGAAGTTATGACGTGTTTACCCGAAACACCTGATTTTGACTAGTTTCAGAACTGGCCACAAACTCTAGTTTCCACAGAGTGTAACTCCCAAAATACAACGACCCACAAGCTGAATTTTTAACCACATATATTTGGATATGGTTTCTCACTTTCATAGCAATTGAAGGATCTGAATCATTATAGAAAAAACATTATAGTGAAAATGGTGAGATGACCTGAAAATAACATACCTTAGAAAGCACCATCAAAAGAATTTATCCTTCCTTGCATTTCGGCCTTCTTTTCTTCACTTTCCTCAGAATTTCGGTTTAGATATCATTTGTATACCTTAGAAACCTATATATATTCAATATTCTCAAGTGTGATTCAAATGAGAGGGCCTTGCCTCTTATTTATACTTTCCAAGTAGCTTCCTTAAAAACATCTTCTAGGTCACTTGGCCCCACTTTCCTTATTTTAGGGTTGGGTCCACTTCTTATTTCTCCATTAAAATTATTATTGAAATAATTTATTTTGTATTCACTTTGAATTATAATACACTCATAACTTCACTTTATTATTTACCTTTTAAAATCTCTTAAACCACTTTGATTACTTTGACCTTTTGAGGCTTCTAGATGACATATGAGGGTCCTCCAACTTCGTAAGGCCATAACTCTCAAACCGTGAGGAGTTATGTGACGTTATACATACCACCAAAAATGGCATGACATGTACTATCCATATAGAATAGTATTATCTGAAAATATATCATAACTCGTACCGTTACTCATCAAACAAACTTGGGTCCATTACCCAAACCTGGGGTCTCCAACTTCTCATGGCTATAACTCTCTAACCGTGAGGAATTATGTGACGTTCCACATACCATCGGAAATGACATAACAAGAAATATCCATCTAGGATATTTTCCCTGACAAATTCACTTTCCTTCATCTCATTATTCCACAATTAAGCATGGGTTCTCTTACTCCACAAAGCATCTTCCCATGAGGGCTTTCCCCATAAGGGGACCACTTTGGAGTTCATCCATATTTAATTCTTATCAACCATGACAAAACTATAATGAGTCATATTTACATCAAACACTATTGGGTCCATTACCAAAACCTTTGTGCTACGGGTCTTTCTTCAAGGGTTGACATCAATGACAACCAACCTTAATGAACATAGTTTAGGTATAAAAACCCATTCCTTTATTTTTGCCAAAATGAATAATAAAAGACTCGAATAGCTTAGGAATGGACCAAGCTTTAGAATTTCAAATGTTTTGAAGAAGAAAGGAAAAATCGATAAAATGGGAAATAAGCTTAATGCAATGGAGTAGACGTAGACAATTTTACAATGCAAATTTGAGCACTTACACACTCTTAGCACCTGTTCTCTCCCTGGGTAGGTGAATGCGAAATGGAGGCCAAATAATGAAAGAGGTGGATGGTCAAGGCTATTGTAATGCAGTAAGTGAGATATGGGAAAACAACAATGTAGCGGTGGGAAGGATGACGTGAGAAACAAATTCATAGGTGACCATTAAGAAATAAGAGAAATGTTTGAGAACCCCCACGAGATATGGCTAGAATATAGATGAAGAGAGAAAAATGAGGCTCAATATTCAAGCCATGGCAGGGCTAAAGGAGGACTCCTGGGCCTATGGAAAAACACAGGATGGGGACCAAATGGCAATATAGGTACTAACTAAGGCACCCATGAGGGGTAGACACTATCGAACCAGTTACGACATGCAAAAGGAGTGGCTAAGGTCACAACTGACCAAGTTTGAACCTAAGGCGTAACACTGACAATATGGATTGTTAATAATGAAAAGTGGGAAATGTAGGGAAAAACATATTCCTATATGTCAGTTGAGAAATATATACCTCAAGTGTAGTGGATGTCACCATATTTGTAAAACAATTCCCTAGAATTTTGTCAGTCACATGTAAACTAGATTCCAAGGTCAAAACGCATAGTGAAATCACAAAAAATGAAACTATTTTTTTACTTTTTGGATATGATGTATGAAAAACAAAACACACTCACACCACACACATATGCACAAGGCAATATGCATATTGATGACTTACACTAAGTAGAGCCCATTGCTAGGCTCAAGCCAAGGATATTTTTCATAATCAATGAACTCATGAGCCAATGTTGGCATAATATTGCTTACCATGTTAGGGCCATGCTACACAAGATTGAATTTTTGCATATGAAGATACTCATTGTGACTAGTCTCACGAGCTAGGGAAGCCCCTTTATTGGTTCCATCAAGACATGAAGGAAGTATGAAACATGAATCTTCGATGGAAGGGGTAGCATATAATTTGGTGGTAAGTTCTAAAAAAGATATTTGAGGAAGAAAAGGGTAAAAACTAGGAGGTCTACTAGATGCTCTAGCAAATGCCGCTTGTCCTAGATCAAAACTCATCATGTTAACTCTGATCGATTCTATATTAGTAGAAGATGATGAAAGTTTCATCTCATACTTTTGTTTTTCTATGGAAGCCATGAATTCCAGGATGGCCTCTTTTGAAGGAAACTCAAAATATAGGATGTCATGTGAATGTAGAGAGTCAACAACCCATGTGGGTAGAGTAGGTGGATCATACTCCATATGAGGATGGAGTTGTTGACCAATATCATTAGATGTTGATGAGATTGTTGGATTGAAAATATCAAACATGGTGAGAGGCATGGATTCTCCCTATGAATCAACATCCTTGAGATAAGGTACCGCCCAAGGATTGGAAGACCCAAGGAATCCATTGGTAAATGATGAAATCATGTTAATAGGATCAATAGTTGTAGAAGGAGATTGTGGGGGAAGGTGAAATACACTGATAAATGATGGATATTTGAACATATTCGCACCAATTTTCATATAATACTGCATGGTATCACTGACAAAGAGTACATTAGACCCCACATTGGATCCAAGATATAGGGTACAAAACAAAAGTTGATCTATTGCCACTCTTTTCCCTTGATGAGGGAAGCGTAGGACCCTAAAGACCAATGAGACAACTAAAGTCATCTCATAGAACCAAGTACACCTGAGTAACAAATTATACTCAAGTAGTGCATTGATGACCTCTACGGAAACAAAGGCAGTCTTTCCACCTAACTTGATGGGTAAGGAGGTGATTATTCCATGAGGCTGGAACATGTGTCCATCAAATGATTTTAATAGTGTCATGGATGTATCAATCTTAGGGGAGCCAATTGACTTCCAAAAAGAAATAAACATGATGCAAGTTGAGGCTCCTTCATCAACCATTGTTCGGAAGATGTTTTTTACCCATCGTTCACACTTTGATTTATAATTCTAATTGATGGGAGAGCCTATGAGTAACATGAGAAGATTCAAAGGTTATGAAACTCAACTCTAAGGGATCAACTGCACCTATGGCAGAAAACAAGTTTTTTCATTGCGCTAGGAAGCTTTGGAGGACTTCAAGCGCAAAAATGGCACATGGTTCTTGGGCCAAGTCTTCCACAATATTGTAGTTGTGGGAAACCCATGTGTTAGGTGTTGAGTCATGGGAATAACACATTTTTTCCTTCATTTTTTTACTCATCTCATACCTTTTCCCTTTCTATTCACACCTTTCCCATAATTAGCATGGTCCAATAATTTCCTTTTTTCCACCGGTATGTTAAGCCATTTGATGCATTGATTCTTTAATATTTTCTTGCATTTAGGGAAGCATGATGTCTGTGATTGGGTAACTACTGATTAATTTCTAAAGAATCTTACAGAATTATCAAACACTGCTACTTCAAGGTGTTGCTTCTCCAAGTCACTGTTACTCCAAGGTGTTGCTACTCCAAGGCGCTGCTACTCCGAGGTGTTTCTACTCTGAGGTGATGCTACTCCAAGGTGTTGTTACTCTGAGTTGTTGATACTCCAAGACTTGATACATAAACACCACTATTATGGAATGTTGTTGTCGTCGAAGGATCACTGCATGCTGATGACTAGACCATTGGCCTGTGGACTCCTATGTTAAGGATTGATGTATCTAATGATGTGTCTTACCTTATAGTCACAACTATTGTATGATTTGAGCATGGGATGTTCGCCCAAATAATAGGACATTTCGACCCACTATTTCTATAAAAATAATTTACATAAGTTGTAATCAGTTACATGAATATTTGGTATCTTTTGTATCTTCTTAATTAAGACAACATCTAACAACTTGAGAATCGAAATATTCTCAATTATGTTCATAATTGTAATATTTCCAAGATTAGAAGAGGAAAGGGAAAGTTTAAAAGGAGAGAGAGCATCCCTTCTCCATGTTAGGTTGGTTTTGGAGAATAGATGATAATCGATGGACTTTGTGTGTAAAAATAATTGTATTTGCACCTCTTGATTGAATAATAAAGATATGGTAAGTTGTGGTATCAATTTATGAGTGATTAAAGTTGTATTTTTTGTAGCCTTTTTCCCCTGCTAAGTAGGAAGGGCCCTCCTTTTTAGCAGGGTTGTTGCTGTATTATTATTTGGATTAACATAACTAGATTATCTTGTTATTGTGTTCCTTAGTTCAATTCCTAGTGTAGATAGTTGATGTGAATGGATTATTTCAGTTATAGCTATCATGGTTGATTTTTTACTAGTGTGATTCATTTCAATTCAGTACGAGTGAGTTTTTGTTTTGCTCAGGCAAGAGTTCATTTATGTTTTGCAAAAGCCTATTTTAATTCATTCTAGCAAGAGTCATGTTTTATTGCAACAAGTGTTCATTTCAATTCTGTATGAATGTGTTCTCAATCCAATTTCAGCAAGTGATTTATTCCAATTCTGTATGTGTGAATTTTCAGTCAATTGCAACAATAGTTTCAATTTCAATTATGTAAGAGTGTGTTATGATTAACCGCATAGAGGGTGTGTTTCCCCTAAAGAAGAAGATAGTTGAAATATGTGTTCTTTGCTTTTCAACAGTGTCTTTTTTTATTTCATTAGTAGTGAAGTGATTAGCAATTGGTTTTAAAGAAGGTCAATTGAATTTCCTTTGAGCATCTTACTTGGTTGCAGCTTAATTTGATATAAGGATTCAATTCATTTACAACAGTTGTGTAGAGAATGCGTGATTAGTGTATTTCATTTATCAGAAAGTGTTAGGAGAATTATTTTTCCGCATAAAATGGCACAATAACCTTGTAATAAAAAGACTTACCTCGGGTTGACAATTGAATGCATTGGATGAATTGATTAGACAATTAATCACACCAACATTTTTGGCATCATTGTCAGGGAGGCTATTAAGGGCTCAAGAATAATAACTGACACCATCTTGATGAATTGCGGGATATATGATGAATGAATAAAATAAGAGAAGAACAGTCAACTGCGAAAAATAAAGGAAGAGGAAAGGGCCTTGGTGGAAAAAGAAATCTTGATCAAGGATGGGTAACATATATTCAAGATCGAATAAAAAAAGTGGATTCAACATCTTTAGGTGGGTACACCAGAAACCTAAATAAAAAAGAAGGGTGGATTCTCAGTCCTCTGTTCGGGGAGGGTCATCAACAACAACAATAGAGGCCGAATATCAAGATTTGATAGAAGGTATGGAGCGTTCCAACAATGAAAATAAGGACCATTCAGATTCTAGGATGGAAGTCAATCAACCTAATAACAGGTCAGAAACTTACCAACCTATTTTTGAGCCCAATGATAACCCTATTTTGGATCAAGGGAGTGTTGTTGGGCACCTTGAACAATCGTTGGAGAATATCCCAAAAATAAAAGATATCCCTAGACCTGATTGGCAGAAGATTCATACTTTGTGGAAAATACACATGGCAAATGTAAATGGAAATGACGTGGTTTCAACTTTTTATTTCCCTGTTGGGAACATTCTTGGACTGGCACCAATTAAGAATACACCTCTATCGACACTTCCAAATTTTAACGGTCAGATAAGTGAAGATCCATACACCTTCATGTTTGAATTTGATGTTCTATGCTGAAGCTATAATTATACTATAGATGCTAAAAAACTCAAAATATTTCTAGCTACCCTAAAGGGGTCAGTGTTAATATGGTTCATGGGCCTTGGTTTTGACTCTATAACCTCTCGAGACAATATGAAACATACCTTCCTGATTAAGTATCAGGACTATTGTAGAACAAGGGACCAGAGGGAGGAACTTTTCAAGATGTCTCAGAAGGAGGAAGAAATCCTAGAGGATTATGTGGAATGCCTCAAATATAATTTGTAGAGATATAAACATAATGATTTAGATAAGTAAATTTTGAAGACAATTCTGATTTGAGGTATGAAGGATGATTGTCTAGATATGATGAACCTAATGCGTAAGGGATATATATCAAAGGAACCACTTGAGGAAATTATTGATTTATGTTTGAGGAGATAGAGAGGATCATAAAGGAACAGAGCGAAAACACGAGATACTACTGCAAGTATACAAAGATCCACCAACAATGGAGTAACAAGAGAAGAAATTGGTAATTTATTTGAGAATTTAAAAAACTGATATCCTTAGATCTTTAACTACACAATTGGATGTTATGTAGGTGAAGAAAAATCAGGCTGAAGCAAATAAGGCATTGGCAGTATTTTTTCCTAAATGCAAGGACAAACATCCTTGTAGGGAATTCCCACTTGACAGGGTGGAAATATGCCGTATCTACAAACCAGACCACCCAACAAAACTTTTTCCATCATTTCCAAGATTGAAAGCAGTATTTAAGGGCTCAAATGAAGAGACATCACAAGCATATTTCATCTCTAAGAAACCATGGAAATATCATCTACTAGGTATGCCTCAGGATCCATCCTCATATTTCAATAATTGGAATCATATGTGCAATACTCATATTCCAAAACAAATCCAATATCCCTCAAACCCATGGCCATTTTCCCCACAAACGCAGTATCCAATGCCTTGGGTTTCATATTTAAATCAAACAACTCCATGGTCTCAAGGATGGAGAAATTCTCCTTTCCAAGGAGGGGAAATATCATTCTAGTCTCATTTGTTTGTACAACAATAACCATTACCCCTTCCACCCCATATTTTACCAAGTAACCCTCCACTATGACCCTAGTGACCTTTTCAGTCTAACCCAAATTTGAATAATAAAACTATCCAACAAGTTGAAACATCCATCTTCCCCACTTATTGCATCACCTCTGCTCAATGCAACAAATTATAACTTAGGTCAGGAAGAATAATAAATCCAAAACCCTCACCTATAACTACAGAACATGATGAAACAAACTCTCACAGTGAAATAACCCCACCTTGCAGACAGTCTGAGGAACACCATAAACACACAGAAACTATAGAAAAACAAGTTGAAACTCAAAATGATATTTCTACCTTTGTTGAAACTTCCGAGAAATAGGATAAAACTCATGCTATCACCTCTTCTAAAACTCCACCATATTTGGAAAGGTTAGTTGTGCCTAAATTTATTCCCCAACCCAAGTTTGAATTCCTTGGAGCACTAAAAAACCTGTGTGTTAAAATCCGTCTGCTACAAGCTATCAAAGATGTTCCAATTTATGCCAAAACAATGAGGGAATTTTGCATCAAAAATCCCAGTAGGAAACCTAGGGATCCCCCCACAGTTCATGTCTTGGGAAAAATGTTAGAACTGATGTCGGGAAAAATCATTCCTACTAAATATGATGACCCTGGGAACCCCACAGTAGCCATCCAGATTGATCGCATGACTATTCCAAATATTCTTATCGATCTAGGAGCTACAATAAATATCATAACTAAGGAAATAACATAATTGTTTGGACTTACCAACATAATACCTACCCCCACTGTGCTGGAGCTGGCTAACCGATCCAAAATTTGACTAGATGGGGTGCTGGAAGGTATTGTCTTATCTGTGGACTCCTAGGAATATCCATCATAATTATTAGTGCTGCAACCAAAAAATCATTTAGGAGTAAACCCCCAAATTCTAGGAAGACCTTAGTTGGCCATGGTTGATGCATTTATTAGGTGCAGGATAGGAGCTATGATACTATCTAATGGAAAAACTACAAAAATCCTTAGTATGTATCCCCCTTCCAAACCAAGTGAAGATATCGAGAGCTCTATATGGGATGAACTCAAGCCAGAAAAAAATAGTGTACATCCAATTCTTATGCTTGGTAAGGCCCTCGGTTTCAAGGATGAAACAAAGGATGATACTATCAACAGTGTTATCAACAACCCCCCATCAGTCAGCCAACCAACACCCTATATTTTAGATGTCACAATGAGAGAATATAATCAAAAAACCCTTGATGACGATCCTTCTTTCAAAATGATGCCTTCAATACTAAGCCATAAAATCATCCCAATAGAAATTGAGCCTAAAAAAACCTTAAATATCAGTCCAAATTTATCCCCCTGCAGAAAGAACGATTGATTGAACTATGGAGGAAACATAAGGAATCATTCTCTTGGGATTACATGGATATGAAGGGTATTCACCATGATATATGTACTCATCATATATACATAAAATAAGACTACCGACCTATTCGCCAACCCCAACGCAGAATGAGCCCAACCCTGAAAGAGATTGTAAAAGAACTCCAAAAATTGTTGAAAGTTAATTTTATTTACCCAATCTTAGATAGTCAATGGGTTTCCCCGTTGGTCATTGTTCCTAATAAAAATGACAAATGGATAATTTGTGTCGATTACCAAGAACTGAATAAAGCCACACAGATATACCATTTTCCGTTGCATTTTATTAACCAAGTCCTTGACGCCCTGCCTGATAAGAATTTTTTTTCATTTCTTGACAGCTTCAGTGGATACAACCAAATAATGATTGCTCATGAAGACCAAGACAAAACTACATTTACTTGTCCATGGGACACATTTTATTACTGACTCCTCCCATTTGATCTTTGCAATGCACCTGCCATCTTTCAATGAGCTGTATTGGGAATCTTTTCAGATTTGGTTAATGATTCTCTTGAGATTTATATGGATGATTTCACACCATATGGTGATACGCTCAACATGGCTTTGGAAAAACTTGAAAAATTACTAAAATGTTGCATAAAAACTCACCTTTCCTTAAGCAATAAAAAATGTCATATGATGATGGATGAGGGAGTTGTACTTGGGTACTATATTTCTTCTGTAGGTATACAGGTGGATCCAACAAAAAATGAGGTAATTTAAAGGATCCCTACTCTGAAATCAGAAAAGGAGGCTCATATTCTGTTAGGAAAAACTGACTATTATCGTCGATTTATTGAAAATTATTCAATGATAACATCTCCTTTATTCACATTGCTTTAAAAGGATGATGTGAAACTGCTCTTACAAATTTAAAAAAAATGCTTAGTTGAAGCACTCGTATTACAAGATCCTGATTGGAATTTTCCATTTCACATATCTTCGAAAACCTTTGAAATGATCATCAGTGCTATACTTGGATAATGGGAAGAACAAAACCCATACGCCATTTATTATACCAGCAAGAATCTGACACCTACAGATTTGAATTATACGATAACAGAAAAATAATTTCTTGTTGTTATACATGGCATCAACAATTTTTGACATTATATCACAGGTTACCAGGTATTTGTCCATACAGATCATTCAAAAATTAGATATTTGATGAAAAAACATGTTACAAATGCTCGAGTTACTAGGTGGTTCTTATTACTGCAAGAATTTGACATTAAAATTTTGGATAAACCTAGAAAAGACAATTTTGTAGCATATTTCTTGTAGGAGAAGATGAGATTCATGACATCTTGAAGGCCTGACATGATGAGCCTTGTGGTGGACATTTTGCTAATAAGAGAACATGGAATAAAGCACTTCACATGGGGTATTATTGGCCTACTCTTTTTCAAGACTCCATAAAGTATGTACAAGCATGTGATGCTTTTCAACCAATGGGACAACCCACTCAAATAGATGAAATGTTGTTGAAAACCCAATTAGTGATTGAACCCTTTGAGAAGTGGGATTTCAACTTTTTTGGACCTATCAATCCCCCATCTCATCATAAATCCTACATCTTAGTATGTAGAGACTATGTCACCAAATGGGTAGAGGCCAAGGAACTCACAACCACCACAGAGAAAGAAATTGTTGAATTCCTGTTTGAAAATATATATGTTCATTTTGGAATGCCCAAAGAGATAGTAAAAGATGGAGGGCCTCGGTTTACTTCCCAGATGATCACAGAACTTACCAAGAACTTTAGTATTCGCCACACGGTTACCTTACCTTACCATCCAAAAGAAAATGGTCAAGTGGAAAGCACAAATAAATTCATTGAAGGAATACTCACGAAAATCATGGTGAGCCATTGTCATGATTAGGATGAACGTTTATCAAAATCCCTTTGGTCCTATAGGATGACATGCAGAAATACCACATGATTTTCTCCATTTGAACTTGTTTATGGTAAGAGTCTCGTATTTCCCATTGAATTTGAGATCAAAACATTAAGAACAACTTTACAAGTAAATATGGATCTAACGACAGCTCATAAACACTTTTTAGATCAACTCAATGAATTAGATGAAATTTACTTGGCTGCAGTACATCAGATCGATTTAGTCCAGCAAGAGTGTGCCAAGTGGCATGATAAAAGTATCAAGAAGAAGAAATTTTGAAAGGGAGATTGGGAATTGTTATATGATTCCAGGTTTAAAGATTTCAAGGGGAAGTTGTGCACTATATGGTTGGGTCCTTATGAAGTGGATACAGGTTTTGATAATGGGACTATCAAACTCATAACCATAGATGGCTCACAAATATCTTTACTGGCCAATGGCCATCGACTTTGATTGTATCATAAACCACTTTCCAAAGAATCGTTTGTTTCTCATGTTAGCTCAGATCCAAGGTTGAAAATCATCGAAGATAAATATCATTTCACAACACCATCAAAATAAATTTCAAAAAAATGAAAAACTAATTTAAAAAAAAATAAAACAAATAAAATTAAAAATTAAAAAAATAAATAATAAAAATAATAATAATAATAATAAAAAAGGGAACGTTTTTCTCTATTGCACCAAGTTTTTTGTAGGATCCTATCATTGCAGTCTAGCAATATTATTTTAAGGCACTTGAGTGCAATTAATTTTAATCCATTTTTTTTGTTGCAACTCATTATGATGAAAATCTGCCTTGCTTCAACTCATTGTTGCCTTGCTGCAACTTGTTGTTTTTTTGTTTCAACTAGTCTGGTGATGGAAATCCGCCTTCCTGCAACTCACTATTGTTTTTGTTGCAACTCACTGCCTCTTTGCTATGACTCGTTGCCATTTTGATGCAACTCATCCTGTGATGGAAATCAGTCTTGCTACAACTTAGTTCTTCCTTGCTGCAACTTGTTGTCATTTTTCTACAACTCATTCTACGATGGAAATATGCCTTGCTACAACTCATTGTTATTTTTTCTACAGCTCACTATTTTTTTTCTCTAAACTCATTGGCACCCTGTTGCAACTCGTTTCCGCCTTACTGCAACTCACTGTCGCCTTGCACTCACTGTCTCTTTGTTGCTACTCATTGTCGTTTTGCTGCAATTCGCACTACTAGATATGATCTGTCTTGTGGGAGGTTGATAATGACAGATGATAGTTCTGGCCAGTGAAATGGATCTAAAGTGCGTAATGGATGGTTGTAATAAGTGTCGATGAGTCGTAGGAATTGATGACCTATCAAATTCAGAGGTCTTTAACTGGTATGAAACAATTGCAATTGTCGCATAGTAAGACCCACCTTAACATGAGATTTTGTTGAATTCGAATGTTATGGGGGTCAACGGAATCAAAAATTGATGATGACTCTCTTTGTTCCATCTAAGACTCCTCATGGAAAATGTAATGAGAGTCAAGATACTTCCACACTTATGGAAGCTATGTTGATGTCGACAGGAAGTGAGATGTGACATCAAGAAGAAAAGGGATTCTTTAAATCTACTGAGTAATGGGTGAGATCAGGTACTGATGGGTAATATGGATGAAGTCAAGACACTATGGGACTCAAGACTTCCTTTGGTTGGGGTGTTGAGGGATGGTTGGTAGCAACCGTAAAACTAGATCTAGAATCAGGTGGACAACTAGATATGGGGTTGAATTGTGTTGAAGGTTAACAAAGTGGGAAAACTCATAAAGGGTGGATGCCCCAATCAAGGGAGACATGGGTTGATTTTCCGGGTAGAAGAAGGCCATTGAGGATGATGTCTAAAAAGCTATGTATATGCTGGAAACAAGGGCTTTATACAATTACCAAAGAAATAAAGAATAATTTGGGTTGAGTATACAGATATAGAAATGGGTGCCCTAGTGAAATATGGCTTGGCATGTTTAGAGCACAAGTCTGTGAAATAGAACTGGTGGAGGGTGGGGTCCCCATGGGTGGGTTTCTATATTAGGTAAATGGATGGAGAACAATCTGCAGATGGAAAAACTGATGGTGGATGAGATGGAGGGATAATGGAACTGCGGGGGTGCAGTCAATATAACCAAGTGTAGGATGATATCACCCAGGGAGACCATTGGGAAGGTTCGGAATATGATAAGACGAAGTATGGGGTTCATGATCAGAAATGCAAAATACTATCGAGACTCCCAATCCTAGGGGGTGAAATCAGCATGAGTGTCAAGTTTCCAAGGGGAACTATGAATGGGACAACTCATGTGGGGGAGAGTGCTATCAGTTGACAGTACCAAAATGTGGCAGAGGTAAAGATACTATAGAGCTGAATGTAGGGACCCTAAAGGCAAATGTCAGAGGTTGTGACTGGGATATACAATGGTTTATAGAGGGAGTAATTACATGCCAATGTCAAACATATACTTGAAGGGGCTATAATATTGCTAAACAAGTACTGGCACACAAAAAACCAAATACCCGACGTGAACAATATTTGATGATAAAGAACACATAACAACTATTTGATGAAAATTGAAAGCGAACATGTGTACTTGAACATGGCGTGAAAAAAATGCTCCTCCGGGCAAAAGTGCAGATGATAACTTGGGGAATGTGAATGTGTATATGGATGGATCGGGATCTCGTGGCTGAGAATGGATCGGAAAATAGAGGCTCTGGGCTCTTATAACAGAATGTGGAAGTTGCGAAAAAGGGACTATATATGGATGGTGGGCCCACAATGCCACCACATTTGTACCTGACACTATAGGACCATAAAGTGGGAACAACATATGATGCCAGTTGGTATTATGTTTGTTGATGATGCATTATAACATGGTTTTGAGGACTTTATCGATATCCTCGACCTATCCATTGGACTGAGGATAGTATGGGGAGGAAAACTCATGGGTGAAGCCTAAATTTGAGGAGAGTTCCGCAAAGATCTCGTTCTCAAAGTGTTTACCACGATCAGAAACTAACTGTTGTGAGACTCTGAACTAGGTAATGCCATGGTTGAAGAAAAAATGCATTGTTGTGTCAGTAGTGTTGTTAAATATGGGCATGGCTTTGACCCATTTGGTAAAATAATCCATTGCCACGAAAATGTGCTTGTGTCCATTACCATATGGAGGATGTAAAGTCATGAAGCATATGACCCATTTACAGAAGGGGTCAGTTGTGATGACGAGGTGTAGAAGAGCAGGTGGATCTCATGCTTTGTTTGCATAAAGTTGGCATTTATCACATCTCTTGACAATGTGAATGTAGTCATGAAACAAACTGGGCTAGAAGTAGCCTGATCGAATGATTTTTTGGGCAGTGGACATAACTGAGAGGTGACTACCACAAGCGCCACTATGGTAATCATTCAAGACTATGTCGGATTCATCGATGTTAAGACATCGCCGAAGGATGGTATTGACCCCGCGTTGGTAGAGAATGTCTCCGATGAGGAGGTAGCGGGGAGCTTGATGGTGAATGCATCGACAATCGTCATGAGAGAGGTGAGATATGAACTTTTGTGTACAAAGTTAGATGAGGAGTTCATCATAACAAGGATCATCGGAGGGAATGAAGAAGAGGTGTTCATCGAAGAAATCCTCATTGATTGGGGAAGCTTTGGCGTATGAGGGAAAAGCCATAATGAGTTTGGATAGGACAAGATCTTTCTTGATTTTGGGAGTAGAGAACTTTAGATCGTATTCCTGGAAGATAATGATCCATTGATAAAAAAATTTGTGGATCTATCATCGACTAAGCAAGTACTACATGAGGTTGGAATCTACTACGACCTTGGTAGTTTGAAGAAGAATATAATGGCACAGTTTCTGGACTGTGAGGACAACTGCTAACGTGAGTTTTTGATCATGATTATACTTCAAGGGTGGTCCTGAAAGGTTTTTACTAATGTAGTAAATCACATGTTCACTCCCATCATCCCCTAATTGGATGAGGACTCCTGCCACTGGAACAACAGATGCTAATAAGTAAAGGATCTAATCGTGATCATAGTCTGGGGGACTAATCAAAGTGGCATTGGATAGGGAAGCTTTTAAATCATCAAAATCTTCTTGAGCATGTTCATCCCATCGAAATGGGATATCATGACACAGTAAGCAGAGAAAACCATGTGTGTGAGTGGCATAATCTGGGACAAAGCGACGTAAAAAGTTGGCTTTGTATTGCAAGCTCTGCAGTTGGCGTAAAGTACTAGGTGGTGGAATTTTTGTGATAGCTTGGACCTTGAGGGGGTCCACAGTGATGTCATGCTAAGAGACAATGAACCCAAGGAGACACTCGATAGTGACACAAAAGACACACTTGAGGGGGTTCAAGTGGATATTATATTGGTGACATCGTTGGAAAACAATGCATAAGTATCCTAAATGTTGGGTTCACTTTTTGGATCGAGCAGTGAGGTTGTCCTAATAAGAAAGAATGATGTGAGCAAGATCATGAAAACCATACATCATGGCTGGTTGGAAAGTAGCACCGAACTTTTTGAGTCCAAAGGGCATGACATGATAAGAAAAGGTACCCCAAGGTGTTGTAAAAGTGGTTTTGTACTGATCTTCTAGGTGGATCTAAATTTGATCATATCCAAAGAACACATCCATAAAGGATAGTGCCTCATGGTCGACAATATCATCGATTATTTGATCGATGAAAGGGTTTGGGAAGCTGTCTTTGGGACAAGCATGGTTGAGTTTGCAAAAGTATATGCAGATGCGAATAGTTCCCTATTTTTTGTTAACAGGGACGGGGTTGGAGACCCAAGAAGTGTATGCAATGGGATAAATGAACCCGATTGTGCATAACTTGTCAATTTCGTCTTTGATAGCCGTAACTTTGGATCTCTATAGGGGGCATTTCCTTTGATGAACATGGGCAATATTTGGCCATGTGTCGATTCGATGTTTGACTATAGAAGGATCAAGGCCAAACATCTTTGTATATGACCAAGAAAAAATATATCGGTATTCCTCAAAGAGATCTTTGTAAGAAATGATTTCTTTAGGGGAGCATGCGATGCCAATGGTGATCTCTTCTACAATGCATGGTCTAATGGAAATGTCAATTTTTATTGTGGGGAAGATGTTGGCCATGTTTCCTTCTTCAAAAGAATCAGGGGCGGGAATAGGGTTTTTGAACCAGTCTATATGCCCCGATGGAATAAAATCCTTGGTTTCGATTGCATAGAGGGAGGCTTGGGTAGGAGAGTGAAAGACCTCGTGTGAGAGGAAAATTTCTTGATGATGGAGCACATTCCATGGGAAATTAGGGATAGATAGTTCCTCTAGGATATCTTCATTGCAGTGGAAAATGCAAGAATAAAGGGGATCCTAGGAGGTGGTAGGGGGAACTGTCAACAGGGAAGTGTCATTGGTCTCAAGGGATGAGGATGTAGAAGGAATATTGTGTGAGAGGTTTAATGGCTCACTGGACATAAACCAAATTTCAAGATATTTTGGATCGTATCTCACTCGCACGGGGGCTAACAAAGAAATATAATGAATGTCAGTAATATGAGCATCAGTAGGGAGAGCCTAAGAGGGCTCAAGTTAAGATGTGTGTTGTACTGCAGCTAATGTTTGGCAGAATTGAGGTAGAGTTGGGAAATGATGAGAGTAATGGCCATATTATGAGCATATGGCACAAGTGAACTTGGTTAGTAACCCTTTCTTGCATGTGGTGGAGGACTTCATAGTAGCAGTGGATGTACTTGGTGTAGTAGCAAGAAATGGGGTTTCTTTAGGGAGATGGATAATATTGTGTAACATGGGAAGAGTAGGATAATTTTAAGGATGGAAATTTATCTCAAAATGTAGAAACCTTGGCGAATCATACTAGTCTTTAATATGCAAACTATAAAATGTTGGCAATATTTTGTAAAAATATTCAAATTTATAAGGATTTTATATAACTTCTATAAAATTTGGGATATTTTTATGGTAATATTATTTTATTTTATCGAATTTGGGATAATAAATTTTAGAAAAGAGAACATATTTTTTGGAAAAAGCATGGAAAATTAGCTCATGAGTGAAATTTATCCCCTAAAATCATCCCTAGACATCTGTTAGTGGGGTGTCCTTCTCTTTTGCATAGGGAAAAAGGAGGTTGAGCTTAGGGGGGAAGGGGATCTATGGGCTCATTCTTCCTCCGTCTGCCCCCAGATGTGGTGATGGTGCCGCCAGGTGGGGGTGGGGGTGTTGTGGTAGGGGCCTGTACTGGAATTTTCATCGGTAATCCTTATGGCTGAGGAGGGAGATATGTTGCAGGGATCATAGAGGGTGGATGGAGATACCATACAGGGATGGAGAGAACCATGTTAGGAAGGGTGAGGGTAGAAACTACCTGGAATTCTTGGACTCTAGGTGGGGGGCAGAAAAAGGGAGTTTGGGTAATGTCTTGGGGGACTGTGTCTCCCAAGCCGAGATTTTCCCTTGGAGGGGGGGGATACCGGATAAGTGGTGCAGTAGTGTTCTTAGGGGATTCCTAAGGTAATAGTTCTTTGACTGGTGGAACTTCGATGTGGGGAGGGGCCTCTATGAGAGGAATATTTTCTTCGATATCTATTCCATTAGAAGAAACTACACACACTTGTGATGAAATAGATGGGTGGAGGAGAGGTGGGGCTCCATGATAAGTTTCTAAAAAGGATGGGTTTTTGAATATTCCAAGGCCAATGTCGACAACTGGGAAAGCATCTGAACTGGCGCGGACAAGAGGGAGGATGTTATCAATGTTGGCAGAATGATTAGTCTTGTAATTTGTAAGTTGGTCAATGGTGACGATTTTCCCGTTATGGGGGAACATCATTATATGAAACATAGAAGAGGCTACTACCTTCATAGAATGCATGTAGTTACATCCGAACAAGATATTGTAATCAAGTGGAGCATCAATAACTTCAATGTAAATCAGGATGGTTTTTTCCCCAAGTTCTACAGGGACATTTTGGAAGAGCCCTTCATGGGATGATGAGCAACCGTCGAAACCTATCAGGGTGATGGAAGATGGTACTAGCTTAGGTGAGCCGTGTTTCTTCCATACTACTTTGGAAATGATGCATGTGGATGCACCTTCATCGATGATGCACCGATGAACTATGATGTTCCAGATATTAACTAATATTTGAAAAGCTACTAGGGTGGGGAGGCGTGGTTCTCCACTATCTAGATCAAAGGTGATGAGTTGAGTATCAGCTGGGTCGACTGCCCCCAAGGCGGAAAGAAAGGATTTGTGTTGTGATGGACATGTTTGGAGGATATCCAATACATACATGGTTACAGGAGACTGTGCTAATTTTTCGACTAGACTATAATTATGGGCTTCCCTAGCACGTGTGTTATGTACATTCTTTCATAAATGTATGCGGGGTATACGGGGGTTGGGTTCAATGTTAGGGCATGGAATCATTAATGGTTTTCCTGCTATAGCTGGAGTTTTTTCTGAGGTGGTTGGTGTAGATTCAGGAGGCATGTCATATGGACTACTACATGTTTGCAGGAGAATATCTTCTTCACTAGTAAGGAGGATATTGAGATTTGCTGGATTCCTGTGTTGAGTGGGAACTGGGTTTGGATATTTCCCCATTTGTGGTGGAGCCGATTTTATCTCTTGTTGGGTATTCATCACACATTGGTGTGGAATAGGGTTTTTCAAGATAGCTGGAGGTGGTGGTCGCAAATAATTTTGTGGGGTTTGTTGAGGGGCAGGTGGTACCGGAGGGAATTGTGTGTTCATGGATTTTTTCATCCATCTGTAATCAACAATTTGGGGGAATTGGTGAGTATAATGTACATACTCACCACATAGAGTGCAAGGGAAGTTAGTTCTAAGGTTATTGTTCTTCCCTTATCGTGGTTGATTGTTATTGTTTCCCCCTTGGGGGTTTTGGTTGCTTGATTCTGGTTGCCCCTAGCGAGATGGTTTTGTTGGGGGTTATTTCCTCCTGGTCCCATATTTTTATTATTTTGCTTTTCTCCTTTATTCTTGGCATTATTTCGTTGATGAGTTGGATTTTCCATATTCAATTTCTCAAAATCATGAACATGTTGAATAAGAGAGGGTTGAACAAAGTTAACACTGAGATGTGGTTGTCCTGGTGGAGGAGCGACCAACTATGGAGGACCAAGAAATGGAAAATATGGATTTCTTTGTGGAGACGATCCATATGGTGTATATGAAGTTGAATTACTTTTGCCACTGTTAGGGTCATATGCATCTGGGGTACTAATGGGGGTCGCCCCAATGGCTGAGGGGGGACAACAGGATATGAATGTTGGTGAGTGGGGGGAGGGTAATAAGGAATCCCTCCATATGGTTGCAGATACTAATTTTCACCATAAGTAGGTGATGGGTAGTTGTAAGGGTTGCAGTGTGTTATATAACCAATCAACCCATCCGCAACATGGCACATCCCAGGTTTGTCCTGGCCAAATAGTATGGGTCTGGGTGCATCAAGTAATACTATGTATAAGTAACCTGATTGGGCATATATGAGGTCAAATTGCTAGGCCTTGTTCATGGCTTCCTCTTCCAATTGAGGAAAAGTGGATGCTACATCCTTTGCAATCACAAGGATGAACAATTTGAGAAACCAATCAAGACGTTGTTCTTTCGTGGTTTTCGCTTCACAAAAACTACATCGTCGATGCCATTCATGGATGTGGTTGGTGATATGGATAGCATTCGTTTGTTTGATTTTGGAGAAAAGCTCTAAACTAATTTCATAACTAAATTGTAGTTGGAAAAAGGATAAAATGTCCTTGGCCAATAATTCAAAGGTCACATGGGACCTTAATTTTTCGTCCACATACCATTTGGTTGATGAACCAATGAGAGTTATTTGAAATAAAATTAAGTGGATGGAATCATCCATGATGTTGTTTGAAGAGAACCATAAGTGGAAGGTCATAACATGGTTGGTGGGGTCTTCCCATGGTTTTCCTTCAAACTTTAGAATGTCTGAAGGTAATTTGGAAGGCATATTGGGCCAAGTGGCATCATACAAGATGGGTTCATTTGTGAGTTTGGTTAAATAAGGAATATTGAGTGATGCCAAGTATGGCAAAGGGGGATTTGGCAGTGGATTAGTTCTAGCCATTGTGTATGTAGGTAACGGACCTGTCCCTTGAGAGGGCTTTGGTGGCTTTGTACTTCTCCCTTGAGAAGAATTTTGACCCCCGCCTCCTTATGAAGGAGAAATAGCAGATGGATGACCTTGGGTATTTGACCCAAACAAAGTGGAATCAAGTAAATTTGATCCAAAACAATATCACTCACTGGGTGTGAGATGGTTGAGCCGGTGAGTTGGCAAGACTAGGGACTCCTTCTAGAATAGGAGGGAGATTATGCAAGCGTCTAGAATGACAAGGATTTGGTGGTTCCCCTATGGTTACAACTAGCAAAGTGAATGTGTGCAACAAGTGACAAGAGAGACATAAATGAACAAGATCTTTTGACCTTCACAAAATAGTATAACTCACAATTGCATGTAATCAAATGAACATCATACATAAATCAACTATAAATAAAAAAGCATGTGGATAGGTGGATTTTGTTTGTGTGGGAGAACAAAAAAAACAAAATGCTCCTTTCCTAAAAGACCTATCATCCTTCATCTCAATTTATCACTGGGCCTTCCAATATCACTCAATAGTGGGGTTTGAAGCCATCATAAGAGGAACTAGTGAAGGTTGAAGTAATCAATTATAATGAGGGGTAGAGGGTGCATATACAGAAAGTGATGGCAATATTTCCCAATAGCCACACAAAATCTGATCAAGGTGTGATTGCAGCCCACAACCTCCACCTGGGTAGATATCCTATGTTTGGCCACTAAGTACCTCAGTCAATGTGATACATTTAGATTTTCGGCCTAAGAAATGGGTCACGGGATGGATACCCTCACAAGAATTGTGACTCAAGGAGGGATGTACAGAAAAATCAGACCTCGGCTTCGACCCTTCACAGGTATCTCCTTGCCTTATGGTATAGGAACACTTGACTTGGAGGTTTTGAAAGATCCCTATTCTCAGCTTATATTGTTTCAAAATGAGAGAACCTGATAATGGGGGGTTATTTGGATGCCTACCCCCGAGATCCTACCTAGACTAAAAACTTTATTTTGGCACCTCCTATGGAGGAAAATTTAGTGTGTTCTTAGAATTTTTTTATATGTGGTGGGATGAGATATTGGGGTCATGGACCAACCTCATTTGAATTAAATTGGTGTGGATAATTTCCAAAGAAGTATTTGGATCTTTCAGAGTTCCTTTGAAGTACTTTGTGGGTACTAAAAAAAAAGAAATCCTACTTTGACCTCCACTATTCCAATATAAATTATGTGTGTGATGAGTGGCTTTGTGTGCAAGAAAGTGAAAAGTGTGAAAAATATTTTAATAAGTTAAGTGTGAGATTGCAGCATGTGGACTTCCTATGGTCCTTACAAATCTTCTTACCTATCTGACTATGTTTCTTTGGTACAACCTTGCAGAATATTTAAAGCCCTAAAGAACTAGAAATGTGGACATATGGGTCCCTACAAATCCTTTAAAATCCCTAGAATGTTGTCTATACTAAGAAATTTGTTGAAACTATCCTACATTTGTAGACATATGGGCATGTATGGGCCCGTTACTTGATCTTTTAAACTTTCCTAGAGTGTTGTCTAAACTAAGAAAGCTTTTAGAAACTATCCTAAGATTTCAAACATGTGGGCATGTATGGGCCCTTACAAATATTTTAAGATGATTTCCAAAACTAAGAGGAACTCTAGGGGGGCTTTGTCCTCTCCTAATGATTTTTTAAGGGAGATGAAATTTCCTATCAACCACCTTTTCTGATTCCCGAGATCACACTTGGGTGAGAGGGAAGAGCATACTTGAGGTTAAAATTGATTTCTAGTCCCAAATTAGTTGATTGTGTTTGAAAAAGAAATAACTTCAACTCAAAATTTCAAATTCCAAATGAGCCATCCATGTGGCAACAAAGAAAAGAGAAGAATAGTGATTATTTTTACCCCTATGTGCTTATGTTATCTAACCTTTATTGTGATAAAAGGAATCTAAGTGAAGTGTGACTTATTTACAAAGTTCGGAAAATTAAAATATGAAGGCAAGGGGCCCTAAAACCACTCATCAAAACCTTTACAATTTGAAAAAAATGAACTTATGCATGGGATGTAGTTATGAAATGCACGTAGAGGGAGCAGAGTGCGCACAATGCGTAGAGTTATGAAGGTTTCCATGTGCACAGTGCATAGAATGCATGCATGTGTGCCTCAAAAGCTGTGCACTTCCTATCACGCGTTAGGAAATAAATTTTCAAGTGAAATTATTTTGCCTTGGCTTTGAATTCTGAATTTGGAAGGCTGGACTAGGCCGGTTTTGGCACCTGCATATCCAAACAATAAAAAAAAAGTGCTCTCAAGACTTAAATAGTGAGGACTTTGATACCAATCCCTAGTATGGTTTCCAATCTATTGTGTTGGTTTTGTCACATGGGTGAGGAAAAGAACAACACTTACATGCTTAGTTAAGTCAACTAAACAAGAAAGAGGTTTGTGAGTTGATTAGATAACCAAATACACATGAAACAAGTAAATAGAAATATAAAAAAAAAGAAATAGATGTCAGATGATCCAGATGGATCTCAGCAACCATCCACCTCTTCCACTGAATCACCATTTGTAGCCTGTGGTTTTGATAGACCATGATATTTACCCTTTTTATGGGGAATGGAATGTAATGTCATCTTCATTTGTTAATTACAAACATCATTTAATGATTTCCTAGTGGTCTTATGTACATGCATACAACATAGTGTTAATGCATTGGATTCCATTAGAACTCCGCAGTTAAGCACGCTCAATCTAGAGTAGTACTAGGATGGGTGACCGACTGAGAAGTCCTAGTGTTTTACATGCCTATGGAATTTTATAAACTTAGTCCAATTTATCCCGCATGCATCATGGGAATTGTTCTCCTCTCACTCTCTCATATATAATTGAGATGAAGGAGGCCCTTTAAGCATGAAATGGAGTGTGATGTAAAGCTTCTTGTGAATGAAGCGTAGCCAACATCTCTTTCTTTCTAGAGATAAGCTACCCCATTTTTCCATTTTTTGTTCTACAGTGTTTTTCTATCTTATTTAGTAATAAAAGTTGGGTTTCACTGTATTTATGTGTTCTCTTCTATATTTTTGTGTATTTCATTTTTATAGTTCGGTTATATTTCTACCTTCATGTCATTCTCAAAATAATCTGGATCAATGGTATCAGAGTAGTCTGCTCCTTGTCATTTCTCAGAGCAGGTCCCCGACGAGGTCAGGGTATATAGATTTGGTTCTCAAGTTAGTTTGGCTTGAGGACAACCACTCTCACTAGCCCAAGTGACCTCCCACAGTGGAAGAAAGGAGATATGATAGAGTTGGAGATCCTTTCAAGACATTTCTCGAGGAATCCCTTGTGCGACAAAGGAATGAGATGATGGAAAAATTTGCTCGGATCCTTCAAAGACTACCAATGGTGACAACCAAGGAATCTTTGACAATAAACAATTTTGTAGGTGCGACACTCTTCAAGGTACAAGTCAATTTTGATATCCCTTTATTTGAAGGCCAGATAGATGTAGATACTCTAGAAAAATGGTTTAATCTGCTAGAAGTTTATTACTCTGTCCAAAAGTTTTTCGACAGTGAAAATATCACCTTCGTGCTCCTTAAAGTCCTTCCCCATGTTAGATATTGGAGGGAAGGTTAATCGGAGAGGTACACCACGGATGAATATACATTATTTGAGAGAGAACCCATTGGGGTAGCCTTTGTATATGCCTGAAAGAAGGAGTTCTACCATGTCGGAAACTATAATGACCAATACATGAGATGGACAACTATGCATAAGAAAAGAGACCAGAAGGTGGTGGAGTACACCAACATCTTTCACACCTTGCATTCAAAGTTGGGTATCGAAGACTCCGAGAGGCACCTGGTTTTTAAGTACCACAGTGGTCTACACAGGTATATCCAAACAAATATGGATTTCTTGGAAATCTCCTTAGTGGGAGTTGCTTATAGATATGTAGTCAAAATTGAGCAGAAATTCAAGCAACAGAGTAAGTGGGAGAAGCATGGACAGAGAAAGGAAGACCAACCTCAAGTGAGCCAGTCCCAGATGCATGCAAAGAAGGGTAACAGGAAGTCTAAGAAAGACACCAGAAAGTGGTGTGAGTTCCACAACAACCCTTGGCACAACTCTGATGAATTTCACTCAATACAGTCATTGGTGGTTGAGGTTAAAGACAAAGAGTCGAACCCCGACTTGAAACCTGATTCAGAAAATCAGATAAGGATACATATCATTGATGCAGAAACCACTGCTACTATCACAACTGCAATAATCTAACTAGAAGAGGATCTTGAGGAGGGGGATTGTGTCTTCCCTTCACAGATGTGGGTGAAGGGGACGCCACTGCATTTTATTGTTGATAGCGAAAATCAAAAGAACATCATTTCAGCAGAGGTTGTCAAGTAGTTGGATTTTCCAACAACACCACACTCACAACCATACAACATTGGTTGGCTTCACTAGGGTCAAGATCTTCATGTTAGCCAACAATGTCGCTTGTCCTACGACATCAAGCCCTTCAAGGATGAGGTATTGTGTGATGTTTCCCCACTGGAAGTCTGTGATGTTCTATTATTCCAACCATATATGTGGAGGTGTCATGTTGTTTATGAGGCTCGACCTTTTACCGTCATTGTTACCTTGGGGGGTCAGCTATACCGGATACCATAGGTAGTTCTAACTATTGTCCAACCAAAACAATGCCACAAAGTAATCTTTCATACTGCAAATTTCAACTTCTTCACAATCCGATCAGAAGATGAATAGAAGGAAACTGCAATTAGTGCAACCTCATCCCAAGACCTTTCTATCCAACAGAAGAATATCGACAAGATTGTATACGAGTACCAAGATGTTCTTGCTTCACCTACGAGGGTGCCTCCACATTGCCCAGTCAAGAAAGGTTATAGCATAACCCTTCATACTCTTCATGTTGCATCTTCACCGACAGAGTCCTCCCACGCTTAGGTAGATCATGCAGCTAGATTGGTTGAATGGATCCAACTCCTCCAGCAACAGGTTCATGACATCCTTCAACAAGCTAAGTAGGAAAACTTCTTTAGCAAGGAAAGCAACACAACAAGATTCAGATTTAGCAAAAGTCTTCCCATCTCCCAAGGGAACTTGACGCAATGGGGACCATTTCTTCCTAAGGGGGGAGGAATGATCTAGATGGATCTCAGTGGCCATCCACCTATTCCACTGAATCACCATTTGGAGCCTGTGGTTTTGATAAACCATGATATTCTCCCCTTTTATGGGTAATGGAATGTAATTTGATCTTCATTTGTTAATTACAGACATCATTCAATGATTTATTAATGGTCTTATGTACATGCCTACAACATAGCGTTAACGTATTACATGCCTACAACATAGCGTTAATGTTTTGGATCCCATTAGAACTCTGTAGTTAAGTGCACTCAAGCTAGAGTAGTACTGGGATGGGTGACCGCTGGGGAAGTCCTAGCGTTTTACATGCCTATGGCATTTTATAAACTTAGTCCAATTTATCCCACATGCATCATGGGAATTGTTCTCCTCTTACTCTCTCATATATAATTGAGGTGAAGGAGGCCCTTTAAGCATGTAATGGAGTGTGATGTAAAACTTCTTGTGAATGAAGCATAGCCAACATCTCTTTCTTTTTAGAGATAAGCTACTCCATTTTTCCAGTTTGTGTTCTACAGTGTTTTTCTATCTTATTCAGTAATAGAAGTTGGGTTTCACTATATTTATGTGTTCTCCTCTATATTTTTGTGTATTTCATTGTTATATTTTGGTTATATTTTTGCCTTCATGTTGTTCTCAAAATAATCTAGAGCATTAGAGAAGATTGCAAGAATAAGAACCATGAAAAACAAAAAATGACCATCATATGGCTACCAATGGATCAATATATTGATAGGCTAACACCGTAGAGAAAGGTAGGGACTTATGAATCCCCTCTTCCTCCTTGGGAGGGCTCTTGAGTTCCCTAATAGAGAGTTCTTCTCTTCATACAATGGAAAATGACGATGGTGAAGAAACACAATGCCAATTCTCTCAAGAGGTGAGTGGAATGGCCCTTGCTATAGTGCTTGAATGATTTAAAGAGAAAAGAGGATTCTCCAAGAAGAATTATGGCAGAATAATAATACCTTGAAGTTATTATTTTTCTAGCACACCCATGGCACATATTTATAGTGTCCATTCATGGCAAGATATAATTGGTTCATAGTGTGAACAAGGGGCCTTTTAGGGAACTTCCTAGCCCTTAACCAACCTCCAAGCTAGATTTTGCTCAGATCTAAGTGTCAAATTGTGTTGGGGGTTGGACTAGAAGTGGTTGAGAG
This sequence comes from Picea engelmannii, assembly GCA_009831015.1. NCBI lineage: Eukaryota > Viridiplantae > Streptophyta > Pinopsida > Pinales > Pinaceae > Picea > Picea engelmannii. The sequence continues at coordinate 3,199,473 of ML777131.1, read as the reverse complement.
GTCGACAAGATTCATAAATTCTCCATTCATGAGAAGTGCATGGATTTTCTCATAGACAGTCATGCATCTTGCGCATAATGTGCTCTGAGGGCTGCGTTAGCCTGTGCACTATGTGCGCTTCCTTTGGTGAATTTGGGAACTTTGATTTTTGAACCAAGTATATAGTTTTTTTCCTTTTTGATGGATTTTGGTGTTGTAGGTGGACTAATTGCTACTGGAATTGATGTATTTCTTCCACCATTGTGTGCACTGTTGCAGATGATTTTTCAGTGATAACAAATTGACTTGTGGACCTCTTTCCTAAGGATTGATGTATCTAATGATGTGGCTTACCATAAAGTCGCAAATATTGTATGATTTGAGCAAAGGATGTTTGCCCAGATAACAGGATAGTTAGACCAACTATTTCTATAAAAATCATTTACATAAGTTGTAATCGGTTACAAGAATATTTGGTATCCTCTGTATATTTTTAATTAAGATGACATCAAACAACTTTAGAATCGAAATATTCTCAAGTTTGTTTATAATTGTAATATTTCCGAGATTAGAAGAGAAAAGGGAAAGTTTAAAATGAGAGAGAGCATCTTTTCTCCAGGTTAGGCTGGGTTTAGAGAATAGAGGATAGTCGACGGACTTCATGTGCAAAACAAATTGTAGCTGCACCTCTTGATTGAATAATAAAGATATGGCAAGTTGTGGTATCAATTTATGAGTGCTTAAAGTTGTAGTTTATGTAGTCTTTTTCCCTTGCTAAGGAGGAAGGGCCCTCCTCTTTAGCAGGGTTGTTGTTCTTCTATTATTAGTTAGATTAGCATAACTAGATCATCTTGTTATTATGTTCCTTAGTTCAATTCTTGGTGCAGATAGTTGATGTGAATGGATTATTTTAGTTATAGCTATTGTAACATACCCATGATGGGGCGTAAAAATTTCATTCTTATTAATAAAATCAATACTCTCATTTGGGGTCTCTATTCCATTCTTCTTTTCCATAGTTTTCCAGCCATGGTTTCCATGATCCAAACCAAGCTCAGAGCGAGAAGATGTCCTCTCCCAAGTTCTTTGGGTTCTTCTATCCCTCTATACTTACATATGACCGTGGGATATGACCAGATGCCAATACAACCACTGTGTGAATCCTCCATAGTGGAAAATCTATGAAGTTCAAAATATGACGTGGCATGTCCTCAGGGATTTCGATGGCCCTGATGCACTTAGGGACTTCAGCATTTAGGAATTTAGAATGTTCCAAAGCCTTTTATCCCTGATGTACTCCATACCCAGAGTTATAGATCAAGCACCACATGTCCCTCATGATCGACGATTGTGATCCACTTCGGGACTTCAGAGTTCGGGAGTTTTAAACACTCCAAATATTTTTCTCCCCAGAGTTATAGATCGAGTGCCACACGTCCCTCATGATCAACGACTATGATCCACTTTGGGACTTCGATGGTCAGGAGTTTTAAACACTCCAAAGCCTTTTCTCCTCTGAAGTACTTTGTACTCGAAGTTATAGATCGATTTCCACATGTCCCTTCGTGATAGATGACTGTGGTCCACTTTAAGACTTCGGTGTTTGGGAGTTTCAAACATTCCAACACCTTTTTCCTCCGAAGTAATCCGTACCCAGAGTTACAGATCGAGCGCCATGCATCCCTTCGTGAGCGACATCTATGGTCCACTTTGGGACTTCATCATTCGGGATTTTCAAAAATTCCAATGCCTTTTTCCTCCCAAATACCCCATACCTAGGGTTATAGATCGAGCACCATGTATCCCTTTGTGATCAACGATTTTGGTCCACTTTGAGACTTCGACGTTCGGGAGTTTCAAACATCCTAACGCATTTTTCCTTTGATGTACTCCATACCCAAAGTTATAGATCGAGCACCATGTGTCCCTTCGTGATCGACGACTATGGTCCACTTTGGTACTTCGATGTTCGACAATTTCAAACATTCCAATGCCTTTTTCCTCTGAATTACCCTGTACCCAGAGTTATAGATCGAGCACCATGTGTCCCTTCGTGATTGATGGTTGTGGTCCACTTCGGGAATTTGGCATCTAGGAGTTTCAAACATCCCAACATCTTTTTCCTCCGAAGTACTCAATACCTGGAGTTACAGATCGAGTGCCACGCGTCCCCCTCCCAACGGATGGTTTTGATGGACTTCAACACTTCAGAACTTCACTCCTCGTGTTCCTCTAGAGTGTTCTTCTCTGGAGTCAATGATCTACTGCCACATGCCTTCCTGTGCTAACAACTAGGATATACTCCGACACTTCGGTACTTCGGGGATTTATGAAGCACCTCGAATCCTCCAGACTCCCAGAATCCCAATCATTTCACCAACCACGTGGGTGAGGTATGAGTGTGCCAGGGGCTGACACATAGCTAGGTCAGGGGAAACACATGCCCTCGTCGCTCTGGTCTGATCGTCTTTCAACCTCCCTCAATTTTTCATGGTCATGATCCAGCCAATACCAATTTGTTCATCAATCGATGGTTCACAGTGATTGTGGGGCCCCAACATGCTCACTCTTTATCAAAGAGATCAATCTTTGCAATTAGAAAAGTACTTGCCCAACTCAGTCTAATAGCGGTTTTTTATCCTCCACCCTAATGAGATCAATGGAATTGGTGAATTGCAGGCCATGAACTAGCATGTTTGCTAATTTCACCTTCGCGCTCCGCAAAGATTCCCCACCATCGATCTTCGTTCATAGATTGACAATTCACAACGATTGCGAGGCCCAATCTCCGCAATATGGGAAGTGATCACCTTACTCTTTCTAATTGTGGTCGTTGATATTCCATCCCCAACGAGATCAACGGAATTGGTGAATTGCAGGCTGTGAACTAGCACATCCACTAATTTCACCTTCACGATCCACAATGATTCCCCACCATCGATCTATGTTCACAGATCGATGGTTCATAGCGATTGCAGGGCCCAATCTTCGCAATCTGGGATGTGCTCGCTCGACTCTGTCTAATCATGGTCGTTTATATTCCATTCCCAATGATATCAATGACATTGGTTGATTGCGGTCTGTGAACTAGCATGTCCACTAATTTCACCTTCGCACTCCGCAATGATTTCCAACCATCAATCTATTCAAGTGGCTGGTGTTTGATTCATTAACTCCAGTGGGTCTTTGAGTTGATCTGATGATTGAGATATTTTTTCCTCCCAATGAACGGTTCACATTCATCTCCTCAGCTAGGCTCTTCATTCATCTATGTCTCTTTTTACTCAGGGAGTTCGGGTAACTTTGACTATCATGAAGTTTGACATTCCAGGTGTCGAACTCCCGAAACTCCAAAACCATTTTGAACTAGTTCATTACAGGCTTAGTGCAGGGTTCCTAGAAACGGGTCACATGGACCTTCAAATGACTCTTGAGCTAGGAGCTCTACTCTTATTCGGGTTTTAGTTAAGGCCTTGGGTGAGACTTCAAGGTCTCTCAGGGAATCATTTTGGAGTGCTAATTTCACCTTCGTGCTCCACAATGATTCCCCACCATCGATCTCTATTCACAGATCAATGGTTCACAGCGATTGCAGGGCCCAATCTTCACAATCTAGGAAGTGCTCGCCTGACTCTGTCTAATCATGGTCATTGATATTCCATTCCAAATGATATCAATGACGTTGTTTGATTGCGGTCTGCGAACTAGCATGTCCACTAATTTCACCTTCGCACTCCGCAATGATTTCCAACCATCAATCTAATCGAGCGGTTGGTGTTTGATTCATTAACTCCAGTGGGTCTTTGAGTTGATCTGATGATTGAGATATTTTTTCCTCCCAATGAAGGGTTCACATTCATATCCTCAGTTAGGGTCTTCATTCATCTATGTCTCTTGTTACTCAGGGAGTTTGGGTAACTTTGACTATCGTGAAGTTTGACATTCCGGGTGTCGAACTCCCGAAACTCTGAAACGATTTTGAACTAGTTCCTTTCAGGCTTAGTGCAGGGTTCCTAGAACTGGGTCACATGGACCTTCATATGACTCTTGGGCTATGAGCTCTACTCTTAGCCAGGTTTTAGTTAAGGCCTTGGGTGTGACTTCAAGGTCTCTTAGGCTACTCGTTTGAAGGAAACACCTTCCTAGTTCATAGAACCTTAAATTCTTAAATAGGGAAGTGTAAACTCATGAGGTTACCGAGAGGGTAGCAGTTCCAAGAGGCTTTCTCCGATTCTAGAGCTGTGAGGTAGCTCCCTGGGGAAAACACCTTCTAGAGTTAAACTGGAGCATACGGGAAAATCATAAGAATAATTTCTCAAGGAAACCAATGTATATACATAATTTAACCTTTTCAATGCAAAAACCATTTAAAGATAAGTAAATACATGCATGCAACCATTAATTTCCAGTTTAACTCATAAAGTATGGAAACAGTTATCAGAACCAAATAATGTGGAGTGACTACTGGAAGGGGTGCTCGTTTCCACCCAACCATAGGCTGAGTCACTCCTAACGGATTTACCACTAGACACCCCCAAGCTAGACCACGATGCTTTGGGGATTGGATATCTTCTTCTTGCACATAAATAGATAGGAACGAAGGTTATTGTCCTTCTCCAAACTCAGTCTCTATTTCCTGTGACCAGAACACACTTTTTTCATAGTTCTTCCTCAAATTTGAGAGTTTCATCTCTCATCCCTGCACTCTTCGAAAATTTTCCTCTTTGACCCCCACACTTTCCTTTCTTTCTTGTTCCAGGAAGATTGCATGTGGCCCAAATTCCCTGTTCGTGGTAAGGTCTGAAAGGCTTACAGATGGGAGGTCTTCCCCATCCCCTCATTAACTCTTGAGGAGGTATTCCCACTTACCAGCATGACTGTAATTCATTCCTGGGTCAAAGGGTTGTTATGATCCTGAGTAATTAAATCTAGAAAGGCACTGGTTCGGTGAAGGTTAATGCAACCACTCCTGGTCCCCTCCACCATCTCTTTGATAACATTCGTGGTCTCTCTTAGCACATCCCCTTTCCAACAGTCATGCAACACGTATCCATTTTATATTAAAATAATATAATTTACATTCATCGACCTTTTATACAAAGGTCCATCAAATAAAAAATTCACACCTTTGAGTTTGCCATAGTTTCTTGGCCAATATAGTTCTATTTACAAACTGGGGGAAATAGGGTGTTACAATTCCCTCCCCCTTAAAGAAACATCGTCCTCAATGTTCTATCTGTCAACATGCTATGTATATATAGAAGTAAGCAAAATCGGATATGCATGTCTCATGGCATTCTACATTTCCCACATAGCCTCATTTGGGCCAAAGTGTTTTGTAACAACCCAAATTGATTAATTTTTATCCTAATTTTTAAATTTGAATTTAATTAATTATTAAAATGTAGTAAATGAGTCTTTTATTATTTTATTATTAAAAGTGGGTGAAGTAATTAATGGGAGGATAAGGTTGTTGGGGGTTTAATGAGGGGGACTTGAGAGAGGAGGAGAAGAGAGGAGGGGACCACTTGGAAGAGGATATCATTTTTATTTTGGTTTGAGAATTTTTGAAAGATAGAGGGAGAAGGTGGAGGAAAAAAAAAAGTTTTGGACTGCATTTGTATTTCTGGTTTTACTGGCATCTTTCTTGAGGAGCTTGCTTGAGGACTTTCACAGGGGGCACCTGTTGCTAAGAATTTTGGGCTCAGGGGCCAAGAAACTGTAAGGAATCTTGGAGCTAGGGATCCAGATAGGTTGTTCCTAGATGGCTGGGAGGTTAGTCAGTTTTGGGCAAAGATTGGATAGAGTTGGAGCTTGGACAGAGTTGGAGAAGAGCATCAGTTTGAGGTATTTTCATTATTATGTTGTGTTATGTGGTTTATTATCATGTTGTTGAATATGTTGAATATGTGGTTTATTTTCATGTTGCTCATAAATTTTAATTCTGTTGAACATGGTTATATGTTGAATAATGAATTGTAAAGAAGTTAGGATAGCATTTCTCTTTTTAAACTTATGTTTTATAACGCTTTGTTGGAAGAGACCTTACACATGGTATCAGAGCTCAGTTTCAAAACTGAAACCGGGGCTTCACCACCCACAACAATATTTTGTCTTTGTGCGATATATGTGTGTTGTAAATACCCACCACATGCATGATTTGTGATCACCTGTGCTATATTTTGCAGAGAATAGTTTACCAGACATGTCTCGATATTTCATAATATGATAATGGAGTTGAATTTAGCTATTTATCTCTGAAATTATATTTTATGGCTTCACTCATAGATTTGACATTGAAATTTTATTATTGAAGATGAATGCCCCTGTTTAAGTTTCGCTAAATATTTTAGTTTGGATCCGAAGAAGAAATTTATGGATCTGAGGATTGTTAGACTCAGAAGTTCCACTTTTGGATTCCTGACAGAGGCTCATGTAAATACTGATTACAAATATCAGACAACTAATTTTATCTCATAGGAAACAAAACCCACTAATCAAAAATTCAAAATCCAAACAACAATATGCTTGCACGCAAAACACAGGCAGGGACATGAGATCTAGAAGCACCTGATGAGGATTGGAATTTATGGTCAAGTTTTGCTTCAGTATGACAAACTTCAAAAGATGTGGGCTCTGTTTTCTAGCTATTGGAAAGAAGACCAAACATTCAGTAACCTCAATGGCTTAACCAAATAGCCTACAAACAACATTAACATAGAACAAAACAATGCATGCACCTCTGTTACATTTTGGAGATTGAGATCATTACCAACCATGACTCCTAGTAAACATAGGCCTCGTACAATGGCGAGAAGGAGCTCGGTTTATACCATCCTCCAAAGAATACCAAACACAAAATGCAGACTTTACAATTAGATAGATAAAATGGCCCTCGATAACTTACCCATGACTTTGAAGTTAGAATTAATGAAGTGTTCACTATGCTTTGTAGGTTTCTGAAAATTATAGCTACAAATCGGGGGTTGCTGAAATTCATTATTGTAATTTGTGGCTTGCTGAATTTATATTCATACAGGTTATGAATTGTGATAAAATATGACTACAAACCATCTGAAATCGTATCACCAAAGATTGTGGGTTGCTCAAATTCCTAGAAAAGATCAATATTTTGAAACATGTGAATGTAAACGACGACCTATTGAACGGCCTCTGACATGAGGGGCGGGGATTCAAGCCTGCAAGACTCCATGGGGGCTAGCAATTCCTTTGTCATGGCACATGCACCCTTGGCATATACCCCAATCAAAAACGTAAAGCGACGCAACATAATAAAAAAATACTATACAGTGATGATGAACTGGACCAATAATCGTGAATTTTATGGAGCAGGAACACGTTAGAGTGATAATAGTGAATTTTATGAAAAGGAGCATGGTGGTCACTCTGCCTAACAGATATGGAATTGGCTACTACCATGCATTCCCAAAATAGGTTCCAATGTAGCTATCACTGTAGTTCTTCATTGAAAGAATGGAACTGAATCCCTCGCACCCTTACCTTTTAACAGATGCATCCCATACATGAATCAAGATTGAGGTTGCTGTCAACGGGGCAATCATAAATAACATGCTTTTCTATGATGATAAGCTTCTGAAGACTTATCATGCATGTTAAGCTTCTGAAGACTTGTCGTGCACGCTAAATTTAATAAAACGCCAATGATAGAGGGTTTAGGGCTTAAGCAGTTGTGGAATTATTGTTTTCGTTATAAAAACCTTTGAGAACTTAGTGCTGAAGGAGTCGCAAGATACTAGGAGTCTGGAAACTCTAGCAATGTCCTTTCTCAGCGTTTCCAATCAAAATTGATTATGTTGAAGGCGTGTCAGGAAGGCAATGGATGCATGCAAAAGTAGTTGTTGAAAGTGAACATCTCTAGGCGTTTTTACCAAAACGATAGGAATTGACATCAATCTACCAAAACGATAGCAATTGACATCAATCTGTATAGGGTTGCGTACTAGTTATTGTTGATATGTGTGGTCGTGGAGACCTGGGCTCAAATCCCAACAGCCTTAGAGCATACTGGGAGGATTGGAACAGATTACACTAAACTTTAGTGTTAAGTTTCTTCTAAGTTAGTTATATTAAAGCAACCTTATTCTTTGCATTTGGACTATTGTTGTCTAGTGAAAATATATAGGTGATATTACTCCGCAAATGTTATGCATTATAGCATTAATGTGATAAAATATTAGGTTTATTATTATTATATTTTTAATTTTGTATCATGTTTAATATATTAAGTTGATATATATTAATATCAGTTAACTAATTAATTCTTTGAGTATGAATGTTTCCACATTTGATTATAATTGATTATTTGTTTGTAATATTGAATTATAAAATGTATTTATTTATTTAATAAAAGAGATTACAATTTTATTTATTTTTAATTTTAGAAATCGAATTATTATTTTATTTATTATTTATGTCATGTTATTTAGTATTTAGTTTTATGCAATTAAATTATTTAAAAATAAATAAAAAAATAAATAATAAATAAAATAAAAATAAATTTGAATAAATATGTTGATTAATCAGAGTAAAGTTGATTAATGTAAAGGTTAGATTGGCATAATGCATGGTTAGTCAATTAAATTTGGATGGGATTTATGACTAATTAAAAGAGACTAGTTACATTAAGAAATGAGACCACAAGGGGAAATAAACCATACACTACGCACCAGCACCTCCCAGTGCCAAACCACGAGCAAAGAGGAGGAGAGCTCACGAAGTAAGCCCACAAGGGGAAACCACATTGCACTACAAACCAAATTTACCATTCTAGTTGCAAACTCTGTCCTTGGTTGCTCAAACCCACGACCATAAGAGTAAGCTCCAGGGAGGATACCATGAGGGCCTAAGATAAATTTAGGGCTTATGACTCATTGAGCAAAGTCTCTCACTGCGCTCTACCAAACAACACCACCCACACTAGGCCACCTACCAAGTTCCACCCCCAGGTTACTTGTTGGGGGTGTGGAGGACCTCATTACCAGCATGATTGTCCATAGTCACAAGTAGGCTTTGTGCATAGAGAAGGAAAGGCTATGATAGGAAGAGCTAGTAGTAGCCAACAAATTTATGTAGCAGTTGATAACCTCCATGCAGAGCATCAATCCACTGTGGTGGAGTCGTCATGTACGATAAATCATGTCAATGTTAAATTTGATTTGATTCTGGTGCTACATATAGTTTCATTTCACCTTGTGCATTAGAAAAGTGTGGGTTGGCAGCCTACAAGCACGATGACTTTAAACAAGTCTATTTGGATTTGGGGGAAAAAAAAGCGGTAGGACCTAGCGTTGATAATTGTCTAGTAGACTTGGGAGTGTGTACTACTAGGTTGAAGGTGTATGTCACTGCTCTCAGGACATATGACCTAATCATCAGAATGGATTGGTTAGAATCCCATCGAGCTATGGTAGATTGTGTCGCAAAAAGGGTGTTTGTATTGATGATGAAGGAAGGTCAGTAGAGATCCACAATGTACAAAGGAAGGTGTCTCTATTCTTTATCTCAAACATGAAGGTTAAACGTTGCATGAGGCAAGGTTTTCAATTATATGTAGTAGAAGCAGTGAATGAAGGGAAAGGACCCTCCTTCGATCAATATCCAATATTATCGAAGTTTAAGGATTTTTTCTCGAACGAGTTGCCAGGGTTACCTCCTGAGAAGGAGCTTGATTTTACTATTGAGTTGAAACCTAGTGCATAACCAATTTCCAAGACTCTGTATAGGATGACAGTGCCAAAACTTTGTGAGTTGTAGATGCAGTTGAAAGAACTACTCGACTTAGGGCTAATAAGGCCTAGTCTCTCACCTTGGGGTGCATAAATAATTTTTGTGAAGAAGAAGGACGGTTCCTTACGACTGTGTATAGATTATAGGGACTTGAACCATGCTACAGTGAAAACTAAGTACCCAATGCCACAGATAGATGATCTCTTTGATCAAATGAAAGGAGCAACAGTGTTCTCAAAATTGATCTACGATTAGGGTATCACCAGTTAAGGATCAAGGAAGGAGATATTCCTAAAATTGCATTTCGAACTCGGTTTGGGCATTACAAGTTCGTTGTAGTACCTTTTGGTTTGACCAATGCACCAACAGTATTCATGAACCTCATGAATGGTGTATTATGAAATTACTTAGATCACTTTGTACAGGTATTTCTGGATGATATCCTCATTTATTCCAAGAACGAAAGAGAGAATGAGGAACACTTGCGAGTGGTGTTGTCATGCCTTAGAGAGAACAAATTGTATGGAAAGTTGTCGAAGTGTTCTTTCTTCCAGAGATAAATTCACTAGTTAGGTCATATCATTTACGGCGAATGATTCTTTGTGGACCCAAAAAAGGTAAAGGCCATTATGGGATGGCTAGTGTCAAAAAATGCTCATGAGGTAAGAAGCTTCATGGGGATAGCGGGTTATTATCAGAGATTTGTGGAAGGGTTCTCTAAAATAGAGAAACCCATCACCACTTTGTAGTGCAAGGGGGTCAGGTATGAAAGGATAGAAGAATGTGATAGTGCATTCATCGAGCTTAAGAGGTTACTAACTAGCACACCAATTCTACGAGTGTCGGATATGGAAAAGGACTTTACAGTCTACACGGATGCCTCGAAGAAAGGGCTAGGGGCCGTGCTAATGCATGAGGGAGGAGTGATAGCTTACATGTCAAGGAATTTGAAGAAACACGAGGAGCTTTACGCTACTCATGATTTAGAGTTGGCAGCCTTAATGCTAGCTATGAAACTTTGGAGGCACTATCTAGTGGGGCGAAAATTTGAGCTCAAAATGGACCATCAAAGTTTAAAACATCTCTTCACTCAAATGGATCTTAATGCCAGGCAGAGGCGATGGAGTGAGTTTATGAGTGAGTACGATTTTGGTATTTCATATATCAAGGGAAAAGAAAATGTGGTCGTGGATGCCTTGAGTAGGAGACCACATGTCTTCTCCTTGGTACCCTTAAAAGTCAATCTGCGGGAACGTGTGTTGTCGCAACTCCTTGGAGATAGTTGATATTTAAAGGTTACTTCAAACCTAGAGAGTGGGAGGCAGTTAGATCCAAAGTATGATGGATATAGCCTAGAAGGAAATGGACTATTAAGATATTGAGGAAGGATGTACATCCCTGAAGGTGGGGATATTTGAAGCAGCATACTGAAGGAATCCCATAGAGCACTTTATTGTGCACATCCGGGTGTGAAGAAAATGTACGCAGTCATGAGGAATCTTTTCTTCTGGGTATGCATGAAGCACGATGTAGTCCATCTCATCGCCAAGTGCCTAGAGTGTCAACAAGTGAAATTTGACCACCATCACCCGACAGGTCTCCTACAACCACATGATGTTCCTATGTCCAAGTGGGAAGTCATTTCTATGGATTTTGTTGTGGGGTTGTCGCTCACATCTCATAGAAACAATGACATCCTTGTGATAGTTGATAAGTCGACCAAGAGTGCTCATTTTATTCCAGTTAGAGACACTTATGATGTCACCGATGTGGCAAACATGTTTGTAAGTGAGGCCATCTGTTTGCATGGAATACCCAAGAAGATCATTTCAGCTAGGGACTCCAGATTCACTTCTAGGTTTTGGACAAGTTTGCAGTCAGTGTTGGGGTCTCAGTTGAACTTAAGCACATCTTATCATCCTGAAATGGATGGGAAAACTGAGAGAGTAAATCAGGTTATGGAATATGTTGAAGCAGTTCTTAAATTTTTATCCCTAGGGCCTAGATTTTTCTTTTTCGGGTTTCGGCTTTTCACAAAACACGAGTTTCGTTATCAATCCCAAGAACACGACACCTTTTTCTTAAAATTTTTAATTATTTGGATAATAAAAGGCAAAAAGGCTTAAAAGAATTATAAGAATCCCGACGCTTTTTATTTGAAATGATTTAAATCGTGTTAAATTTTAAAACTAACGGTTTTAAAATTAATCTTAAAGAATTTTCTAGATTCGGGGTTTGCTACAAACAAATTTTTTCGATGCGAATCGAATCGTGAAATCCCGATCCCCGATTTCCCGAAACGTTGAAGTCTTAGTTAAAACACGGATTAATTAATTCTCTTATATGAAAGGTTAAGGGTTAAGATAATTATGTCGCAATTTCGGGATTCGTGGTTCAGCGAGATCACATCTCCTGTCATCATGATTCCCGAAATCTCGAATCACGAAACCCCGATCCACAGTTCGCGTTAAATCAAACTAATTATGTTTTGGCCTTAATCGTGATTAGTTAGTTAATTAAGATGATTTAAGTCATGTTTTTAAAAAGAAAACCGTCGTGATTTCGCGATTTCAGAGATTGGATTTCATTGATAACATACTTCTTGACATCATGATCCCCGAAATCTCGAAAACGTTTAATCTCAATTAATTAATTTGATAAAAACGTTTTAAGTCTTAATTAAAACATCACGATTTCACGATTTCGCAATTTTGGAAATTGGATTTCATCGACGACATACCTCTCGACATCATGATTTCCAAAATCCCGAAAAGAAAAGTTTTTATCTTTAATCTATGATTAGCACTAATTAACCTTTTTTCCAAAAAAGGATTAATGATAATCATTCTTTTTAAGTGTTCGTTCATGTTTCGCTTTTCGATTAAGTAAGTGTCTCGTTTACTTTAAAAACCCGAAGGCACCTAAATACATACATTAAATGCGTATCTCGGAAATATATCTTCCGCATTAAAAGCCTTAAATTCGTGACAGCTGTGTCAATCTTGTCATTTTTTAATGTATTCAAAATGAACATCCAAATGTCTATGTTTTCATTTTTAGCTGAGCTCGTTCATCCATTTTCTGTGACAGGTTTTCAATTAAACGCAAAGTCATGGCACCGAAGAAGAATGAAGACACACAGGAAGGAGATATCATCTCTGACACCACTCCACACGCTATAGACTCCATTAAATCTTGGACTCAAATCTCTGAATTGTTGGAATACAAGCTTGAGAATGCTCATCCTGACTCTGAAAATCATTGGCGGGACATAGCTGAGTTAGAGCTTCATAAGATCGTTGCATGCCCGCGGCTCATGGAATACAATGATATGATTAGCTGGGCCATGGAAAAGGATGATATCCCAACGAGGAGCATCTTAAACAACCAAGGAGTTATCGTCAGCTCATTCAGGCCAGAACACATACAAGTAATGTATAAACTCTTGCCAAATCCTAAACATACTTTTAATGCTAAATTTTTAGTAGAGTTTCAGAGGAAAGAATGTATTGAGGCAGATCAGACATATCCTGATATGATTAGAGAATGGGCGAGGGGTCTAGCAAAGTTTAGATATGATTCCCATGGGATTTATGCTACAACATCCTTGAATGAATACATGGTATATGTAGCCATTATGTTATGTAGACTTTTCGGGAGAAAAAATCCCTGCCATTTTCATGCAGATTGGGTGCCCTTTTTAGAAGAAGCTTCAAAAGGAAATGGTTTTAACTGGCATAAGATTTTGTAAGATAACCTAACACAGGCAATCTTAAACTACAAAGAAGCAAAATCAAAGGGACAACGAACAACCTTTTACATGTCAACATACATTATGGATACAATCTATTATGTGACTCCTTTTCCTTTAATGAATTGGAGTTGGAACATTTCCTGTCCAGAACCCATTCATAAATATCACTTGGCCCTTTGGGAAGAAAATGCTAAGGATGCATTTTATGAGGATTGTCATTTTATTATAATTCTGATGCATAAAATATTTTTTGGATGCAAACCCCCTCGCATTTTTGATGCAATCACAGAAAATCTTAAAGAAATTGCCGACTGGTTTATTGAGGAGAATTTTTCCTACATTAGGGTTTATGGTTGTCCCATTCCCCCTCATGCACTCCCTAAATTCCTACCGGACAGATTGGTGTGTAGGGAGATAGCCCATCAGATAGTAAAGGGCGGTGTTGGATTAGAATTAAAAGCAGCTCAGAAGAAGTCATGGCCAACTTTCCCTGTTCATATTGGAAATTTTTCTTTATTAAATTTAGGCCATTCTAAGGTAGAGGCTCAGTCATTAGAAGAAGTGAAATTAGTATATATTGAGCACAAAAAGTATGACCCCTATCAAGTAATAAGTAGGCATTTTATACATTGTAATCTAAAGGCGTATGAACATGAAACATCTATCTATGATGATGTATTTAAGGATGTTAAATCCTATGAAGAAGTACTGAATAGAGTACAAGCCATGTCACCTAACTCACAGACCGGATTCACATCATTCTAGAGCCATAGGCGAAGTTGCCTACCCAAGAGTTTTCAGGGTGAAGTTTCGACCCCACCTCCAAAACAATTAGGGCCTCCTCCAGGGTTTGAAACTAATACACAGGACAAAGAAAATACTAAAGGAAAGATGAAGGATACTGAGATACCTTCCCAAGACATAGAGTGTTCTCAAACAAAAGAATCAGAGACAGAGAAGGGAAAAGAGATGGAAACAACCCCAGAAATCCCCAAGGATGTTCCAGAAAAGACAGGAGGAATAGTATCAAAAGAGCTCGGTAGTCCTATCACTTCCTTAACCCCATTGCAGTCAACTTATGGAACCCCCCATGAAGGAGCTCTGTATGTCAGTGATATAGAGCCAATTTCAAGGGATGAAATCCCTCCATCAGATTATTTTTTCAGTAACAAGAGAAGAGCAATCTTGAAATAGGAAATCCATCCACGAGGAGAGGGGATGATTAAAAAACATAGGGTCATTATAGATGGAAAGAAGCTTAAAGATGGAGAATTTGCTACAGAGTTAGCAGGTACGATGGGTGCTATAGCATCAACAAATATATATTCTGTTGGCAGTTTAACAACCATGCTTGAACAAAAAGACCAAACAATAATTCAATTACAGGACAAATTAAAAGAAACTGAGAGAAATATCAGTTGGGGAATACAAAAGGGTCTAGAAAAAGCTAGACTAAAAGATATGCAAGAAATTCAGAAAATGAAAATAGACTTAGAAGAGGAAAAATAGATAATACAGGTCACACAGGCACAGGTCCAAAAGTTGGGAGAAGAAAATAAACAGTTACAAGATAAAATTAGTTCTATTACTAATCAAGTAGTAGAACTTGAAATTTTCAGGACACAAGCATTGGGAATACATTTGAAAATAGAGGAAGAACAACAGAAAGTGTTTTTGAATCTAGAAATAGTCCAAAATTATTTTCAAGAAACAAATAAATCCTTGGAGAATGTTTTCCAAAAGGAAAGGGAGGCGAAAGCGGCTAGAACGACTTTCCAAAAGGTAGTAGCCCTCTCAACAAAGGAAGAAGTCGGAAGGATTCATAAATTATCCATTTCTAAACAGGTTAAAGGGGACATAATATTTAAAGTGTGGGAAGCAGGCCTGGCCGAATTTAAAAGAATAACCAGAGATGTCAATGATGATTGCCAGGGAATTTTTGATCTCTTAGAAAGAACTTCATTCAATATCAGAAAAAAATGACTGTCCCAGATTATTAGGTGAGATTAATATTTCCAAGCACCAGCTAAGGTTCAAAGAAGAGCTGGAGGAAATGAAGATAGAGATTTCAAAAATTAAATTAATCAATATCACAGAAATCAACAAATGGATGGTGACACAGAACCTAAAGTTGCAAACTATTAAGTTCACAGAGAAGATGATAGAAAATCATTTGCTTGAATTACAGAAAAGATTTTTCATGTTTGAAGAAAATGAGATACCAGATGCTCCCAGATCTTTTGTGAAATTTTTGGGAAAGTGTGTTCAGTGTCTTGAAGCAGAGAAAGGAAGTTCATCAACACAAACGTAAAGGCATTTTTTTGAATGTTTTTATCATTAGAAATTATAAAGGAAATGTAAACGGTTGACATTATTTATATATGTAACCGTAATATTAGGAAGTTGGTTAGTCACCAACGAGAAATTTTTTGATGAAGATGTATAAATATATTTTCTAAAGACTGAGAAAGGGCTTTTGATTTTTTGGAGAGAGCCAATTGTATTAACAGTTTTCCAATCCATCATAATATACATTACAGACGAGATTCTGAATCCTGCCAATTTGTAGCTATGTGTTCTTCAACCCTGTTTACTATACTTTATTGTGTTTTTCGTTCAATGTTTTTCTAATGAATAATCAATTTGAAGTTACCTTCAAACATCTCGTATATAGTTCAGATTGATTTGGATATCAAATTATTTACAACTTTTCGTCTGAAATTGTTATCAGTGATTTTAAGACCTGTTAATCATTTGAACCTTAATACTTAACTTTTCATTAGAAATCTCGTTTTCCTTCTTTATTACCTGTCGCAAATAAGAGATTATTTCTTGATTAAAGCCTCATATTTTTCTGTAGTACTTCTTTGTTATTTTATAATTCTCAAATTGTTACAAATCTAGGAAATGGCCTTGAATGTATTTATGTTAGTGTTTTGAATTTCAAAATTGTTTTTCCTATGCTCATCTCTTAAAAGTTCGAAGTAACATTTGATTAAATTCTTTCACGATTAAATAAAATCTTATCCTCCATGACTGTTCCAAGTAGCAGACAACCCAACATTGAACCTGGCCTTCAAGATCAAACCAGTATTGCTTTGAACCTATTTAATACCATCCTACAAACAACAACTAAACGGGTCGAATTAGAACGTTCATGGGCTTCTATTGAGAGAGATATCAGCATCCAAGAACAACGAGAAGCTAGACAGAGACAGTTGAGAAACTAATTCTACTTCACCCTTTCTTTTCAATTCTTATCCTCGAGTTATTCTTTTTAACATTTACGGATGCCTTGACGGTATACTTTACAACCTTAAAGTATAAACTCAGGAACAACAGAAGACATGATTAGGATGTATGTTTTGGATAATCAAAACCATTGGGAGAAGTACCTACCTTTGGTATAGTTCGCCTACAATAACAGTTTTCATAGCTCCATTGGAATTCCACCCTATGAAGCTTTGTATGGAAGGCCATGTAGGAGACCATTAAGTTGGGAAAGGTTAGAAGACCGAGTGACAGTTGGGCCAAAATTGATTTAAGAGATGGAGGAATAGGTGATTCAAATTAGGCAGTGACTAAAGGAAGCACATGATAGACATAAAAGTTATGTTGATGCACATAGGACTGACGAAAGTTATAAAGTGGGAGATCAAGTTTTCATTCATATTAGGCCTAATAAGAGTACCATTCGGTTCAGGAAGGGGACAAAGTTGTCCCCTCAATTTTTTGGACCGTTCAAAATCCAAGGGAAAATTGGATCCGTTGCCTATCGCCTTGTCCTGCCACCCCACTTACATAAAACTCATAATGTTTTTCATGTATCTATTCTATGTCATTATGTTTGTTGTTGGGTAAATATCCTCTATGGACTAGCACTAAGGGTTTTTATCATGCATGCAGAAATGAACTAAAGATTATTACTTCTTACCATCATCACAGGCCTAAACCCCCATTACTCATATATGAATACAAAGTTCAAGAGATCAAGTTATCGTACCTTATTTTCATGTTTGGTGTCGATCCTATTTCACATGCAGTTGTTCTTTGACTGCAACTCTCCTCCCAAGGCTGACCTGCATTAACAAAAGACAAACAAAAAACTACACATTCATTTTATCTATGATTAACGGGTTAGATATTTAATCATTCATACAATCAATATTCAAATAAATGACAATCTCATATGGTGGGAAGGGAAAAGAAATTCTTTTATTAACTTCACAATGATACTTTACAATGATAAAGCCGACCAATGCTCCTCGATCCTGGTCCTAGGCTCCTCTTTCCTTGTCTTCCAACTACTTTTCTCTATATCTCTCTTTGCACAAGGATGGCTAAAGATTGGGACAAAGGGAATTCCAATTTGGGTATAGTTTCTCTACTACGATTTTCCTCCTTTCAAATGGGATCCCTACCCCTCCTTTTATAGTCTAGAAGGAGCTAGGTATTTGGTCGAGTGACCAGCCATGCATGGCCGAAAGGTTTAGTTAACTTTCCCAAAGATGTGTGTTTTGTCAACAAATTTCTTTTTTTTGTGCTTTTGTAGGTACACGTGGGTTGTAGTGAGTCAACCAACATGTACACGTGTGTTGTAATGGAGTAGGGCGCATGGGCCTTTAAAAATGGAGTTTTTAAGAATATTTGTTCAATGATAACTTGGCAAAGAAGGGCTATGAGATGGCCTGATGCCAGGTAAGCATGTATTGTGAAAATTAGGCTTATAAAAGATGCCCCCTAATGTGTGAGATCATAAGAGCATCTGATGGCCAAAATACATTACCAATCTTTACCAACGTACCGAACTAGTGAGCCCAGGAACCAAAATTCAGGAGGTGCCATCTGCAAAATAATGATTGTATTACCGAGGTGGGCATACCCATGCTCAGGATAAAATAAAATCATGGCTGCCAATCAAATACACTGTAGATCCATGTCATATAACTATATAAAGTGTAGTCGTGAGTAATACACAACGGATCTACATCTTGAAATAAAAAGATATACATGTATAGTATCCATCTTCCAGAAGCTGATATGACCTGATAGTTGGAGATAACGATGTTAAAGCTCGAACAACAACTTCAAAAATCTTCAAAAATTGGGTAGGAGTGTAATATGAGTGTACAACTTCACTACCCAGAGGTCTTCGATGACTCGTCGGGCTTGGACTAGAGGATCTTTGATGATAAGACTGAAGGCTTCATTAATTTCGAACAAAGACTTGATTGGACTTTCGGGATGGTCGGGCATGAGGGAAAGAGACAACTGTAGAGGGGCTGACTTAGGCTTGGTAAAAATGCCCTTAGACAATAGCATGAAAAATGATGAGACTCAGGAAGCATGGCATTGACATAAGTTCACGATGCAGGAGGCAACGCAAACTCTCCATATGTTTGGAAGAATAACCAAACGGAGGAGGACACAACTCATATTTAGTGAGAACAACTTCCTAAGGTCATATTAAATCTTGGGGTTTGATGAACAAGCGAAAGGATGTGCTTTATCCAAGGGCGACTCATTGTGTTTCCAATAAAAAAGAAAATACTTTTCCCCTCCTATTTTGGGGGTATATTTGATTTTTTTGTCTTTTTCAATTAATTATGAAAAGATTAAAAAAGAATAAAGAATGCTACGTTACAAAGGGGGAACGAGTGTTGCAAACATACGAGTTCTAGGCACGATGACCAAACTGATGTTCATGCTCGAAAAAAATCCCTTCAGGGGTCAAGGTGTCAAGACGCAAAGGCAAAGTGCTACAAGGCTGGCATTATAAAGCATGCTTTAGATGGGTTAGTTGAGAGCAACATGGAGCCAGAATTTAGGCCAAAAACGCAGGAATGCAAAAGCGGTTAACGAGACACAATGATAACTTCCTTCGATGTAAGTTTAACGAGCCCAAAGAAGGTAAGCTCAGTCATTTTTCATGTTTAGAGAGTCTGAAAAAAAGTAAAAGGAGACTCCACTATGGTACCTTTTTCGAAGGTAGTCTAATCGGTTCGAAAAAGGGGTAAATTAGCACTGAAAAGACGTCTATTCAAAACCATTTTAATGAGTGTGATAGAGACAAGATCACTCGACAATTTTTTCATTTTTAAGGAGTCTGAAAAAATCTTAACTATGGACTCCGTAAAAAATGTTCTTCTGGACCAGTTTAACGAGTGTGAAAGAATAAGGTCACTCAACGATCTTTTCAATTTTAGGGAGTCTGAAAAGAGCTTAACTATGAACTACATGGGGGTTCCTTTTTCATAAATTTAGTCCCTCAAGCCCAAAAAAGGGTTAAAATCATACCTGAGAATACTCTTCTAGGGAACTAGAGCTCCTAGAGTATACCTTTGTTGTTACAGTTGACCATTCAGACCGAAAAAGGGGTAAACTACCGTTAGACAGACGTGACTTCAAATTGCAGTTTAACAAGTGTGAAAGGTCACAAGATTTCTTGACAATCTTTTCATGTTTAGAGAGTCTGAAAAGAGCTTAAAAGAAGACTCGTTATATTTGTTGGGAGTCCTGAGGGTGAGGTCAAGAGTGACGATGAATCATGCAAATGAGGCTGAGACTCGTAATCAGAAAAAATTAATAGGTACTCCCGAGCCTATGGTCATTAGTGACAGCATGGACACCAAAATGAAACCAGGATCTACCTAGGGAATCCATGTTAAGGTAGGCTCTACCACCAAATTACGACACTTCTAAAGCATCAATGATGGCTTTGTGTCGCAACATGATGGGATCGATCCTATGGCAAAGTGAAAAAGACAACAAGATGCAAGAAGTGGAGGTGGAAATCTAACTAAAATGCAATGAGTTGGAAAAAATATTTTTGACCAAAGGACCATCAAAACGACCCAAAACTCAAAAAAGGTTCCAAATACCCAAAGAATATTTTTCTGTGATCATCCAAAGAAAACTCCTGGACCATGTTAAATGATTTTTAATTTAGAAAAAAGGACAAAAGGGTCCGGAAAATGACATAAAGAGGCCAAAACGTCTATAAATAGAGGCTAGAAGCTCATTATCACCATTGTTAATTCAGAAATTGACAAAAAAGCCAAAACTATCCCTTTGTGAAAAGAGTTGATTCCGGGAGCCTCGGTGGACGAAACAACCATCCGCTTGGCCCAAGTAAGTATAAACTCCCTCATATTGCAT
>ML777131.1:3156934-3169064 GCA_009831015.1 Picea engelmannii | reverse complement strand
ATTGGATTGAATGCATACAAGAATTACTTTAGGTGTGATAATTATTTTCATTAGTACATGTATGAGTCCTCTATGTGCTAGCTACACATTTATGCCTTGCACATGTACACTAGTATGTGTAAGTGTTTTAAATTGATGATGTTTCTTATTTGATGTGGATGTATGAATCATGTGTTGTTACCCTTGTATTGTAAATTACTCTAACTTCGGGACGAAGTTTCTTGAAGAGTGGGTGTATGTAACAACCCAAATTGATTAATTTTTATCCTAATTTTTAAATTTGAATTTAATTAATTATTAAAATATAGTAAATGAGTCTTTTATTATTTTATTATTAAAAGTGGGTGAAGTAATTAATGAGAGGATAAGGTTGTTGGGGAATTAATGGGAGGATAAGGTTGTTGGGGGATTAATGAGGGGGAGTTGAGAGAGGAGGATAAGAGAGGAGGGGAGAACTTGGAAGAGGATCTCATTTTTATTTTGGTTCGATAATTTTTGAAAGATAGAGGGAGAAGGTGGAGGAAAAAAAATTAGTTTTGGACTACATCTATATTTCTGGTTTTAGTGGCATCTTCCTTGAGGATCTTGCTTGAGGAATTTCACAGGGGGCACCTGTTGCTGGGAATTTTGGGATCGGGGGCCAGGAAACCGTAAGGAATCTTGGAGCTAGGGAGCCAGATAGGTTGTTCCTAGCTGGCTAGGAGGTTAGTCAGTTTTGGGTAGAGCTTGGACAGAGTTAGAGCTTGGATAGAGTTGGAGAAGAGCATCAGTTTGAGGTATTTTCATTATTATGTTGTGTTATGTGGTTTATTATCATGCTGCTGAATATGTTGAATATGTGGTTTATTATCATGCTGCTGAATATGTTGAATATGTGGTTTATTGTCATGCTGCTCATAAATTTTAATTCTGCTGAACATGGTTATATGTTGAATAATGAATTGTAAAGAAGTTAGGATAGCATTTCTCTATTTAAAATTATGTTTTATAAGGCTCTGTTGGAAGAGACCTTACATGTTTCCACTGCACCTTGACCTGTGCAATGGTTTAGTTTCTGTGTGAGGTTTCCTTCCTGTCTAGTATGCATTAAGGTTCTTGCAGGAATTCTCCCTCCGTCTCCACCTAGATCATAGACCAATCAATTATATGATTAGAATCATGTACATATTTCTTCAATAATGAAACATTGAAAACATTATGTTCCTTTACCGTGGGATGGAGTTCTAGCCTATAGGCTACAGGTCCCACTCTATCTAAGACTTCAAAGGGTCCACACTAACGAGGTGCCATATTGGCACAAGCTCCCATTCTCAAGGAACTCTTCCTGGGTCTAACTCTGAGATAGACATGGTATCCTGTATTGAACTCTTTGGGGTTTCTCTTTCGGTCGACGCATCTCTTCTGTCTATCCTGAGAAATTTTCATATTTTGTTTTATCTGAATCACTTATTTCTCCATTTCTTTGAGCATGTCAGGTTTTATTGAATTTCTATCCACTGGATTACTCCAACTAATGGGAATTTTGCACTGTCTATCATAGAGGGCTTCAAAATGGCTCATACTTAGTGACTCTTGATAACCATTGTTGTAGGCAAATTCTACCAATGGAAGGTAGTCTTCCCACTTCTTAAGCTGATGCATTACATGCATCCTTAACATGTCTTCTAATATTTGGTTTACTCTTTCTTCCTGTCTATCAGTTTGGGGGTGATAGGTTGTGCTAAACAACAATTTAGTCTCAAGACCAGTCATCAAGGATTTCCAAAATCTTGAAGTGAATTTTGTGTCTTTTTCAGATACAATCTCTCTAGGCATGCCATGCATTCTGAATATCTCCTTCATGAATATGTTGGCAATATCTATCTCCTTGCAAGTCAATTTGACAGGAATGAAGTGAGCATACTTACTCAATCTTTCCACCACTACCATGAAGTCATCATTCTGCTTAGTTGATCTTGGTAATCCGATGATGAAATCCATGGAAATGGTTTCCCATTTCCATTCTGGAATTGGTAGAGGTTGTAATAAAACTTCTGGGTGTCGGTGTTCTACCTTAACTTGTTGGCATTCTAGGCACTTATCTAGATAGTCGGCTATGTCCCTTTTCAATCCAGACAAATAGAATTGTTTCCTAGTGGTCGTGATAATTTTCTGATATCCTGGGTGACTAGTATATGGTCTCTTGTGTAGTTCATCCATTATGAACCTCTTCAAGTCGTCACAACTTGGAATATACAATCTATTTTTGTAGGTGAGCAAGCCTTCATAGAGAATTTGATATCCTTCATACTTTATTCCTTTAGGCTCTTGCCTTAGGTATGAGGTCACGGTC
The DNA here is from genome assembly GCA_009831015.1 of Picea engelmannii. Classification (NCBI taxonomy): domain Eukaryota; kingdom Viridiplantae; phylum Streptophyta; class Pinopsida; order Pinales; family Pinaceae; genus Picea; species Picea engelmannii. The sequence continues at coordinate 3,166,732 of ML777131.1, read as the reverse complement.
TTGAAGAATGCATTTGTTTCTTATGCATTCTTGATTCTTTCCCTAACATCTGTTTCACAGATGCTTACTACTACTAGGTGGATTGTTTCCACACTTCTGCTAAGGGAATAGGCCACCCTATTTTCCTTCCCTTTGACGTTTTTTATTTTTAAATCGAACTCACTAAGGAGAGCCATCCACCTAGCTTGTTTAGCATTGAGTTTTGGTTGATTAAACAAGTGATTCAACCCACAATGGTCTGTCATAAGTACAAATCTCCTACCCAGGAGGTAATGCCTCCACATTTTTAAAGCATGCACTATGGAAACCAACTCTAGATCATGGGTCACATAATTTATTTCATGCTCATTCAATTTCCTGGATGTGTATAAAATTATGTGTCCTTCTTGCATAAGGACTCCTCTGATTCCTTCCTTGCAGGCATATATACACATGAGGAAATCATTATCAGGGTCTGCAATCTTCAACACGGGTGCATGGGTCAGAAGGTATTTCGGTTCTTGAAATCTTTCTTCACATTCTGATGTCCAAGTGAATTTAACCCCCTTTTTCTACAGGGTAGTGATTGGACAACCAATTTTGGAAAATCTTTTTATGAACCTTTTATAATATCCTGCTAAGACCATAAAGGATATAATATCAGATAGATCCTTTGGGGTAGTCCATTCCATAATAGATCTGATCTTGTCAGGTTCTGCTGCCACCTCTTTTTTAGAAATGACATGGCCCAAGTAATGCACTTACTTCTAGAAAACGTCACACTTTCTAATCTTAGCATAGAGCTAATGCTCTCTTAGTACTTGAAGTACAAGTCTAATATGTTCTTCATGTTATTCTTTGTTCTTGGAGTAGATTAAGATATCATCAATGAAAACCAATAGAAGTTTGTCTAGGAATTTGCTGAGAACATTGTTCATCAAGCACATAAAAGTGGTGGGGGCATTGGTTAGTCCAAATGGCACCACCACAAATTCATAGTGATCATACCTTCTCATAAAGGTTGTTTTGTGGATATCTTCATCCCTGATTCAAACTTGATGGTATCTATACCTCAATTCAATCTTTGAGAAAATGGAAGCACCCCCTAATTGGTCGAACAAGTCATCAATTCTTGGTAAGGGGTACTTGTTCTTTATGGTTGTATTATTGAGTTGTCTATAATCTATGCACAGTTGGAGTGTGCCATATTTATTTTTCACAAACAAGGTTGGTTCTCCCCATGGAGACACACTGGGCTGGATGTAGCCTTTGTCCATCATTTCCTTTAGTTGTAGCTTGAGCTCAACTAGCTCGGGTGTACTCATCCTATAGCGTGTCCTAGACACTAGCACTGCTCCTGGTGCAAGTTCTATCAAGAAGTCAATGTCTCTTCTCGGAGGTAGAACCAATACCTCTTCTGGAAACACGTCTCTATAATCTCTTAATATGGGGTGGTCCTCTAGGTTCAATTTGTCATCCTCAACAGATTCCAACACCTGTATTTCATATAGAGGAAATCCCTTTTTGCAATACTTTTTCATTTGAAGGGATGATATTTGTCTCACTGTGTCAGGTTTCTGAATCCCTTGGAGGGTCATATTTCCCCCTTCTTCATTTACACATTCTAGAGTTTTATGGTAATAGTCCAACTTAGTTTTATAAGTAGCCAACCAATCCATACAAATCAACAAGTCATAAGATCCTAGGGGAAGTATGTTAAGGGTCGCTTGGGTGGGAAACACATCCATGATGAATTGGCAAGCTGGTAATACCTTTGTTACTTTTCTTTTGGTTCCAGTGGCTAGCTGTACCAACCATGGATTAACATGTCTAATTGGTTGCATTTTACACTTATCAACAGCCTAAGGGGCCACATAACTCAAATTATAACCGGGGTCAATTAAAATAGAAACTAGAAGGTTGGCGATAATACCTTCCATCTCCACCACTGAAGCTTGGTGGTCGGATTATTTATTATCCAAAGCCACATAAATACATGGCATGCTCCTAACCACATCATTGATTGTGGTAGCTTCTTGGATGTTGTAAATTCTCCTACTATTCTATTGTCTGTGTGGGTAATCCCTCAACAAATGTTCTTCTCTGCAACCCCAACATTTCAAGGGTTCTCTCTTTGGGTTATCAATATTTCCTGGGGCTGATCCAAAAGGTTTATTTCCACTCTGGGAGGGGAAATTCTACTGATACACACTTCGGGTAGGACGGATCATCCTTGAATCCTTCATATAGTTATTAAATCTTGAGGATTTAAATCTCTTCTTCTTGAACCCTGAACTATTCTTCTTCTTCCAGTCCTCAAGAGGTTTTGTCTAACGCTCGAACTGTTCATAAAAATACTTTGCCTTCTGGATAGTGTCTTCTAAGGTATTTGGCTCGTCAAAATCAATCTTGTTCTGATAGGTTTGAGGTAACCCACTAATAAATCATTGGACTTTTAGATTTTTGTAACGTACCCTTGACCACCAATAGGATGGGGAATGTCACTACTCAGACACTTAGCTTAGTTCCGAAAACATATTGTAACACCCCAATATTCAACTGAACTATGTCACATAACTTTTTCTCTTCAAATACGTATATACACACACAGACATACATACATATTTAACTGCATGCAATTACACATATACAAACAATGCTCTAGCGAAATCTTCTCATATAAAGCATAAAAAATAGTTGCATTCTGTAAATATATGATTTCAAACTGAATTAACAGAAAACATAGACATGCAGTGTATACAGGGGTATACCCTTAAACATATGGACAATTATGCTCACACAAGTAATAAAACCCATAAAATAACACATAAATGATAATGCAGCATGTAAATTCATCACATAACCAGTACTTCTCTTCGTAAGAATGTCACCAACTATGTGCAGACCATCCATGAACCTCCCAGCCTTAGACTACAGTGTTCATCACTCTCAATAGTGAGTCACCCTCGAGTTGGGACTAGACTCCACCTGGGAAAGGGATTCCTAACCAGACTAAAGGTTCACGGTCAACCGGAAAGACTCCCTCTTAGGTGCTCACTCAACCACAGCCTACAACCTCTCCTTCCCCACATGCCTGTCCCACCCAAGGAAGTGTGCCCCTTCTCTGCTCAATAGTCCTTCGGCTTCCCCACTTCCCTTCTAGGGATTTACCAATAGGCCAGACCAAAAGTCTCAAAGCATTGTAACCGTAGTTTAGCACCTTCAGGAAATCGATCCTCAGCAATTCTCTCATTCAGAGAATTTCTCACGGGCCTGAAAACCCTCTTCTTCAATCCCACTCCCAAGCTAACATGTACACTAATAGTAATGGTTATCAATCTAGTCTAGGTACGATGGTAGGAAGATATGAGGTAGCTCTAGTACTGATGGATTGTATCACAGATACTAGTTCTCTGGTTGAAGGAAGAATGGTAAGATTCCCCGCAATTCCCCCCCTCTATAATGGCCAATCCCCCCAAAGGAACTAAGCCTCGAAAATAAGTATGCATGTCTCCAACTTGACACTTGTCATGTTGGAAGCTACTCTGATACACTTGTCCCCTACTTTAGGACTTAGGATAAATTAATTATCCGTACTTTATGTTTTTAAAGAAATATTAATATAATATTTCTTTTCAGCTTTAAGCTCTCTAGCTTAGCCCTGATCTTAACTTTAGGCCCTCCCTTTCCCTATTTGTTGGAATCTAGTCCCCCTTCTCTTTTATCGTGGGTTGGTCTGCGCGCAACGATGTATTTTTATATTAATCATGAGAAATATAAAAAATAGGTGCTCTGGCCTTTAACATCTAGGTGCTCTGGCCTAATTCCAAAACATAAGCATTCCAGCTTATAATACTGGCTCACCAGCCTATAATGCATATTATATACACAAAGATTCGTTGACCTTAATATTGTGCACACTTTAGTTACTGCGCGTGGTATCCGCGGACCTCAAGGTTGCACACCCTTTAGTTACTATGCGATGTGCCCTCTATCTTTAATGTTGTGCACACTTTAGTTACTACACGCGGTATCCAGAAATGTGCACACTACATCACTTTACTATGCAGTATATGCCCGCACCATGCCATGCAAGGTGTATTACAAAAATGATGTCTAAACATCTCACTAGCTTAAATATACTTGGATTATATTTACATTTGGGCTCGGCCGAGGGATATTACAATCCCCTCCCCTTATTTATGCACTTTCCTCAGTGCATCATGTACCGATATACAACAAAATTTTCAAAATGTTTCAAAAAGATGCGGGTATTCTTCCCACATTGCATCCTCATGTTCCCAAGTAGCGTCTTCAGGTCCGTACCAGGTCCATTGGACCTTTACAAGCCCTATGGATCGATTCTGGAGTTGTTTGATTTTTCGATCCAAAATGTGCACCGGATGCACTTGGAAAGCGCCTTCTTGCTCCACCTGAATAACATTCCAATTAATAACATGATTAGCATCAGGTATGTATTTCTTTAGCAATAATACATGGAATACATTATGAACAAACATAGATGCAGGTAATGCAATCATATAAGCAATTGGACTATTCCTCTATAGGATTTCAAATGGTCCACAAAATCTGGCTGCCAACTTGGTGCAGCTTCCCAACTTCAGGGAACTCCTGTTAGCTTTCACTTTCAGGAAAACATGATCACCCACTTTGAATTATCTATGGATTCTATTTTTATCAGCATAAATTTTCTGTCTGTCTTGGGCAGCTTTCAAATTCTGCTTAATTTTTAACATTTGGTCCTCTATCTCCTTGAGCAACTCTGGCCCAACTATTGTTCTATCAACTGGATTATCCCAGCTTACTGGAGTATTGCACCTTCTACCATAAAGTGCTTCAAATGGGCTCATCTTCAATGATGCTTGATACCCATTCTTGTAAGTGAATTCTACTAAATGTAGGTAGTCTTCCCATTTTGATGGTTTATCCATCACATACATTCTCAACATATATTCTATCACTCTATTCACCCTCTTTGTCTGTCCATAAGTCTCAAGATGGTAATTTGTACTAAAATTTAGATTCGTTCTGAATCCTTTGAACAATCCTTTCCAGCAATTTGTGGTGAATTTCGAGTCTTTTTCAGACACAATCGTTTTAGGAATTTCGTGCAAACGTGCCACTTCCTTCATGAAAATATCAACAACATCTGTTGCTTTGTGAGTAGTTTTTAGTGGAATAAAATGGGCATCTTTTGTAAGATTTTCCACCGCCACCATAATCGAATCATGTAGCTTGTCTATTCTAGGCAATTCCATAATAAAATCCATTGTCACCACTTCCCACTTCCATTCAGGAATGGGCAAAGTTTGCAGCAATCTTGTTGGGTGCCTATGCTATGTTTTAACTTTCTAGCATTCCATACACCTAGCGATGTATTCTACAATTTCTCTCTTCATACTTGGGCAAAAGTATTGGCTCTTGACCACTGTTATGGTTTTCTGATATCCATGATGCCCTGCATAAGGAACATTATGCATCTTATGCAAAATTATACGTTTCAAGTTCTGGACATTTGGTACAAAAAGCCTATTCTTGTGCAACAGTATTCCATCTACTCCTAACTTATAAATATCCGTCTTTTGTGGTGTCTTACCTTGTTGTAGTTTTTCTATCAATTGTTTGTATTGCAGGTCTGTATTTGTAGCCTCCATAATTTTTCTTTCAAAATCAGTCTGATACATGCTGATGGTTGTAGCATCAAGCTCATGCACCCTCCTGTTGAGTGCATCAACCACTTTATTTTCTTTCCCCTTGATATGGTTTATATCAAAGTCATATTTTCTTAGAAATTCTAACCATCTACTTTGTCTAGAATTTAGATTTGGCTGATCAAATAAATATTTCAAACCATTGTGGCATGTTCTTAGCTCAAAAATTTTTCTCATGAGGTAATGTCTCCATTTCCTCAGGGCATACACTATGGCTGCCAACTCCAAATCATGAGTGGCATAGTTTATTTCATGCTCCTTCAACTTCCTTGATTCATAACATATCACAAATCCATTTTGACTAAGGACTCCACCATGTCCTTCATTACATGCATCTGTGCATACAATGAAATCTTCATTTGGGTCAGCAATCCTTAGTATTGGAGCACTTGTCAATAATTGTTTTAAATGTTGGAAATTCCTTTCATAGTCCAAAGTCCACTAAAACTTCATACCCTTTCTTTGCAAGGAAGTGATTGGGTGTTCTATCTTTGAGAATCCTCCAATGAATCTCCTATAGTAGCCTGCAAGGCCCATGAATGATCTGACCTCTATCACATTCCTTGGTGCTGACCATTCTCTAATGGCTTCAATCTTCTCAGGGTCCACTGCTATCCCATCTTTTGAGATGATATGCCCCAAATAATGAATTTGTTTCTGATAAAATGAGCACTTTCTCAATGTGGCATACAACTGATTCTCCCTTAATACTTGCAACACCATCCTCAAATGATGTTCATTCTCTTATTTTGTCTTAGAGTATATAAGAATGTCATCCAAAAAGACAATGACAAACTTGTTGGTAAATATTTAACAGACAGTGAATGTTTTTCATTGATGGCAAGTACAACAATGAAGATGGCATGAGTACAGGAGGTTTGTAACGGACAGGCATACAAACAGGAACAAAAGATAAGTTTAGGAAGACCAGCAGCGCAACAATGATCCCAGCAGTGCAACAATGATCGAAGCGAATGATTGTCATTGATGGCAAGTACAACAATGAAGATGGCATGAGTACAGAAGGTTTGTAATAGACAGACATAATCTAAACCATTGATCAGGCATGTTGAAGTCTCGTAAAGTTTAAGAATCATTTCTGATCGTTGGATCCCATTCAAAATTCCCGAAAGAATGAGGGTCGTCAGATTCGAATGAAGACAAAAAGAGTGCGCTGAAGAGGAAGACAGATCTCAGGCGTTAGATCCAAGCACAGGATCCGACCATCGTTGGATAAAGAATAACCTACACGTTCTTTAAAGTACAAGGAGAAGTGGGCGTAATCACGATATGAAAAATCACAACTTAATCTGAGCCATCGGATCAAGGTTGAATCTGGACCGTTGATCCCAGTCCATTTCGATGTTTCGAGGATCGAGTGTTGGAGATTTCAAAGAATTTTAACAACAGGAATCCCGATATCACAATATGCAAAATCGTGATTTAATCTGAGCCATCAGATCAAGATTGAATCTAGACCGTTGATTCTAGTCCATGTCGGAGTTTTGGGGATCGAGAGTTGGAGTCAAAGATTATTAACAACAGGAATCTCGATATCGCGATATGCGAAATCGCGATTTAATCTGAGCCGTCAGATCAAGGTTCAATATTGACCGTTGATCCAACTCCATTATGGAGCTTTGTGGATCAGGACATTGAAGTGACAAAAACACTGAACATCAAGAATGTCAAAATTGCGATTCAATCTCAGTCATTGAATCAAGACCATATCTGAACTGTTGATCTAACCCCATATCGAAGTTTCACGAATCGCGACATGGAGAGGCAAAGAAAACAATGCAGCAATAACGATATGCGAAATCGTGATTCAATATCATTTGTTCAATCAAGACCAGATCTGAACCGTTGATCTAACCCCATATCGGAGTTTCGCGAATCGCGACATGGAGAGGCAAAGAAAACAATGCAGAAATTGCGATATGCGAAATCGTGATTCAATCGCAGCCGTTGAATCAAGATCAGATATGGACCATGGAATCATATGACATGTGGTAAGCGATCAAAATTTCGTTGACTTGGGGTCAACAGAGCATAGTGTTGAAATTCACGAAATGAGAAATCGCGAAAGCGCTTTATGCATAAGCGCGTGGTCATAGCCATTGATCACATTGATGGAAGATGGAGGTAGAAGCTAGAGGTGCTAAGCTTGGCCATAGAAATGTTGAAATGAATGCAAGATCTCATGAAGCCAATTCAATGGTGCAAGTGAATTTGAACAAATATCAGAGGGTTACTGTTCTCTCTTACAGTTAACTCCTCGGTTATGAATCTGTTAGCGAAACTGACTCATGATTGCCAATCTGTTGGCGTTTTAGTTGCTTGAACAATTGTCTTTCTTTTGTCTAAGGGAATGCAAAGTGAAACTGTCATGGATGTGTGTATAAAAGAAGATGAGACAGACTATGTGTGGCAGGCTGTTCTGGATGGAAAATGAACGAAACTGTAAGAAAGGGAAAATCATAGAATGTGCTATGTGAAATTGAGAATATGCACTGTGTGAGACAAAACTCAGAGAAGCGGAACAAATGATGAAGAAAACTTGAAGCAGAGAAGAATAACAGAACAAGTTGAAGCAGAACAGAATGACAGGACAATTTGATGCAAAGCAGACCTGCTGAACAGACAGAGGAAGAGAAGAAATGTAGAACAGTTAGTAGAAGACCAGATTTATAGAACAAAGAAAGATTGGTAAGAATTGATTTATCTATGTAGTTGTCTGTGTATTTATTCATTTATTTCTTAGGGAGGTTGGGAGGTTCTTGGGAGGACTATTGTCCTCAGAGGTTCAAGTGAGAGCTTGAACACAGGAAGTTGTAGCTTCCATCTGGTTGCAGCCAAAGAAACCAGGGAGGCATGGTGGTGCAAGGGAGAACAAGTGTTCTCTGTTATATAGGTTGGAGCCTGTGTAACTGGAAGTTGGTGCTTCCATCCAGTTGGTGATGGAACATTAAGGGAGTTGGTTCTTCCTTATAGTGGGTGCTAGAGAAACCAGAGAGTTGGTGCTCTCAAACAAGTTACAGCTTGTAAAACAGAGGTAGCAGCCTCACATTGAGTTGGTGCTCAATTATAGATGATGTACAGAACTTAAAATATTGCCTATCATTTCAAAGAAGAAGAGGTTTTCTCCCTTTATGGGTTTCCTCGTGAAAATATGTCTCTGTGTACACCTTATGTGTGACTGATGCTTTTTACTTTTACTGTCCATATGCTGTATAATGTTGATGATCACTTGAAGAAAGATTAAGAATGTTTTAATAAACTTAAGATCGTTTAAGCTCAAAGACAACTGATTCACCGCCCCCTCTCAGTTGTATTAGTAATTTCAACAATTGGTATCAAAGTAGGCTCCTTTTATTCAAAGGTAGATCTGTAAGCTTAAACATGACAAGTCATGAAGGGACTTCAGCCTCTAAGCCCCCTCTGTTTGATGGAACAAATTTTTCCTTCTGGAAGATTAGAATGAGAACATACTTAATGGCCTTGGGTGCTGAAGGTTTGGGATGTAGTAGAGACTGGATATGCAAACCCTATTGTGCTAGCCTCTAAGGATGATAATTTAGAGTTTAGTTTTAATGCGAAGGGGATGAATGCTATCTTGAATGGACTTGCTGTAGCTGATTTTGTAAAGGTGATGCATCTTGGTACTGCCAAAGCAATGTGGGATAAACTTATTAGTAGTTATGAAGGAAATGAGAAAGTAAAAGATACCAAACTTCAAACATACAGATTGAAGTTTGAACAACTAAAGATGAATGAATATGAAACAATTAGCAAGTATTTTCTAAGAGTTGAAGAACTTGTAAATGCCATGAAGGGTCTTGGTGAGACGTTTGATGACTCACTCTTAGTTCAGAAGATTTTAAGATCTCTGCCTGGTAAATTTAATCCAAAAGTCTCTGCAATAGAAGAATTAAATGATCTTGAAACTCTGTCCATTGATCAAATTCTAGGAACTCTAACTGCATATGAAATGAGAATTAACAAAGATAAATCCAGTACTAGAGAAGCATCTTTTAAAGAAGACAAGAATACTGATTCAGAATTAGATGATATTGAGGCAAAATTT
>ML777131.1:3130803-3153231 GCA_009831015.1 Picea engelmannii | reverse complement strand
AATGAATCATCTATCCAGTGGTTTGCTAATTCTATGCAAACAGAATTTGAAATGTCCATGATAGGAGAACTATCATATTTTCTTGGCTTACAAGTAAAACAAAGCTCTGCAGGAATTTTTATTTCTCAAGAAAAATATTTGAAGGAGATGTTGAAGAAATTTCAGATGGAAGATTCCTCTACAGTTAGCACACCTATGGTGGTTGGTTGCAAGCTAAGTAAAGATGATATCTCACCTGATGTTGATCAAAGGACATATCGCTCTATGATAGGCAGTCTTCTGTACATCACAACATCTCGTCCTGATATAATGCAAGTTGTTGGAATGGTAGGTCGTTTTCAGTCTGCTCCTAAACAAAGTCATTTGGTAGATGTCAAAAGGATATTTAAATATTTGAAGGGAACAATGACTTATGGTCTATGGTATCCTAGAAATCAGAATTTCTAGTTAACTGCTTATTCAGATGCAGACTGGGCAAACTGTGTTGATGGGAGAAAAAGCACCAGTGGAGGAGCATTCTTTCTGGGTGACTCATTAGTTGCATGGCTTAGTAAAAAGCAAAGATCCATTTCATTATCCACTATAGAGGCAGAATACATTGCTGCAGCTACTTGTTGCACACACATTTTATGGATGATACAAACTCTTGCAGATCTAAAGGTAACTTACACTGATCCTATTCCAATTCATTGTGATAACACCAGTGCCATTAGTGTCTCCAAGAATCCTATTCTTCATTCCAAGACCAAGCATATTCCAATAAAGTACCATCTTCTCAGAGAACAAGTGACAAACATAATTGTTCAGCTAAATTATATTCCTTCCAAAGAACAGATTGCTGATATCTTTACTAAAACATTAGCAGCGACCCCTTTTGGATATCTTCGTAAAAAATTGGGGGTTATAATTTCTTGTGTCTAATCTGTTCACCTGGTCAGGGGGAGTATTTATTGAATATCTGGTGTATTTCATAGATGCTTATAGTCAACAGGGGGAGTATTTTTTGCAACAGATCAGGGGAAGAATGTCTCTTCTTTGACATTGATGTCAAAGGGGGAGAAAAGAGTTTAGGAGGAGAGTCGAGTCTGAATGCATGAGGGTGCTTGTGTTGCCATCAATGCCAAAGGGGGAGATTGTTGGCGAATATTTAACAGAAAGTGAATTCTTGTCATTGATGGCAAGTAAAACAATGAACATGGCATGAGTACAGGAGGTTTGTAACAGACAGACATACAAACAGGAACAAAAGATACGTTCAGGAAGACCAACAACGCAACATTGATCCCAGCAGTGCAATAATGATCGAAGCAAATGATTGTCATTGATGGCAAGTACAACAATGAAGATGGCATGAGTACAGGAGGTTTGTAACAGACAGGCATAATCTAAACCATTGATCAGGCATGTTGAAGGCCCATAAAGTTTAAGAAGCATTTCTGATCGTTGGATCCCATTCAAAATTACCGAAAGAAAGAGGGCCGTCAGATTCGAATGAATACAAGAAGAGCGCATTGAAGAGGAAGACAGATCTCTGGCATTAGATCCAAGCACAGGATCCGACCATCGTTGGATCAAGAATAACCTGCACGTTCTTTAAAGTACAAGGAGAAGAGGGCGTAATCGCGATATGCAAAATCGTGACTTAATCTGAGCCATCAGATCAAGGTTGAATCTGGACCGTTGATCCCAGTCCATTTCGATGTCTCGAGGATCGAGTTTTGGAGATTTCAAAGAATGTTAACAACAAGAATCCCGATATCGAGATATGCGAAATCACGATTTAATCTGAGTCGTCAGATCAAGATTGAATTTCGACCGTTGATTCTAGTCCATGTCGGAGTTTTGGGGATCGAGAGTTGGAGTCAAAGATTATTAACAACAGGAATCCCGATATTGCGATATGCGAAATCGCGATTTAATCTGAGCCGTCAAATCAAGGTTGAATCTAGACCATTGATCTAACTCCATTACGGAGTTTTGTGGATTGGGACTTTGAAGTGACAAAAACACCGAACATCAAGAATGTCAAAATCACGATTCAATCTCAGTCGTTGAATCAAGACCAGATCTGAACCGTTGATCTAACCCCATATCGGAGTTTTGCGAATCGCGACATGGAGAGGCAAAGAAAAAAATGCAGCAATCGCGATATGAGAAATCACAATTCAATCTCAGTTGTTGAATCAAGACCAGATCTGAACCATTTATCTAACCCCATATTAGAGTTTCATGAATCGCGACATGGAGAGGAAAAGAAAACAATGCAGAAATCGCGATATGCGAAATCGCGATTCAATCACAGCCATTGAATCAAGATCAGATCTAGACCATGGAATCATATGACATGTGGTAAGCGATCAAAATTTCACTGACTTGGGGTCAATGGAGCATAGTGTTGAAATTCACGAAATGAGAAATCGTGAAAGCACTTTATGCATAAGCACGTGGTCATAGCCATTGATCACATCGATGGAATATGGAGGTAGAAGCTATAGGTGCTAAGCTTGGCCATAGAAATTTCGAAATGAATGCAATATCTCATGAAGCCAATCCAATGATGCAAGTGAATTTGAACAAAGATCGGAGGGTTACTGTTCTCTCTTACAGTTAACTCCTCAGTTACGAATCTGTTAGTGAAACCGACCCATGATTGCCAATCTGTTGGCGTTTCAGTTGCTTGAACAGTTGTCTTTCTTTTGTCTAAGGGAATGCGAAGTGAAACCATCGTGGATGTGTGTATAAAAGAAGATGAGACAGACTGTGTGTGGCAGGCTGTTCTGGATGAAAAATGAACAAAACTATAAGAAAGGGAAAATCATAGAATATGCTATGTGAAATTGAGATTATGCACAGTGTGATAAGAAACTCAGAGAAGCGGAACAGATGATGAAGAAAACTTGAAGCAGAGTAGAATAACAGAACTAGTTGAAGTAGAATAGAATGACATAACAAGTTGATGAAGAGAAAACCCACTGAATAGACAGAGGAAGAGAAGAAATGCAGAACAGTTAGTAGAAGACCAGATTTACAGAACAAAGAAAGATTGGTAAGAATTGATTTATCTGTGTAGTTGTCTGCGTATTTATTCATTTATTTATTAGGGAGGTTGGGAGGTGCTTGGGAGGACTGTTTTCCTCAGAGGTTCAAGTGACAGCTTGAACACAGGAAGTTGTACCTTGCATCTGATTGTAGCCAGAGAAATCAGGGAGGCAGGGTGGTGCAAGGGAGAACAAGTGTTCTCTGTTATACAGGTTGGAGCCTGTGTAACTGGAAGTTGGTGCTTCCATCCAGTTGATGTTGGAACATTAAGGGAGTTGGTGCTTCCTTATAGTGGGTGCTAGAGAAACCAGAGAGTTGGTGCTCTCAAACATGTTGCAGCTTGTAAAATATAGGTAGTAGCCTCACATTGAGTTGGTGCTCAATTATAAATGATGTACAAAACTTAAAAGACTGCCTATCATTTCGAAGAAGAAGAGGTTTTCTCCCTTTATGGGTTTCCTCGTGAAAATATGTCTCTGTGTATACCTTATGTGTGACTGATGCTTTTTACTTTTACTGTCCATATGTTGTATAATGTTGATGATAACTTGAAGAAAGATTAAGAATGTTTTAATAGACTTAAGATTGTTTAATCTCAAAGACAATTGATTCACCCCCCCCATCTGAGTTGTATTAGTAATTTCAACAAAACTTGTCTAAATATTCTCGGAAAACACCATTCAATAAGCACATGAAAACAGTTGGTGCATTTGATAACCCAAATGGCACCATTGTGAACTCATAATGACCATACCTTGTCCTGAAGGCGGTCTTGTTGACATCTTCCTCCTTAATTGTTACCTGATGGTATCCTGATGTAAGATCTATCTTTGAAAAGATCTTTGCATCCTTCAATTGATCAAAAAGATCATCGATCCTTGACAGAGGATACTTTTTCCTTACAGTCACTTTATTCAACTATCTGAAATCAATGCGCAATATTAACGTTCCATCTTTCTTTTTCACAAACAAGACTGGGGCACCCCGAGGTGACACACTTGGGCGTATATACCCTTATTCATAACTTCTTCAAGCTACATTTGCAACTCTTTCAATTCTGGTGTACTCATTCTGTAAAAAGTCTTTGACACAGGAGCTACTCCTGGTGTCAGATTTATAGAAAAATCAAGGTCTCTCTTTGGGACTAGTCTTGGTACTTCCTTGAATACATATTCAAACTCTTTCAGGACTACATAATCCTCCAAATTTGGCACCTTGTATTTAGGTGTCTCCTCCATATGAGTTGCAAATATTTGACATCCTCTTCTATAACATTTCTTCAGCTGCAATGCTGAAATTTCTCTAACGATTACTGCCCTGGGAATTCCCTACACTTTCCTTTGGTTCCCTTTTTCATCCAAGCAAGTGAATTCTTTGTTATGACAATCCAATAGAGCATGATGTGGGTCCAACCAATCCATCCCAATTAAACAGTCATAGGAACCTAAGGGTAAGATATTCAAATCTGCCTTGGTGTTCAGTCCGTTCATGTCCATGAGACATGACTTAACCATCTCATTAACCTTTCTTTTGGCTCCTGTAGCCAACTGTACCAACCAATATTTTCCATGCTTGCTTCTTAGCAATTGCAAAATTTCTACCATTTTAGGATCTATATAACTATGACTAACTCCCGAATCAATTAAAATAGAAATGGTTTGGCTATTAATCATACCTTCCACTTCAATCATGTGTGACTGATATTTTGCTTGCTTGTTATCCAAGGATGCATAGATCCTTGGCACATTTCTACCCATGTCCTCCACTGTTTCAGCTTGTCGTACATTATAAACAATCCTTCCTTTTTCACCTCTGTGAGGACAATCTTTGAATCTATGATCTCCTTTACAACCCCAACATTGAATAGGTGACTTCCTTGGCCTTTGGCCTTCTACCTCTATCGTTTTGGGATATTTAGAAGTTGGTGGTCCCTGTGGACTATTTCTGAAAAATGATGGTTTAAATCCTTTCTTCCTCTGATCCACCTTGAACTTATTTTTGTCTTCCCAAGCTTTTTGGAAAGTCGGATTTGCTTTCTACTGATCATGTAGACATTTATCTCACCTTATGGTATCTTCCAATGTCTTGGGATCATCATACTATATGTTTTCATTGTTGAATGTTGGAAATCCACTCAAATACCTTTGAATTTTAACTGTCTTATCCTTGATGAAGGAGACATACTTCAATAGTTCTAGGAATCTTCTTTCATATTCATCTATGGTCATGCTTCCAAGTTTGAGTTCAAAGAACTCTTTCATTTTCTTGTCATAATATCTCTTAGTCAAATATTTCTTCTCAAAATACTTCTTGAATTCTCTCCAAGTAACGCTCTTCTCTTTAATTTGCTGTATTTGCACAAGATGATCCCACCACATGGATGCCTTACCTTTGAGTTGATAGATGGAAATTCTACCCTCTGTATGAGAAGAATAATTGTGTAATTGAAAATACTTTCTCATGCCCAACAACCATGTTTCTGCATCTTCATCCTTCTTGTGCTCACCATCAAATGTAGGAGGTTTGATTTTGTTCATTTCTCCTCGTAGCTCATCCACCCTAGACCTCTTATGTTGTCTGACAGGGGATGGACTTGTGCTACTACCTGCTCTTTTATCGGAATGCTTTGAGAAGTGATGGTGGTGTCTGCTAACATTTCCCGATTTCTTTTTCTCATCCGAAGGTTTGTGACTTCCAGATTTTCTTGAGTCACTTTCTTTTTTCAATTTCTTTTCTATTCTATTCAAACTTTGCAATAAATTCATGTTGAATTCATCCTGTTGTTCTTTGGCTCTCATTAGCCTTTCATTATCTGCTTTATGGATTTGGACATCCTTTTGCAAACTTTTAATGGTCTCTACCATATTCAGGTTTTCATTCCTTCCTCTCCATGTCCATTGGAGTTTGTTCCTTCAATGTCCAGATGGACATTCATCCCTCTTCTCTCATCCTGTTGACTATAGTTTCCCCATGTCTCTTCCATTCCTATGGATTCGATACTTGATCTTTTCTGATCTAGTTGTTGTTAATTCTGCAAAATGTGCAGCCATTTAAACTTATTAGGTTAACTAAATCAACAATCCATGAGAAATATGAACTATTTTGGCTCAATAAATATATCAGAATTATCTTTTCTAATTTCTTGGTGTTGCCACCATGACAATTCTTAGACAAGACCCAATTTTTGAGAACTTAGCAAGAACTACATCATCGCACAGAGTACATCGGGTGAAAGGTGGTTTGTCGAAACCACTTTTTCATAAGTTTCGATGTCACGTGCTTCAATATGTCAAATCCACCATTCGTGGGATGGGTGATGGTTAGTCAGATCACTCCATCTCATTCGCTCATACATCACAGCCGTTTGAAGTTAGGTGAACACTGCCATGTAATGAACTCAAAAAATTTAATCATTTGAAATGGATTAGCCGAGCATGGTAACCCATTGTACTAGTGCACAAGTCTGTCAGTGATTCATGATTGAGGCTCTATAATTACCAACTCTCGGGTATGGAAGCATCATCTTATCCATCAGCGAGCAGTCTCCAAACTGGTTCAAACTTCTCATCTCTGCAAAAGTATTATGGTCTCCACAAAACTAAGGTATATGGACCCAATTAAATCCAATGAGACTAGTTATTCGGGCAACATGCTAAATTTTCCTGTGAGTACGAAGGAAAAGGTAGTTGCGCAGATACTGGCAACTGAATTTCACACAATACCTGTTACTAATTCGATATTGGAAATCAGGATGAATCCTATCATGAGAGATCTGGTTATCAAAAAAACAACTGCTAAGAAGAAACGAAGCAAGTGATAGAAGAAAGAACCTGTTGTTGAAGAGGCTGAGAGTGTTGGAGAGAATCAACCAGTCTGGTTAGATTCTTTAAAAGAGGAGCTAGCTAAGCTGAAATGAGCCGTCAAATACAATTAAGTATATTTCAACAATTTTTGGACAGATGATAGTAGAGGTAAGGAAGCTCCAGAGATGATAGACCTGTTCTTGTATGGTCTCTTTAAATAGGGCCACTGCTATCTTGAATCATCCCCTTTTTTAATTTTGGATTTTGAATGAATATATAAGCACAGAAGAGGATTTTGTACTGCTTATGGCAAGATTCCACTGATGATGATATGAATCTTGTTTTCTTTAATATTATGTGTCTTCTTGTAACTTATATTTCACTTTCAACTGTTTGAATAAAACCCAGAATTCATCTCACTTACTTGAATCATTTTAAATAATACTTTCAATGAGTTGTGTATTCCTCTTTCTTTGAATACTATGTAAATTTTCTATTAAACTCAGGTTCGTCATCTTAATTAGCCTTTTAGACGATTTTGCGTGCATAAAATTTTCAACCGGTGTACCTTTATTTATTGTGAAAACAACTTTATAAGGTAAATCATGTGTCTGCATACTTGTATCTGCTATACATTTCCTCTTAGTTGCGCCAATAACTTGCGCGCACTACTCCTGCATTGTGCACCAATATCCATTGTGTACTATTTCTGTATCGCACTCGGATATTCCACATGCATTTCTCTCTATGCATTGCACCATGCTAAAGTTCAATATGCCTTACTGCGTACAATAATCTGTATGCCCCATCGAATACTCTATCGCTACTACGCACAACTACTTGAGTGCACCCTTGCCTGCACTGTAGCAATACAACTCATACTCCTATTGTGTGTGCACCAACCAAACTTCACTGTGCCTTACAATACTGCACACACCACGTGCACCTTTACTATGTGTATGCACTTCGTGCAATGCTAAATTTAGCACACACATTACTACATATTATTCTTCTGCACGGTGGCTCAAGTTTCCATAAACGTAATATATTGTATACCATACTGTAATCGATACCATACTATAATATCGTCTCCATTCGACTGGTTTGGCCCATTTAGGCTCAGTGTCAAAAACTGATGCTCTGATACCATACTGTAATGTACCCCCGACCACCAATAGGCCGGGGAATGTCACTACTCATACACTTAACTTAGTTTTGACAACATATTGTAACGCCCCAGTATTCAAATGAGCTATGTCACATAACGTTTTCTCTTCAAATACGTATATGCACACACAGGAATACATACATATTGAACTGCATGCAATTACACATATACAAACAATGCTCTAGTGGAAGCTTCTCATATAAAGCATAAACAACAGTTGCATTCTGTAAATATATGATTTCAGACTGAATTAACAGAAAACACAGACATGCAACGTATACATGGGTATACCCTTAAACATATGGACAATTATGCTCACACAAGCAATAAAACCCATAAAATAACACATAAATGACAATGCAACATGTAAATTCATCACATAACCAGTACTTATCATGGTAATAATGTCACCAACTGTGTGTAGAATGTGCACGAACCTCCTAGCCTTAGACTACATTGTTCATCACTCTCAACAATGAGTCACCCTCGAGCTGGGACTAGAATCCACCTGAGAAAGGGATTCCTAACTAGGCTAAAGGTTCATGGTCAACTGGAAAGACTCCCTCTCAGGTGTTCACTCAACCATAGACTACAGCCTCTCCTTCCCCACATGCCTGTCCCACCTAAGGAAGTGTGCCCCTTCTCTTCTCAACAGTCCTTTGGCTGCTCCACTTCCCTTCTAGGGCTTCAGCAATAAGTTGGACCAAAAGTCTTAGAGCACCGTAGCCACAGTTTAGCACCTTCAAGAAATCGATCCTCAGCAATTCTCTCACTCAGAGAATTTCTCACGAGCCTAGCAACTCTCTTCTTCAATCCTGATCCCAAGAAAACAGGTACACCAACAAGAATGGTTATCAATCTCGTCTGGGTATGGTGGTAGGAAGATATGAGGTAGCTCCAAGACTAACGGATAGTATCACGGATACTGGTTCTCTGGTCAAAGGAAGAATGGTAAGATTCCCCGCAATTCCCCCCTTCTATAATGGTCGATCCCTCCAAAGGAACTAAGTCTCGACAATAAGTATGCATGTCTCCAACTTGACACTTGTCATGTTGGAAGCTACTCTAATACACTTTTCCCCTACTTTAGGACTTAGGATAAATTAATTATCCGTACTTTATGTTTTTAAAGAAATATTAATATAATATTTATTTTTGGCTTTAAGCTCTCTAGCTTAGCCCTGATCTTAACTTTAGGCCCTCCCTTTCCCTATTTGGTGGAATCTAGTCCCCCTTCTCTTTTATCATGGGTCGGTCTGCATGTAGTGATGTATTTTTATATTAATCATGAGACATATACAAAATAGGTGCTTTGGCCTAATTCCAAAACATAAGCATTTCGACTTATACTACTAGCTCACCAGCCTATAATGCATATTATATACACAAAGGTTTGTTGACCTTAATATTACACGCACTATAGTTACTACGTGTGGTATCTGTTGACCTCAAGGTTGCGCGCTCTTTAGTTACTACACGTTGTATCCTCCGTCTTTAAGGTTGCACGCACTTTAGTTACTATGCACAATATCCAGAAATGTGCACAGTACATCACTTTACTGCGCAGTATATGCGTGCACCATGCCATGAAAGGTGTATTACAAAAATGATGTCTAAACATCTCACTAACTTAAATATACTTGGATTATATTTACATTTGGGTTTAGCCGAGGGATATTACACTTTTCATCTTTTATGTAGGGTACATACCTCAGCAGCTCAAAGAATTTATTGCTATATTCCTCTATGTTGAGCTGTCCTAGCTTGAGTTCATAGAACTTCTTAGTCTTCCCATCAAAGTATTTATTTTACAGATACTTCTTATTTAAGTGTTTCTCAAACTGTTTCCATGATAAGTCCTTTTCATGGATTCCTTTCACATTCTTAAGATCTTCCCACCAAATGGAAGCCTTTCCATTCAGGTTGAAGATGGCTATTTGAGCTTCAAGTTTTCAGAATAGCCATTAAATCTGAAGTACTTCTTTAAACCAAGCAACGAAGATTCTTCTTCTTCCCGTTTCTCAGTCTCTCCATTGAAAGAAGGTGGTTTGTCTTTCTTGAACTCTTCAGGGTCATGACTTTTGGAATCCTTTCGCTTCTTTCCTTTCTTCTCAGAATGTGAGCTAGTTTTGCTACTAGAATATCCCTCGGAGTTGCCCATTCCCTTTCCAGAGGACTCTCCCAATGAGCATCCTCTGCCTCTAGTTTGGACCTTCCTTGAGGCACTTCTCCCTATGTGGCCACTTATGGGACCATGCTTTTGCATTTCAGGTGGAATTTTACTTCTCTTTGTATTTTGTTGGTCCACATGGCTTGTTGCAGGCCCATGCTGCAGCTGCCTCCGTATATCGGATAAGCTCTGTAGCAAGACTGCATTGATTTTTGTTTTTTTCTCTTGCTCCTTTATCAATATCTCATTTTCATACTTGTAACTATGTAATTAGGCCATAAGGCTCCTTACAGTTTTAGCTAGATCCGGAGGGGTCTCCACCACTCTCCTCTCGTCAGACTCCTCATCTGTATTGTGGGAGCCCTCCCCCACTACATGGTGCATCACCATCCTTTATGCTTGTGATTTCCTGTGATTCAATGAATGTTGGAGTGATTACAAAACACTTACTATTAGCTAACATTATAGTAGTTCATGAGCAACACATAGTTTATTTTTCTTAAATACACACACACAGTGGAAATTTTTCATTCTATTGTTTAGTAATAGTTTAACCAGATTCTTTAGGAAAGAGGTAAGGTAGGGCGTCACTGTCAAGATTTGCTTTAAACACGATTTTTAAGTGACTTGTACATGAGCCCAAGTAGGCCAAGTTTTGTAACCATGCTTTGATACCAATTTGTAACATACCCATGATGGGGCGTAAAAATTTCGTTCTTCTTAAGAAAGTAAATACCCTCATTCAGGGTCTCTATTCCATTCTTCTCTTCCAAAGTTTTCCAGCCATGGTTTCCATGCTCTGAACCAAGCTCAGAGTGGGCATATCTCCTCTCCCAAGTTCTTTGGGTTCTTTTATCCCTCTATACTTACATATGACCGCGGGCTATGACCAGACACCAAGACAACAAACGCCAAAACAACCACCATGCAAATCTTTTGGAGTGGAAAATCCTCGAAGTTCACAATTCGACGCTGCATGTCCTCAGGTATTTCAATGAACCTGATGCACTTTGCGACTTCATAGTTTAGGAGTTTCAAACTTTCCAAATCCTTTTCTCCCCAAAGTACTTTGTACCCGGAGTTATAGATCGAGCACCATGTGTCCCTCATGATCGATGATTGTGATCCACTTCGGGACTTCGGTGCTCAGGAGTTTCGAACACTCCAAAGCCTTTTCTCCCCAAAGTACTTTGTATCCAGAGTTATAGATCAAGTTCCATGCATCCCTCATGATCAACGAATATGATCCACTTAGGGACTTCGGCGTTTGGGAGTTTTAAACACTCCAAATCCTTTTCTCCTCTGAAGTACTCTGTACCCGGAGTTATATATCAAGCGCCACACGTCCCTTCACGATCAATGGCTGTGGTCCACTTCGGGACTTCGGTGTTAGGGAGTTTCAAACATTCCAATGCTTTTTTCCTCCGAAGTACTCTATACCCAGAGTTATAGATCGAGTTCCACTCATCCTTGTAATTGACGGTTGTGGTCCACTTCGGTAGTTCGACGTTCGAGATTTTCAAACATTCCAATTCTTTTTTCCTCCAAAGTACCCCATACTCGGAGATATAGATCGAGTGCCACATGTCCCTTCATGATCGAAGGCTGTGGTCCACTTCGGGACTTTGGTGTTCGGGAGTTTCAAACATCCCAACGCCTTTTTCCTCCGATGTACTATGTATCCGAAGTTACAGCTCGAGCACCATGCATCCCTTCATGATCGACGACTGTGGTCCACTTCGGGACTTTGACGTTCGGGAGTTTCAAACATGTACCCTGTACCTGGAGTTACATAACAAGCTCCATGCATCCCTTTGGAATCGACATATGTGGTCCACTTCGGGACTTCAATTTTCAAGATTTTCAAACATCCCAATGCATTTTTCCTCTGAAGTACTCTGTACCCGGATTTACAGATCGAGCGACATGCATCCCCCTCCCAACAGACGGTTCTAATGGACTTAGACACTTTGGAACTTCACTCCTTGCATTCCTCTGGAGTGTTCTTCTCTGGAGTTAATGATCTAGTGGGACGTGTGTTTCTGTGCTAACGGCTAGGATCTACTCCGACACTTTGGCACTTTGGGGATTTTCGAAGCACCTTGAATCCTCTAGAGTCCTGGAATCCCAGTCATTTCACCAACCACATGGGTGAGGTATGCGTGTGCGAGGGGATGACACGTAGCTGGGTCAGGGGTGAAACATGCCCTCGTCACTCCGGTCTAATCATCTTTCAACCTCCCTCAGATTTTCATGGTCATGATCCGGCCAATATCGATTTGTTCACCAATCAACGGTTCACAGTGATTGCGGAGCCCCAATGTGCTCACTCTTTATCAGAGAGCTCAATCTCTGCAATTAGAAAAGTACTCTCCCAACTCAGTCTAATCGTGGTCATTGATCCTCCACCTCAAAGAGAACAACGATGTTGGTGAATTGTAGGATGTGAAATAGCACGTCCACTAATTTCACCTTCGTGCTCCACAATGATTCCCCACCATCGATCTTCGTTCACATATCGATGATTCACAGCGATTGCGGGGCCTAATATCCGCAACCTAGGAAGTGCTCGCTTGACTCTATCTAATCATGGTCATTGATCTTCCATCCCCAACGAGATCAATGATGTTGGTGAATTGTGGGCCGTGAACTAGCATGCCTACTAATTTTACCTTCGTGCTTTGCAATGATTCCCCACCATCGATCTATGTTCATAGATCGACGGTTCATAGAAATTGTGGGGCCTAATCTCCGCAATCTGGGAAGTGCTTGCCCAAATTTGTCTAATCGTGGTCATTGATGTTCCATTCCTAATGAGATCAACAACGTTGGTTGATTTCGGGTCGTGAACTAGCATGTCCACTAATATCACCATCGCGCTCCACAATGATTTCCAACCATCGATCTAATCGAGTGGTTGGTGTTTTATTCGTTAACTCCAGTGGGTCTTTGAGTCGATCTGGAAAATGAGATAGGTTTTCTTCCCGATGAACAGTTCACATTCATCTACTTTTTTAGGTTCTTGATTCATCTATGCCTCTTGTTATTTAGGGAGTTCAGGTAACTTTGACTATCGTGAAGTTTGACATTCCAGGTGTCGAACTCCTGAAACTCTAAAAACATTTTGAACTATCTCCTTTCAGGATTAGCGCAGGGTTCCTAGACCCAGGTCACATGGACCTTTAGATGACTCTCAGGCTATGAGCTCTACTCTTAGTCGGGTTTTAGTTAAGTTTATGGGCGCAAGTTCAAGGTTTCTCAGGCTACTAGTTTGAAGGAAACGTCTTCCTAGTTTGTAGAACCTTAAATTTTAAAATAGGGTGGTGTAAGCTCGTGAGGTTACCGAGATGGTAGTAGTGCCAAGACGCTTGCTCTGATTCTGGAGCTGTGAGGTATCTCCCTAGGGAAAACAACTTCGAGAGTTAAACTAGAGAATATGGGAAAAGCAGAAGCATAATTTATCAAGGAAACCAACGTATATACATAATTTAACCTTTTCAATGTAGAAACCATTTAAATATATGTAAATACATGCATGCAACCATTAATTTCCAGTTTAACTCATAAACTATGGAAACAATTATAAAAACTAGATAACGTGAAGTGACTGCTGAAAGGGGTGCCTGTTTCCACCCAACCATAGGCTCAGTCACTCTTAACGGATTTATCACTAGCCACCCCTGAGCTAGACCACGATGCTTTTGATATTGAATCTCTTCTTCCGGCATAGAAATAGATAGGGGAGAAGGTTACTCTCCTTATCTCGACTCAGTATCTATTTCCCGTGATCAGAACACACTCTTTTCATAGTTCTTCCTCGAATCCGAGAGTTCTGTCTCTCGTCCCTGTACTCTTCGTAGATTTTCCTCTCTGACCCCCATGCTTTCCTTTCTTACCTTTTCCAGCAAGATTACATGTGGCCCGAATTCCCAGTCCGTGGTCAGGTCTGGAAGCCTTATAGATGGGCAGTCTTCCCCATCCCCTCATTAACTCTCGAGGAGGTCTTCCCACCTACCAACTCGACTGTAAATCATTCCTGGGTCAGAGGGTTGTTCTAATCCTGAGCAATTAAATCCATCAAGGTACTGGTTCACTGGAGGTTAACGCAACCATTTTTGGTCCCCTCCACCATCTCTTTCATAGCATTCGTGGTCTCTCTTAGCACATACCCTTTCTAGTATTCATGCAAAACGTATCCATTTTCTATTAAAATAACAGAATTTACATTCATCGACCTTTTATACAAAGGTCCATCAAATCAAACATTCAGACCTTTGAGTTTTCCATAGTTTCTTGGCCAATATAGTTATATTTAAAAACTGGGGGAAATAGGGTGTTACAACTGTCACAGTTTATTTTTTATTGGCGTGCTTCTTTTCAATTTAGTATGAGTGCCTTTTTGTTTTGTTCATGCAAGATTTCATTTCTATTTTGCAAAAGCGTGTTTTAATTCATTCCAGAAAGTGTCATGTTTTATTGCAAAAAGTGTTAATTTCAATTCTGTATGAATGTCCTCTCAATCCAATTTCAGCAAGTGATTTATTCTAATTCTGTATGCGTGAGTTTTCAGTCAATTGTAGCAATAGTTTTAATTTCAATTATGTAAGAGTGTGTTCTAATTAACCGTAGAGAGGGTGTGTTTCCCCTATAGAAGAATATAGTTGACATATGTGTTCTTTGCTTTTCAACTGTGTGTTTTGTGATTTCATTAGTAGCAAAGTGATTAGCAATTGGTTTTAAAGAAGGTCGATTGAATTTCCTTTGAGAATCTTACTTGGTTGCAGCTTAATTTGATATAAGGATTTGGTTTGTTTACATTAGTTGTGCATAGAATGCATGATTAGTGGATTAGTGTATATCATTTATCAGAAATTGTTAGGAGAATTCTTTGTCTACATAAACATTGCACAATAACCTTGTAATAAAAAGACTTACCCCGTGTTGACAATTGAATGTATTGGATGAATTAATTAGACAATTAATCACACCAACATTAGGACTATGTGTTATACGTAAAAGAACTCCCTTGAGGGGGCGAAGTGATTCTTAAAAATATGACTTCTCTATTTGAACAGGGCTACGAGGCTGAGATGAAGATGCTACTTTCGAGGCAGCATGGGAAGCCTTAAAAATGTCATAGTTCTTGGCTCGATTTTGAGAGTTGACCATGTTTTCATACATGAACACAAAAGAATTCTAGGAATACCCCTCGTGATGAGGGGTACCTACCATGCCCCATTGTAGAGGAGTAGGATTGGTGGCAACCATATTTTGTGGTTGAGGGGGGAAATGATGAGTTACAACAATAGAATTTTAGGGGGCCTTTTGTTGTGCCAAAAATCAATGGATGTCATCCTTCTGAGGGAACTAGTGAGTAGGGTGGTCCTCCCCAAAAATCATGTAGGGAAACTAAGTCTTCCTCTTTTCCTTAGTTCCTCTCTCCTGTGTGTTTTGGGTAGAGGTAATCCCTTTCTCATTGTTGTAACTATTTTCCTTGTTCCTCTTTTTCTTTTCTCTAGGTTGTTGAATATTCTTCATCTACGTGGACTACACCAAATTCACCTCGGAGGTTTGAGATGGGACCGCAACAGTTTGAGAACTAGTACCAAGAGATGATGGGTGTGAATTAATGGACATTTGACCCATTTGATCAGCTAACTGGTTTATAGAGGCATGTGAAACATAATTGACCACACCATCAGCATGGGGTTCTGGGTTTGGATTCCTTCGATCTGTCGATGGTCTAGGAGCATTTGGGATGATGTCATAAAGGGCACCCTATTGTTAATAGATCAAGTCCAAGTGTTGGGAATGTAAAATAGACCGCTACTCGATGGCTACCCCGACCATAGCTACATCTTTGGAAATGAGTGGTAGGAGGCAATTTGTGAAACACTTTGTAAGGAGTTTGTCTGGAATCTGAGTCTTAATAATCCTACGTCTTCATTTCCACTCATGTATATGATAAAAAATATGCATGAAATTATCTTGACATAGTGAAGTCAAGATTTAGGTTCCTATCTCGTACCGAATGTGAAATTGATAATGCGTTAAGAATGTTATTTCCATGTCATTGAATCTTTTAAAGGAACCACCTTTTAGTTCAATATACCATTTAGTGGCATCTCTGATCATGGATCTCTGGGAAAGACGCAACCTCACAATATCATCGATCAATGAGTTAGATGAACACAATAAGTGGTATGTAATGATGTGTGTGGAGGGGTCCTCTCCTGTCTTTCTGTCAAAATTTAGGATATATGATGCCATCTTGGAAGGAATTGTCGGCCATGATGGGTCATGGGAAATAGGGTCATTTTTTAACTGTGACAAATCTGGTAATTCTAATGTTGCAAGGAAAGGAAACAGTGAAAATGACAACTAGGAGGGAGGTGAAGTATTTGTTGTGCCAGATGGACCTTGTGGTCCCCCTTTATTTTTACTGCTAGAAATTTTAGGGGTTGTTGGAGAGTGAATTTCCCCATGGATGGAGAAACTTCTAGGAGCATGACTACTCCTGGAACCAAAAATGCCCCCAAAGGGGTTTCCCCCTGGGGGAAATGTGGACCCTCCAAGAAAGATATTCCCAAAGTTAGTATGAGGGAAGAAACTCCTACGACTAGATGTGGCTACAAAAGGAAAACCCCAGTTTCCCCCAAAGGATGTGACCCCAGGGAGAAATATCTACCAAATGGAAGGTTAAAACCTTTGAAATAATCGATGCCCCCATCTTAACTAGGGACAACCCCAAAAATACTAGACATATTCCATCCAAAAGGTAAACCTGCACCTGATGATGTCGTGTCACTCATAGGATTGGTAGAGGTGGAAGGAATTTGACCTCGATGCTGAAACCAATCCTCGACCCCCCACTGGAAGAAGATCCAAAGGTGGGAATTAGGATAGATAGGATGGGTGCAGGGACGCTATGTATACTTACGTATGGAAAGGATGACACAGTAGAAGTCCCCTCAATTTATATACTAGTAGAAAATGGTATGTACGGTCTAGGTCCAACGGAGATAAGGGGTGGTAATATGGACATCACCAGGATGCCCTTGGGGGAATTCCCCCTTGTTCCACTTGAGGATGGGCTCATAGGCTGAGCCACATTGGATTAAACACTTGGTTGAGACATGGTGGGAGGATAACTGGAGAAAGAAAAGGGCTCATTAAAAATCTCTCTTACTTGGACAAGTATAAGGACGTTTGGCTCAGTCAAAGAAGGGTTACAATTTGGTGGAGGACACTTGTCTTCCACCTCCACTTCAACCAAACCAGTCTCTTCAAACCAAATATAATATCCTTCAAATTCCTTGTCACTTATGTCACATTTCTTTAGAGGAAGTTGCACCTCTTTAATAGGCTGAAGTCCTCGTAACTAACGAGATTGGTAGGGTAGTTCAGCCACGGTGAATATATTATATTAAAATCAAAACAAAATACAACCTAAGGTCAATATAGACTTGGACTCAAAGATTAACACCCTAATGAAAACTAGGATAAAAGAAAAAAAACCAATGGGCTGAGGGGACTTCAAAAAACCAACCCTATGGGGGAGATGAAGTCCCCACAAGATTGCCTAGTGAAGGTGTGAGGAGAAGTTATGATGATCTATGTAAAACAACCTTGACTGGTGAAATTACCCTTTATTAAGGTGGGTACCCTTCGGGGGAACTGATACCGTGAAAAAACATCTTCGCCAGGTAATTCAACCATGTCCCACCTCCAGTCACCTATGTGGATCCCTAGGAAAGGTCATTAAGGCTGACATCTAAGAATCAATGGTCGGGAAAACAACCATAAGTCTGACTGCACGTAAGGAATAGGTAACTAAGCTCGAAGCTCCAAATGATTTAACCAATAGAACCCTCATATACATAATGATCGAAGAGGTATCGCAAACACCAAAACAAACAGAGAGGGGTAATCTCCCTACTTTCCCTGATGCAACTTCGTTCTTAAATCATGTTTTAGAGCAGGTTCTCGACACACTCTTTGCAAGAATATATTTTAATGTTATTTAATAAATCCTAAGTTGAGTTTTTTGGCCTTGGAGAGTTTACTCTCCAATCCTATTCCAATGCCCTAAGCCCAACTACTATTGGTTCACTATTACAGAAAAGTGTGTAATAAATTTTAGATTATGCATTTTCTTTTTCATGATGTTGATTAAGTCCAAGGGTAATGGATGAGACTTTAGTGGTGTTTTGACTCTTGACCCAACCAAGAAATGCAAATAAGATAGTTCAAATGCATTCTCTTCAATGAACTCTAGCTATGGGAGGGAAAGAGACATTTCTTTTTCTTTGCAAATTTCAAAAATGAAACCTCATACACACTAAGCAACCAGTAAGCAAATCAAATATGAAATCAAGGAAAGATTCTAATGCACTTGTTCACTAATCCTTCAAAAGTAATCTAACATGCAACAATATTTTTTGTCTAATTTAATATTTTTTCCAATTGAAATATAAAACATTTCGATCTATGCAAGAACACACAATGAAAATGGAAACCAACAAATTAGCAAGCAAAGGGTAGTGTGATTTTGGTAGTAATTCCCCCTGGCACACTCCAATGTCTACATGGGATCTCAACCCAAAAATCACAAGGAATGATCTTAATCATGTAAAACCCAATGAAAAAACGAAACTCAACTAAATGCAACTATCAATCACCCAAAAGTACAATTTCAGACCCCAAAGTTCACAAGTGCAATTATGAAAAAAGGTCCTAAAATGCTCCACAAGGGATGATCACAAAAAACAATTTCTCATTTTATTTTTTATGTCATGCAAAGAATAATGAAAAAACTCTTGCAAAAATAAGTTGTAAAGCTTGTCTTCCCCAATAATAGGGACCCTAGGCTTCACAACAAGAAAATCCAGAAAAAAATTCGAAAAAAAGGCCCTTTTTTGTGGACCCTACAAGGGTACTCGCAGGTTCCCTTCACTAGATAAGTTAGGATCTTGGGTTGTCCATCTTGTAACACGCGATAACCAATAGTGGGACTTACACGCTTTTGTATAACATAGGAGGATCTGTAAAAAAAAATTAAAAACAAAGATTTGTCTCAGATCTAATCAGACCTGATGGATCTAATCTATGATGGAGTACTAGGGAAAAGAACAATCCAAATCACAAATAAGAATTCAACAAACCAGTTGATGGAAAAGTATGTGATAAAAATCAATCAAACATATTAGATCTGTATCCAACATAGTATCCAATGGATAAGAGTCTGAGCTCTCGGAAGCTTCTTCATATTCTCTATATCTTGAGGTTCTTTTCTTTTGCTAGGGCTTCCATAATCTTGGTCAAACTTCAAGATATGTTCATTGTTTCTCTGCACATAAACTTCAGGAAACAAAATATCTTAGTAATGAATAAATGCATCGACCTCAATCTGAATGCTCTCACCTTTCTGTTGATTTTGTTTGATATTATGCATTAACGAGAATAATATTTTGATATGGCTCTTCTTTGAAACCCTTTTGATATAGTGGTGACTCTTTCAAGTTCAAGAGTGGCATCTAGTTAGCAATTGTGGCGGCTCGTCTATTAAAAACACATATCATATATTTGAAAACCCTTTTTAATTTGACATTTCCTATTGTTGTTTAGGAGCTTCCCATTGTGATACCATGTTAAGTTTGGATTATATGATAAAAATTAGAAATATGAGTCCAAATGTTCTATTATTATGAAGTCATTGAATATATTAAAATTGATTTTTTTTTTATATATAATTTATATGTGATTGAATAACCTAACTACTTAATCTCAATGTCTTTTATTAATAACCCTATAAACAATACATATTGAAATTAATTGTAATGGTTAGTCACTTATACAATGTGACTTTATTATATTGTTGAAACCTTATACTCTAACGATATTTTTTTATATGTATGATGACTTAGATCCATTATTCATCGTTACATATTGTACTTATCATTCATGGTTCTATATTCTACTTATCTTGATTATTTCACATGTATGGGTATGTCCACGTTTTTTATAAAGAGATGTTATACTTGTATCACCTCACCATTATTGTCTTGCATGTGACATCCTTTCTCTATATTGGTGATCCATCATTTCTCTATATTTCTTTATATGGGGGATTCTTTCGTTTGTTTAAATGATTTCTTTCTCATATTCTAGAAAGAAACATGTGATGTTTCTCTACTCTAGATGTACTCCTAACCTCAAATACATCAAGGGGAATATTTTATCATACCAATTTCATCTACCTAAGATATTTAGATGATTTTAACCAAAGACAACCTGAATCAACATTAATCCTACTAAATACACTAAATGCATAATTTATATGCCCATTTTCACAACACGAACTAGAG
Organism: Picea engelmannii; assembly: GCA_009831015.1. Lineage (NCBI taxonomy): Eukaryota > Viridiplantae > Streptophyta > Pinopsida > Pinales > Pinaceae > Picea > Picea engelmannii. Next base: position 3,132,684 of record ML777131.1, on the reverse strand, counting down.
TGAAGTTGAAAGTTAACTCTCTCTCGAGGGTGGCATGACTTTCTCTTTTAATGGTTGCACCATCTTAGGGGTCACATTGTTGTTCCTTTTTGTAATCACGTGATCATGCTACAATTTCTTTGATACCCACATGGTACTTGTAATTGCATGATTTCCATATTTTCATGATGCATTAATTCTCAAATTCATCTAAATCAACCAAATGATGAATGCAAGTATATTCTAAGTGTCCCTTCTCATTAGTGAAAGGGTACATGGCTCCTCTTTTATGTATTATCAAGCACATGGGAGGGTATGCCTAAACTTGAAACATTCTCATTTAAACCATTTTAGCTTCCAACCCATCTTTGGCTTACAAATACAATCCTTGACCATCCATTTCACACGTATTCTTGGTGTAACGGTTATGTTGTTGATTTTTTGCTAAAGGGTGAGAAAACCATTACTTCCACTCACATCTCTTGATGTCCTTACACTTATGCTACCTATTTATCCTTCTAAAATGCCATTGCATACGAGGATTTTTTCTTGGATTATTGCCACAAGAAAGATCCCTAGGAGGAATCAAAGAACCCTCCCAAAAAAATGATTTTGAGTCCATATATACAAGATCATATTAAGGTGATATTTGTTTATTTGTATTTATTTTAGATTGGACTAATTATATAGTTTCTCCTCTTCACTCCCACCCTCATCGCCCCACCCAAAAAAAAAATGTTGTTTTGAAAACTTTAAATTCATCATTTTAATTCTTTGTTAGTTAATACAAATGCATTGGGGTAGATTTGATTATATTGTTGTATTGATCACTCACATTTGCACACCCACTTTTTTCCATCATCAATTCATCATGTAAACCATAAACCCTATTTTTCTTTCAAAGTACACAAATTGGTTAATGCAAGTTTTAAGTTTGCATCAACCTTTCTTCATTTTTCTCTCAAGTTATACATTAATGTATATACAATGTATGTGTGTCATAGTTGTGATGATAAATCCCTCTTTTTCATTCATTGCTTAATCAACACCATAAAAAGTATGCCCTTGCAGTACTAGATGTGGGAACATGTGTACTGTTGAACAAATTTTAAAAGGAACAACGAACATAAATGTATTAGGACTAGACATGGGCAACAATGACCTGTGAATGGGGCCAACGTTGAACTTTTTTCAAACTGTTTCTGTATGCACTGAAATTTGACATGGATAGACTATTCACATGCCTTAACGATATGGGAGGGTTTCTGGACTCAAATTTGACTCACACACCCACTTGTTCAAAGATTAAACTCCATTATCTCATATTGAAGGACTTACTAATTGTAATGATCCCAAGCCATTATGCAAGGATCATCATTGTTTTGGTGTCTTTTTAAAACTTTTTCTGAGTGAGGTATTTCATCAAACACTTTGTTGATCTACCTTTTAGATGTGTTTATATGTGTGTATGTAGCAAATAACAGAAAGAGATAACCATGGAACATACCTCAACCATATGCAATAAGATAGACAAGCCAAAACATCTCAATTCTTCTTTATTCATAAAATAGAGAAACCTGCTACAATGAAGATGCTGATCTGGAATGCTCAACAGATGGTCAAGAAGATAGACAATAGATAAGAGCTGCTACAAAATGCATCCTGCTAATACAAAATAATGCCTCCAAAGGCTGAATAAGAAATGAAGATCAATACAAGCAGATCTGAATGCCAAACTCTCCTGCTGAAGAATGCCACACTCCAATAGAAAGCTGAAACCCTCAATAACTCGGCCCTGCTGCCAAAAGTGTCCAATCACCCTAATAAATATGCCAACTGATAGATCGGGTGATGGTAAGAATAACCCAGGTGTCTGAATCTCCAAGATCCCTCTCAATCTCC
>ML777131.1:3072643-3103093 GCA_009831015.1 Picea engelmannii | reverse complement strand
CTTCATGCCTACCCAAAAGAAGAGCTTCCTCATATCTGCGTACATCTTCTTCACACCTGGATGCGCACAATAAAGTGCTCTATGGGCTTCCTTCAGTATGATGCTTCGAATATCCCCATTCTCAGGGATGTACATCCTTCCTCAATATCTTAATAGTCTGTCTGTTTCCAGACTATATCCTTCATACTTTGGATATAACTGCCTCCCTCTCTGGAGGTTTGAAGTAAACTTTAAATACCAACTGTCTCATGGGAGTTGTGTCAACACATGTTTCCTCAGATTGACCTTTAAGGTTACCAAGGAGAAGATACGTGGTCTCCTACTCAAGGCATCTGCGACCACATTTTACTTTCCCTTGATGTACGAAATACCAAAATTGTACTCACTCATAAACTCACTCCATTGCCTTTTCCTGGAATTCATATCTCTTTGAGTGAAGAGATGTTTTAAACTTTGATGGTCCGTCTTGAGCTCAAAGTTTCTCCCCACAAGATAGTGCCTCCAAATTTTCAGAGCTAGCATTACAACTACCAACTCTAAATCATGAGGTGCGTATAACTCTTCGTGTTTCTTCAACTTCCTTGACGCATAGGCTATCACTCCTCCATCATGCATTAGCACGGCCCCTAACCCTTGCTTCGAGGCATCTGTGCAGACTGTGAAGTCCTTTTCCATATCCGACACTCATAGAATTGACGCACTAGTTAGTAACCTCTTAAGCTCAATGAATGCACTATCACATTCTTATGTCCATTCATACCTGAATCCCTTGCACTACAAGGTGGTGATGGGTTTCGCTATTTTTGAGAACCCTTCCACAAATCTTCGGTAATAACCTGCTAGCCCCATGAAGATTCTCAGCTCATGGGCATTTTTTGGCACTGGCCACTCCATAATGGCCTCTACCTTTTCTGGGTCCACAGAGATTCCTTCACCAGAAATGATATGACCTAAATAGTGGATCTCTTTCTGGAAGTAGGAACACTTCGACAGCTTCCCATACAATTTGTTCTCTCTAAGGCAGGAAAACACTATTCACAAGTGTTCCTCATGTTCTCTTTCATTCTTGGAATAGATGAGGATGTCATCTAAAAAGACTTGTACAGAATGGTCTAAGTACTTCCAGAATACACCGTTCATGAGGCTCATGAATACTGCTAGAGCATTGGTCAATCCAAAAGGTAATACAACAAACTCGTAATGTCCAAACCGAGTTCGGAAGGCAGTTTTTCCAATATCACCTTCCTTAATCCTTAACTGATGATACCCTGATCGCAAATCGATCTTTGAGAATACCGCTGCTCCTTTCATTTGATCGAAAAGGTCATCTATTCACGACATTGGGTACCTATTTTTCACTGTAGCATGGTTCAAGTCCTTGTAGTCGATACACAGTCGTAAGGATCCATCCTTCTTCTTTACAAAAATTACTAGCACACCCCAGGGTGAAACATTGGGCCTTATTAGCCCTAAGTCCAGTAACTCTTTCAACTGAATTTTCAATTCACAAAGTTCCAACGCTGCCATCTGATACAGAGTCTTGGAGATCGGTTCTGCACCAGGTTTTAGCTCAATAGTAAAATCAAGCTCCCTCTTAGGAGGTAACCCTGGTAACTCGTTTGGAAAAACATCCTGAAATTCTGACAATACCGGGTACTAATCCAATGAGGGTCCCTTCCTTTCATTCACTGCTTCCACTACATACAATCAACACCCTTGCCTCAAGCATCGCTTAACCTTCATAGTTGATATAAAGCATTGTTGGACAACTGAGAGGGGGGTTGAATCAGTTGTTACCATGATTAAACAATTATGGTTCTTTTAAACTCTTTGTAGAGACACTGAATGATGATCACAATAATGTAGGGAAATAAACAATGGCACTTTCAACATCATTCACATATATGAGAAACATAGAGACAGATATTTTCCGAGGAAACCCTTGCAGGGTAAAAACCTCTTTTTCTTTATATGATAAGTAATAGTTACATTCTTTAGAGTATCATACATATGAGCACCAACTCATAATGAGGCTACAACCTCAGTTTTGCAAGCTGCAACTTGTTGAGAGCACCAACTCTCTATTTTCTCTAGCACCCACTAGAAGGAAGCACCAACTCCCTGGTTTCTCTAGCACCAACTAGAAGGAAGCACCAACTCCCTGGTTTCTCTAGCACCAACTCCCTGTGTTCAAGCACCCACTTGAACCTTTGAGGACACTAGTCCTCCCTAGCTCCTCCCAACCACCCTAAAAAATAAATCTTTGCTACTGAAACTTATTACAGTGATATGATGTTCAACAATGGCTTACCATACTTATCACTGTTCTGCTACATTTCGTTGCTCTGTCTGCCTCATTGCCTTTCTGCACACTTCACTTGCACTGTCTGTTCTTCCACTTTTTATTCTCTGTGCACCATGTCCATTCACTACACAGTTCCTCTTCTGTTCTATTCAGCTACTGCACTCTCCTCCTTCTTCACATATGAATCACCTTCACCAACAACAACCACAAAAAACTCCAATAGCAACGACTACAACAACTCTTCTCTATACTGTGTATATATAGATTCTGTGCATCTTGTGCATGCAATATTCGCCATCCCTTTGCATGCTCATACTGGGCCAATCTCCTCCACATCTCAAGTGCTTTGCATGATCATCATCGCGACTCTTCAACTTCTCTAGCAGTTCCACACCTATGTCTATCATCACTAGGTGTTATGCCGAGATTCCTTTTTCTCTCTAGCAGTTGAGACTCTTCGTCTTCTCTGTGAAATTTGAGCTCACGTTCTCTATTTCATTTATAGGCCTCAATGCCCATCCATTTGTCAATCCCTTCTAAGAATAGTCTTCCTTTACTGGACAAAGCTTGGAGACTCTTCATCTCCTCTGGCGATCACACAGAGGTCTCTTCGAATTCTCTAGCAGACGTCATCACTGGTTTTTGGAAGTTCTATGTCATGCTATAGTTGCCCTCCGATCTTGTTCACATTCATATGCATCGTTGGATATGCTGCGAGAAAATCTGGACAGCCAGAATCTGTGCTCCCAGATCTATGGTCAGGATTCGATTCTGGAGCCCCCTTTCCATTCTATCTTTAAGCGGAGGGGGGGGTCTGGAATTGGGTGCGTATCTCTTGAGTGGTCAGGATTAAAGCACCTATATCAACGACGCTCAAGCGATTCCGGACCCCCCTTGCCTTTCTGCCTTTAATATGGGGGGGGGGGTCCGGAATGGTGGGGTATCGAGGAAGGGCCCCATTCCTGTCATGTCACCTTTTGTATTGTTCTCCTCCCCACTTGATCGTGCACCAAGGCTTGTTCCCTTTAGCTCCTCCTTATCCTCTAACATTTGTCCATCTCTCGCTAATGTGACCAAGGGTTGTGACTACAGCCTTATGCATAAGGCGCTTTCGCGATTTCGCATTTCATGAGTCTGGAGATGAGGCATCTCGACTCTCTAAGTCGCGATCCCCGATACCCCGAAACGGTGTGGGATCACGGTCCCGATTAACGCTTGATCTGACGGCTCAGATCATTTCGGGATTTCGCATATCGTGATTTCGACATTCCTGTGGTGAATGTTCTTGTCACTTCCAAATCCCGATCCATGAAACCCCATGAAGAAGTCAGATCAACGGTCCAGATCACTTCTTGATCTGACGGTTGCAAATACATCACGATATCACATATCGCGATTTCGACATTTCTGTTGCACTGTTTACTTGCCTCTCCATGTTGCGATCCCCAAAACTCTGAAGTGGTTTACATCTGCTGATGTCACACGTGGATTGACACATTTTGAATACTGCCACGTGTCACTCTGATTCGTGACTTACATGTGCCTGAAGTGTTGAATCATCCTGAAACTTGTCCTTACCTAGTTGTGCCACGTGTTCCTAGCTGACGTGGTCTACCGACATGAGTTGGGTCGACGGTCTAGATCACATCTTGATCTGACGGTTCAGATTCAGTGGGGATTTCACACATCGTGATTTCGAGGTTTCTGATGTCAATAATCTTTGACATGTCCAACTCTCGATCTCCGAAACTCTGAAATGGACTAGGATCAACGGTCCATATTTTTCCTCGATCCAATGGTCGGGATTATATTGGGGTATCGCATATCGCGATTTCGCGAGTCGTGTGGTTATTATTTTTTGACCTCTTCAACTCGTGATCCTTGAAACCCTGACAGGGAGTCGGATCAATGATCCACATAACCCCTTGAGATGGATGGTCCTCCTGCTTTCGGGATTTTGTGAGCCCCTTTTCTCCTTTCTCTTTAAACAACGTGCAGGTTTTCCTCGATCCAATGGTGGTCGGATCTTGTGCTCAGATCTAACACCTGAGATCTATCCTCCTCTTCAGCGCACACTCTTCTTGTCTTTATTCAGATCTGATGGCCCTCATGCTGTCGGGAATTTTGGATGGGATCCAATGATCAGCGACGCTTCTCCTCGAAGCTTACACATCCTTCTTACCTAGAATAATTTTGACTTTGCACTAATTCCTCCTGAGCCTACGTTGTTCTTGTTTGTCCATCGATGCACACTCTGATCCTTCCATCTTCACTATTGTACTTGCCATCAATGACAAGCATACGCTACCTATTAAGCATTTTCCAACAATAATGACACTTTTCTCTGTACACCCTGGATCTCTACTGGTCTTCCTTCATCGTCGACACAAAGCACCCTCTTTGCAAAACAATCTACCAAAGCTCGGTGAGTTGCTAACTAATCCATTCCAATGATTAGGTCATACGCCCCAAGAGCAGTGATGTATACCTTCAACCTGGTAGTACACACTCCCAGGTCTACTATACAATTATCAACACTAGGTCCTACCACTTGTTTTTCCCTCAAAGCCATCTCAACTTGTTTAAAGTCACCGTGCTCGTAGGCTGCCAACCCACTCTTTTCTAATGCAGATGGTGAAATGAAATCTTGACATTGATATGATTTAGCATACCTGATGACTCCACCACCATGGATTGATGTTCATCCAGGCGATTATTAACCACTGCATAAATCTGGTGGCTGCTACTTGCTCTCCCCATCGGTGCCTTTCCCTCTCTATGCATAAACCCTGATTGTAACTCTGGGAAGTCACGCTGGTAATGGGGTCCTCCGCACCCCCAACAGGTAACATGATATTGAACCTGTGCATTGTTATCTGACTATCTCTTAAATGAGTTCCTTCCCCTGGAACCCCTGCCCCTACTCATTGTTCCCTGAGATGGTCATGGACCGGTCTGCGTCGTTGGCGATGAACGAGATGCTGCACTCGCTACCATTGATATCCCTGTGGCTACTATCCTTGGAGTGACTCTGTTACCATATGGAGGTGGCCTTGAGCCCCCTCCCCAAGGAAATATCCTCGGGGCCTTCCCTACAAATCCAGGACGATGCGGAAATGTTGGTCTTGTACCCCCGGTTAAGTTCATGTGTTCTTCCACATAATGCGCATTTTCCACCACCTCTGCTACAGAAGACAACTTCCACATCCGCACCATAGCTCTTGTCTTAGGGTTCAATCCATAGATGAAGCGCTCTACCTGTCGTTGGTCATTATCCATATATGAAACATACTTGACCAGTTCCATAAATCTAATCTCATATTCTTCTATAGTTCTATTTCCCTGTACTAAGGTATGAAATGCCCCTACCTGTTGTTCCTTGTAGTATGCTGGTAGATATTTCCTTCGGAACCTCTCCTCGAAAAGTTCCCAAGATACTGTGTCTGGGGTAAGGTGCAGTTGTCTTTCCAGGTTGCCCCACCAGTTCAAGGCATTGTCTCTTAACTGAAAAATGGCGATCTTTGCCTTTGAGTTGGACGCATAGTCCCTTAAGGCAAAACACCTTGTCATGCCTTCCAACCATGCTTCTGCGCATTCACTGGTGCGACCCCCAACAAACTCTGGAAGTTTGATCTTCTGCAGTTCTCGCGTGATGTCTTCGTGTGGAGGTCCTCCCCCTGAATCCCTTGACGCTTCTAGATTACCTGTTCCAGACGGTGGGGGTTACACTTCAATCCCTGCCGGTTGTCGCCCCTTTAAAGTCTCATTAATGGCTTCCAACGAGCACAGTATGAGAGCTAGTTCAGGCGATGGTGGTGGTGGCGCTGGCGGTGTTGGCGGTGCTTGTGACGACGCTCCCCCGCCTCGACTCCCTCGAGTCCTGACCATCCTATATGCTTTAACCTGCATCAACCAAAGTTGTTAGGGTTAGTTCCAGGACGTTTCAAATTGGTGCTACTTAAACTAGAAATCGGGTTAGGCGTAAGTTTTCTTTACTTGTCTGTAAACAGACATTACTCTTTTAGGGGATTGGCTAGGTTAGGATTAGGATTAAGCATCTAAGCTTGATTTCTTCGCCCCTATGAAAAAAAAAAAAAAAAACCTATTGGTTCCCTTGCCCTGTAGTTACGCTAGCCTTGCGCCATACTCGCCAATTCCTATGCTTACCCTCCTAGTGCATATGTCGCCTCCTCCCCACCTGTCCCAGCCTAAGTCCTTTTTAACTTTTCGCTTACAACCAAATATCCTCTGATGCTTGACTCGAGATCTTTTCCTCGGCATGTAGTGTTGGCGTTGTCAAATGCTGCATTGAGATTTAGCGTTGACTTGATTGGTGGAATGGAGTGGAGGGACTTGGCGCTTGGCTCGATGAGTTGTGTGTAAGGTCTCATGAGCCTGACGCTTGGATAATTGGAGATTATTCTTCATGCTAGTACCTTGCTATTATTGATAATTAAACTATTTATATGCGAATTTATTTGTAAAAGTGACATGTGTGGCGCGTTGGTGTTATTTCTCTTCTTAAGGCGCATCGCTTGGTGGGTGGTCTTGGGTTCAAAACCCATGGACCTTCTAAAAATTTAATTAACCTTTTAATGTATTTTAACTTTACTCTAAATACACCATTATTTTAATTAAAATTTTAATTTGATAATTAGTTACACTAATAATTTTAAAGTTACATAATTTTTTATTTTTATTTTTAAATTTACTTTATACTAAATTATCTTAAATTAAATTTAAATTAATTAAAACTAAATTGACCTAATTTACTTTTATACCAAAATAATAAATAAAAAAATTTAAACGAGAACACAGGCACAATTTGTAAAAGAAATTTAAAATTGAAGAAAACCAAAATAATTTAAAAAAAAAGTGTGAGCATGCATGGATTCCACGTGCCCGCCATGCTTCCCCCAATGTCCTCCTGACCTAAAATTAACCCTACATGTACTCTCTCTCGAGCTATCTTCCCCTAAAACCTTACACGAACTCTGTCGCCTCTCCATTATGCTCTCTCCTTCTCGGCAGGCTCACTGCTCGGCTCCCTCGCAAATGCTTCTGTGAGTTAAAATTGGATGCAACTGGTAAGACAACCATATTGTACAAGCTACACATATGAGAAGTATTATCTACAGTCCCTACTATTGGTTTCAATGTTGAAAAGGTGCAGTACAAGAATGTACAGTTTACAGTATGGGATATCGGTGGTCAGGAAAAACTTTGGCCACTTTGGAAGCATTATTTTCGCACCATGGCCATGGCTGGGTGCTAGTGTGGTCATGGCATGGCACATTAGGTTGTGTGGATTGAAAAGGACTTAGCATTGGATCTGTGGCACAATGGTAGCACGTCTGACTGTGTGCGACCTAGCTATGCTCATGTTGGGCTGGGTTTTGGGCATAAATGCGTGGGGTTCCTTTGTTTGGTGCGTGTTGCCTCTACGTGTTGACCCTCGGCTGAGCATTTGGTGCGTGTTTCCTGTGTGTCAGGCTTTGCAAAGGATGCCCATTATGGGCTCCTCTTCCTCATGGCTCCCTCCTGTGTGGCTCAGCGCTTGGTCGAAGGTGGCTTCACATCTGTTTTCACATCACGCATTGCTACGTGATGAGTGATGTTAGCCCCCGCACTGTCTCCGGCCAAGAGGCACCACAAAAAATCGTAGTGCGTTGTCATCCATTATTCCTCTGGCTCCTTAGGGTTTTGAGTTTGCACTGACATGATGCCATAAACTTATTGACGGACCCACTTGACTGCACTGAAACAATCGTCGTAAGCCACTGGGAGGCGATGCTCCGAAGCAATCTTGTAGCCTATTGAAATTATTACCGAAAACGACGACAGATCCGACGCCCAATGATTTCAGCCTGCAGCTGAGGCTAACTTCTGGTGCTGTTAATTTTAGCAAATTCCTGCTAGTATGGCGGAGCTCCGTGCAATACTGGACCAGCGGCAAATGGGATGGCGATAGCTTTTCAGACATTCCGGAGATGACCGTCAAATATATCTACAATTTCACCTTTGTCCATCCAAATTCCTCTGACGGGTATTTTACTTACACAGAATTGCCTCAGAGTCCAATGTCTAGATTTGCAGTAGATGTGTTTGGAGAGATTAAGCAGTATACTTGGAATTATCAGACAAACAACTGGAATATGTTTTGGAAGAAGCCCAGTGATCTGTGTATGGTTTATGGTCTCTGTGGGCCTAATAGAGTTTGTAGTGATAGTAGTTATGATTTACATTATTGTGACTACTTGGGGGATTCGAACCGAGGACCCCCCAGGCTTGGGATTCCTATGATTGGTCTGGGGGTTGCATTAGGAGTAGTCCATTGCAGTGCAAAACTGATAAGTTTTATGAATTGAGTAATGCTGATTTTAATAGGATTAGTAGTGCTTTTGTCCCTGGAGTGTTGCTTAAATCCTGTGAGAATTTTTGTTTGGGCAATTGCTCGTGTACCGGGTATACGTATAGAGGGGATTTGAAGGAGTGTAGGCTATTGTGGGGTGATCTATAGAGTCTGAGAAATTATTCTAATGAATATGAGGACGATGTTGTTGGTTCTAGTAATTTTGGTACTAGGAATAGTACATTGTTGTATATTTGGGTAGCTGCATGTGATTTGCCGGAGAATGGTTTATCCAGGAGGAAGGTGAATCCCAGGGTGTTGATTAGGGTTTTTTCTTTTTTTCTGGTATTGTGGTTTTTGCGTTGATTGTCACACTTAATATTTATTGCTGGAGGCGATGGAAATTGGACAACTCTCGGATCAAAATTAGCCATTGCAGTCTCCCTGAAACTCACGAAATCTTTTGAAGAGATTTGGAGGAGTTGGACACCTGCATATGGCACCTCTTGCAGCGTCAATGGCTTTCTAATAGGTTTTGCGTCTTGCGTTTTCTGTTGTTTTTGTAAGGGTTTCTTGCACTTTTAGGCCCGCAATGCATTATAGCCAGATTTATAAATTTTTGATGGTTTTCAAATTTAAATTTGTCATTTTATTTCGAAATTTAGTGCATAATTCTCTGTAGGAAAGAATACTGAATTTGAACAGTTACATCCAACTTATTCCTCATTGCTTAACAATGAATTAAGTTAAATGTGTGAATATTGAAGTGAGTACAGGACTTGAACTTTTTGTTTGAACAAATGCCACTTTGGCAAAGTCCTTTTGGCTTTGGCTTGCAACAGGCCTACTGCACTTAGAATTCCACCTTGAATTATTAAACCTAGAATGTTGTATTTTATTTTAAAGAACCTCTGCTAAGATAAAACAGAAGTAGGGCATTTCTATATTCTTTCATATTTAAGATTTTTTTTTTTTTTAACCTAATACCCTTTAGTCTTTGTACTTCTTACTTCTTGCAGGAGGTCAAGACCCTTATAGGCGTGAAGGTGACTTGAATAAGTGGAGAGAGACTTGACACTATGGGGAATTTCTTACATATTTCTCCTTCTTTTATATTCAGGGTTTTCTTAAGGTTTCAATGTTACTAGGCTTACAAGTCATGTGGGTAGGTAGCTAGGTAGGTAGGCCCTTGGTTCTAGATTTTTAACCAAGGCTCTGATACCATTTGTAGTGACTGTAAATAAAATTTTTGATATAAATCATTTCAATTGCACAAATAAAAATTAATCACCAGAACATATAAAATTTATTGAGCTAAACATAATAGCTTACGGACAGCCTCATAACACATCATATTCCTTAAATTGCATAAAACAAATACATAAATTAACATACATTGGTCTGATGCTAACCCTTCGCTTGTCTTGTTGTTCGTTGCTGAACTGTGTCAACACTGCCCAAACCTTGTTCCACCCTGCCAACTAGGACAACTTCCTAGCTCCAAGATATCATATGGATATCCTAGCTCCCGTGCCCAAAACCTCCTGCAAACCGGTGCCCCCTGTACTGATCCTTTCCGACTACATAACTCAAACTCTCCTCTCTGTGTAAATCCAAGAGAACACTCCAAAATCAAATTCCCCGTAGAATGATAATCCCTGCCTTTGTAAACCTCCTCCCCTCATATCCCTCCTTCACCGCCCTTTCACCTCATTTACTTCCTTACCTACACATAGTTAATGCCCCTTATCCAATTATTTATTATTTTATCCTTTCGTATTTATTATCTTATCTTATCCCTTATTAATATCTTATCCTTATATTAAATGTCCTATCCCTTCCCGAATACGTAAGTCTTTAACAAATTAAACTTATTAACCCCCTTTAATTATTTACTCAATTAATTACTGATTATTAATTAATAATTAATTAATCCTTGACAGACATGAACAAGTAATAAATAATATCTAATTAGTTAATATTGTTTAAGAAGTAATTATTATTTAGCTAACTTTTTAGGACAGTTAGATTATTAAATTAATTATAATTAATAATCCTATACATCTATTTAAGCAGGGTCATTGCACCTTGATATATTATGAGGTCCTCACATTCAACTCACTAAACCTCCCTCTTAGCTTGAAACTCACCTCTCTTCCAAGCAAGAGGGAATCCCCTCCTCTTTGATCAATAGTTGTTTCCTTTGATCTGACCCTCTCCTATCCTCTTCAACATATCCCCCTTTTGATGGAACATATGTTTTTCCTTCTTTCTCTCAAGTGGTTGCTTCAGTCACTATCCATGGCCCAATTGAAACTTGGGTCTCCCCATCAACCATCTCATTATCCCTTAGATCCATGAGTCTTGGTACATCTATGATGTTTCCTCAAACTTTACCTAGAAATTCTATCCTTGATATCTAAACAATAAAAGTAAATGTGTAGCAACAACAATTGGCCCCTTACAATAAAAAATTTCCAAACCTGAGCCAAGGTATGTTAATGTCCTACTCCAAAAAATTCATCTCCATATGTAAACGAAGTATTCATTTCAACCTATACACAATCTAAAAACCAAGTATTCATGTCAACCTATACACAATCTAAAAACCAAACATTCATGTCAAACTCTGCACAACTCATAAACCAATAATTCATGTAAACCTCTACACAACCCGAAAACCAAGCATACATCCAAAATTCTCCCAACCTCTTGGACATGAATACATGCAAACTCAAAACTCTAATGTTTAGGGAAACTAGAATCCAATCATGAACATGTTCAACATTCCACCCTCTTGCATCCATGGTATATGACCACGTCCTCATCCAAGTATGGGAGGCAAAGGTGGGATACCACCCTTTGACAATAACACCCCCCCTATGGTGCATACTCAAACCAAAACTTAAGCTAAAATGGAGGAAGTAGGGATAAATACCTTCATGCATCATATATACCTTCCTACACAAAAAACATTTAGACAATCCTTTCCCCTCAAATTGTAGTGACGTGCATTCCCCCAAAACTACTTGAATTACCTAAATTTAATGGTGCTACAAAGGAATACCTTGAGTGTCACTTATAATATTTCACTACTACATGTGCCAAGTTTCTTCATTATAACAACAATATCACTATAAAAAAAAATCCTCAATACTTGATAGGCGATGCCATTAAATGGTTCCATCATCTCCCTAAAGAGTCAATTTATAACCCTTACATGTTAGAGAATTAGTTCATCCAATAATTTAACATCCCTCAACCAAATGAATCTTGTATCCTTAACCTTGTTAAACTCAAACAAGACGATGAGGAATCTAATTAAACTTTCATTCATTGATGGTGTAAGGTTTTGCACGACTCTATGGAAAATTTACTAGAAGACACCTTTTATCACCTCTTTATCAATGCCTCGAACCGAGACAACATGATCACAAATTATATCAGAGATCCCCCTTCGAATGAAGATTCCATCGACAACCTCCATAAAATAGAAAATGCCTAACTTAAGTATGTTGTGCGAGATAACATAGTTAAAACACCAAATCCGTGAGTCTCCAATAGAAATGCAATGCGAGACATGGTGATAGAAATGACCCTGCCCAAAATTGAAATTAGAACTATCTTTTAAATTAGAGAAAAGGAGAAACATCATGCGTCAACCTCAAAAATTGGCATGTGGTGTAAATAACACAAGCGCGACTCTCATAATACAAACGATTGTTGAAAACTTAAATAGTTGATGAAAACAAAGGATAATCTAATAGAGCTCCTAAGCTTAATATTGTTGTCACATGAGAAAATTCCAAACTCAATAGATACAAGCATATGATGCCCTATCATGATATTCTAAAGTATTCCAAGAAGAACAAGAAGAAGAAGGATTCTCTTCAAGACAACTCCAATTATTCCAAAGAAGAAGAGGTCGCTCCTAAATATCCTACAAAGAAGGATAATTTTCATGCTAACCCTTCTTCTAGTTAGTCTACCCTCAAATTTATATAAAGGATCCATATCACTAGAGGTTCCCATGCACTAGTGTTTGACTCTAACCTCAAAAGGCACCACCCTTCACCTGATTCTTTAGCTAACCTCACTGACTTGGATATTTTCCTCCTAATGCATTAGGTAGGTATTTCTTTATATCAACCTAATAAAAAAATAACCTTTATCCTTATTGACACTACGGGTCCCCTACCTTCTCACTAGATTAGAGCCATCTCTCAAACCAAATGGGAATCTCCTCATGAATATTCTAGTATCGTTCCTCCCCCTTCTCCCCAATCTAGTTGATTTCTTACCTCCTAATATTCTTCCTTCATTCAAAGGTCATTCTCTCATGTCTTTGAGATGTCCTAAATGAATGTTATCTAAGAATGTACTGGCTAGATGACCGATATAATTGAGTCCCTTTTAGGATCTGTCCCCTAGGATTACAAAATATTTGTCCCCTTCTCTCTCGTTAGATATTTCCCGCATTCCTTTGAGAGAGGAATGGAAAGCCAATACGGTAAAACCAATTCTTCTTGTGAACGTGCCAATTATAAGCCAATATCATGGAAATCATCTAACATGAACTCAACAACAACTAGAAAATCTGAAAATTCTTGTTGCTTATCCAAATTAACTAGAATTTGGATTGCCCCTATAGCAAAAAGGCATCCTCTATATATAGTAGACTTTAGATTTTTCCTTCATATGTCAAAAATGAAGAGGGATATCACATTACATTAGGTGGTTGACCATTATTTCGAAGTGTGAAATCTAACCATAGTGCATATTGCTTGCATGGAAAAGTGAGTCGAACTAAGGTGCACCCACCTAGAGATTCATACCCTTCACTAAGTTGGGAATCCACTGCATGCATGATTGCCCCTACTAATATTGGTAATTTCACCCTCTAATTGTGCATCCAAAACTAAAGATTTAAAAAAATTATTTAGAACTTAGAATATACAAAAAAAAGTTCAAAAAATGGAACTAGGATGAGGATGGACTACTCACTAACAACACGTGCACATGAAATCGAAGGTACAACCAAACAGGTACCTGTCATATATTTCTTCATTGAGTGAGGAAAGATTAGGAAAAATAGAGGGAAATGCGACTACATCTAGTAGATATTATACGTAAACAAGGACCAGAGGTGAAAACGTAAGAATAAAATTATGTAGATGCATGGAATTTTTTATTTTCGAAGGAGGATCATTCTCTTATGATGATTAGAGCATATGAGACATAAAGGTTCCACTCAGGTATAAGCATCTCATGAAACAATGGGTACCTAAGAAAATGCCTCCTATAGATGTTGACTTCATTGTCAACAATAGGACATATCGCATTGCACCATCCTCCCTGCATGGCCTGGGGATATTTTCCATGGATGGAATAACTGCAAAATAGAATACAGTAACTGAATTGATGGACTATGTTAGACTGTGTTACAATTATAACGATTGGATGTCTCTGGTCCGGTACCTGCGAAGTATGTGGAGATATGAACTCACCGCAAATTATATATAGCTAATAAACAAGGATAAAAATAAGGGAGTGACTATCTATACTGATGGAAGCCCTAAAGCTTCTGGCAATATTGCAGGGTTTATAAATAACACACAACCTAGGACAACAAACAAGAAACCAAATTGCATATATGAGGGACGTGAAGAGAATCGGGTAGTCCTGTGCACAATAAAAAATATATCTCTCGGGGAAGAGTTATTAGTGGATTAACATTTGAATCGAATAGAAACATCGACTAATAGTGTGTGGGTATTGTTGTGCTACTTATATGTTTAGTATAATGCACTCATTAATTATCAATCTGGGATTCGTAATCAATAGAGTTATAAGACACCAGTAAGAAAGGTAATTCTAATGTCATGAGTATATAACTATTCTAGATTATGCATGCTGGAAATAAAGCAAACTAGCAAATGAAAACACACTTTGGTTGTCTTTCATAGAGAGGCTATCTACTCCATTAAGGCACATGCAAGTATGAGATGGAGTTCTTTTGAAAGATCAACTCTTCTATCTGACCCAGGAAGCTAATCATGCAATCAGACTCTGAAAAGGGAATCACACATCAATCATCAAGACAAAAGAAATCACACATCAATCATCAAGACATAGCATGGACAATTCAATAATCAATATATTGATTATGCTGTGGTTCACAATATTCTATTGTGAACTTCGCTAGTTGTTTTCCAAATACGTTTGACTACTGCTGTCAACATGCATGTCCGTTAGGCAAAATCAAATTCATAAGAACATAAACATAACATATGCAAAATAGAGTAAGTAAAGATCTCTAAGCAATCATATAATTGATATCCTAGTCTAAACTATACTGCTATCATATGAAAGAATTAAGATTAAGCTAATCTCACGATTATGCTACTGAAATCAAATGATAATACTAATCTACAAAGATGTTGACCTTTGTTGGACAGTGGGCCCTTGCCGTTTCAACAGGTCAACGACTGAAGTCTACAGTAAGCTTGCTTTCAATCCACACATTACTCTTACTTAAACTTCAAAACATATAATTAAGCTATGCTAACAAATCAACTCACATTCATTCATAAACGATCAAGACATGGAAATAAATGACATCCTTCTATTAAACTTCAACTCAGAATATATTCTATAGTATGTAACGTTGCTTCACATGTTGTGTTATGCTATCTCTCTACTACTTCCACTATCCTTACCATGACTATTTAAACAGTTTTAGTCATGAAACACAAGGAGGTGAAATCTTTAGTAGATCAGTCAATTGTCAAATTTATATATTCGGTTACATATTTTAAGCTTCATCCTCATGACATGAAGTGTATGAGGATAAAGCAATAAACAAACTAACTTAACATAGCCTTGCTAAAACTTTGATGATTCAACAAACATCCAACAATTATCTTGGACACGATCTGGGGCTAAACTTGGTATATTCTGCTTCCTGTATTGGTACTGGATCATGACAGGTGAGATTTGGTAGATGGTACCGGATCCGAATATCACGCGAGTGGTTGGTACTGGACTAGAACAGTTTGTGGCCATTGGTACCGGATCACGACAGTGAATGGTTCGGTACCAGATCTGGATGGAAGGTGCACTTGGTACCAGATTCGGACAGTGGCAATCTGGCACATAAGTATCAAATGGCTGAGCTGATACAAAAATGATGGACTCATCTAGAGGTCAAAGGTTATACATGGCAATTTAAAACATTAGTACATCAAATATTTAGTCTCCTAGCTCAATAAACAACAAAATGCATGAATTCAATTATACTTTACCTTATGACCTCATCAATGGCTAATGGTAGTGTTCTTTGTCATTTATCCAATCTTAGGTAGGCCAAAAAGGTATAAATGAGGAGTATAATAGGGTAGTGGGGATGTCAATTTAGAGGCTCAACATTCCCCCATGCCAAATTCATTGCATGTCCTCATGCAACTGAAACAAACTCAAAATTTTTCAAAATTTGAGACTCTATTCTTTACTTATGTGGATCAATGATGTTGATAACTGAAGCTTCTACTTTAAGCTCCCTTTTTATAACCCCAATGTATTGTAAGAGTCTTAGTACATTCTTGAGATTATTAGAAGTCTCTTCATGGTCATCTTGAACTTGTTGGTTGGTTGCCTTCAGTTGCTCGTTTTCCTTTTTGATATACTTGTCCAGTAGTTGGTATTCCTTCACCTCTTGTTTGAGTTCCTAGTTTTGCTTTTGCAGCTCTCCAATATTTTTGTTCATCCGTTCTTTTGTTAAGGTCCTTGTTGACCTCATTGTTTCTGGTTGGATGTATTCTCTTTCCTCCACTTCCTCCCTCATCCCACATAAAGTAATAGTAACTCGTTCCTTAGTCAAGCTAGGGATGTCATCCTGGAATGATAGGTCTTTAGAAGGGGAGGTTTTTATAGGATAAATTGGTAGGTTAGGACTCTAACTGATCTCCCTAGATCCATCTAGATCTAGAACAAAAAACACTAGAACATGACACTTTCCTTAAGTTTTAAATATTGAATTTACTAACTAAAGAGGGATAGGTGACATACCATTTAAACGTCGTTTCCTCTCGCCATTGCCATCTTAGCTCCATTCCAACACTCATACAATGATGATCTTCCAAAATAACGCAACCAACCAAAGTGATAGTAATAACATAAACTCAATATAAACCTATGTATGTGATCAAGGAATCATACAATAAAACACAACAAGCTTTATAGGAAAGAATCATATTACTGTATCATATTAAATGTGAAAGAGATATTACAAACATGGCCTTGATGTCATAAGGTCCCTTCCAACTGTCCTTTTTTCCCCACACACTTCCACTCCAAGAATTCTAAAAGCATAGATCTGATAATATTCACAATCTATCTTGACAAAGGCAAAACTCAAAGACACTCCAATCAAAGCTAATAATTCCAAGCCAAATCCAACTTAGCCCTTCTCCATTAGAGCTCCTCTCCTTTTATAAGATGAAGAGGATAAGGTGAGGAGGTTAGGATGATCCCACTAAATCATGAAAGAGAGTAATATCCAAACCATTCGGATGCCACCTCACCATGGAAGTTTCTCCTTCTAGAAGATTCGAGAAAACACTCGTTTTTCCCACATGTAAGCATTATCGCACCCTACCTATAGAGAATAATACGAACTCCTCAAGACCTAGCTATGATGCAACCTGTGAGAATCAGGCATTTTCACACCCTAGGTATAATGCAACCTGTGAACTTCCTTTTTTATAGGGTTTTTACAAAGGAAAATGCAACTTCTTTTCTCATAAAAAGTTCTTCTCTCTTCTTTCTTCAAGAACTCAGGCCACTAACCCCTCTGAAGACTACAGATAGTTTTACATCATTAACGGTCATAGGGATGACGAAAATAATGTGTAACAGAGAGGCCCCCAAAGTATGAAGTTAGAACAGAGTGATAGCTGAAATACTTTGTTGAGTGTGTGTAGGGAACAAGGAACAGTCGGTCGAAAACCTGCCAACAAACAACGAAATAAAGTACAATAATACATCATCACTGAGGTAGGCATTCCCATACTTAGAACACAAATGAATCAGAGCATAAATTTTGACATGCAAAGATCCATGTCAAGTAAGACAAGGGCATGGCCACCAAACATACACCGTGGATCCATGCCATTATGAATCAAATCTGAACATAGCCACCAAAAATACACTGTGGATCTACGTGTTAAAGTTTCAAATTTGAACATAGCCCCCAAACATACAATGTGGATCTATGAAACAATACACTGAATATACTCCAACTCAACCTGCATCTGTCAGAAAATATCCAAGGTCTTCATCTCCGCCACTCTATAGTATGAATCTAACCATGTGAATACATGTGCTGAAGTCAAACATGGTATAAACCACTTGATTACCGGTCATTAGTGTATGTCGTTAACAAGTGCAAGGGAAATCACCATTAATGTCAATGACTCCCAAGGTACACTAGTACAATCTAAAGAATGTGAATAAATGAGCTGAAGTTGAACACTTGACAAAATTTCTCGATCAGGGGTCAATAATGAAAACCCACTGTTGAACGCGAGGAAACCTGTCATTAAGGCATGCAAGTTCCAAGGTACCAATTAGTTTCAAAGTCTAATTCCTGGATAATGAGTTGAAGTCGACAGGAAAAGACTCATCACAGGAGGGACTTAATGTATCCCACATCAATGACTTGAAACAAGTAACAAGATTTGATGTAGGTTAGAGTAACAAGTGATTCAGGATTGACTCATGGATGGCCGACACAATAGAAGGGTTAAAGACTGCAGAAATGGCCGACACAACAGAAGGCTTTTCAGGTTGAACTTCATTTTGAACATATCGACGACACAACAATTGTCTTGGAAACACTAACTCAACAACAGGGATCACAAACCAATTTGTAATCTTATGAGTATGATCAGGAGACAAGTGGATTTTCTAACCTAGACAAAATATGAGTGAAAGGGTGTCATGTTCAAAAGTGACTCTTCCATGGAATACAAGTTTAAACACATTTCTTTCCCAATTTTTCCCCCACCATTTCTGGCGAGTACCTCTTTATTTTTACGCAAGCTTGAGGAGGATAACATATGCTTGTCAATTTAATCTCATCCTTTGGACGAGTCCCTCAGAGTATGTTTAATGAACCCTAAGAAGGAGTGGTTCGGTCCCATATGGGCCTTTCAATGTTTTTTTTATGAGTCCAAAGAAAGAAAACTCAGGGGTTTTTCATGTTTATAGAGTCTAAAAAACACTTAAAGAGAACTCTCTCAGTTCCTCATTTGTAAAGTAGTCTGGTGAAACTGAAAAAGAGATAAACTATCGCTCAACAGACTTTTTCTTCAAATACTTTAACGAGCATGAAAAGAACAAGGTCGCTCAACAATCTTTTCATGTTTAGAGAGTCTGAAAAGAGCTTAAAGGGAACTCCAGTGGGTTCCTTTTTCATATAACCTTTACGAGTCTGAAAAAGTGATAAAAGTATACTCAGTTGCATTCTCGCATATTTACGAGAATGAGAAAGAGCAAAGACTAAGCTTGGTAACTTATTCTCATGTATTTACGAGCATGAGAAAGAACAAAGACTAAGCTCGGGATTGTTTTCATTTTTACGCAAGCTTTAAAACAAAACAAAACTATGCTTGGGATAGATTTTATTTTTACACAAGCTTAAAAACTAAACAAAACTATGCTTGGGCATGGTTTCATTTTTACACAAGTTTGAACTAGAGGAAACTATTCTTGAGGTAAGTGGTTTCATTTTTACACAAGCTTGAACCATAGAAAACTATGCTTGTGACTTCCCAATGCATGGTTGGTACTTAGCCCCCAGCTTAAGAAGCTAGTGGCTCAACTTCAACATGAAGTCTAGAGGCTGGAAGCATTGCCCCCCAAGCATCATCTCATCGAACAACACAAGAAGATGAAATGAAGCTTCAAATACTAGACAAAGGACTTGACTCAAACAGAGAGGGGGAAGTTGTTTCATTTTTTAACGAGCTTCACACATGAGAAGAACTATGCTCGTGGCACTAGGTATAATCCCTAGACCTCTTTTTCATTATTTAATGAGATTGACACATAAACAAGAACTATGATCGTAACCCGTTTCATTTTTTAACGAGGTTGCCATAGAGACGCAAAAACTATCCTCACTACTGGTTTCATTTTTTAATGAGCTTAAAATTAGAAAAACTATGCTCAAGTCTGGTTTCATTTTTTAGCGAGCTTGAAATCAGAAAATCATGCTCATAGACCTCTATTTCATTTTTTAACGAGGTTGCCTGATAGACACAAAAACTATCCTTGACTCTCTTCTTGATCATGGATTCCAAGAGGACAATTCTCCGAAAGGACACCATGTCAAGGGACAAAACTCAGTCATGGCTTCCAAGAGGTCTTAACTAGAAGGAAGAAACACACTCTGGAAGGAAAACATGTCGAGGGTCGCGACAGGAGTAAAGAGATCGGGCTCCAACAACCCTATCAAAGATATCACCATGTCAACTATTGTATCTAAGTCATCAGAATTTGAAGTCATGGGAGACAACGCCACATAATTGACATGTGGTGGGGGTGATACCATCTACATATAAGAACCATTCAGGGAGGCAATCTAGGTGGGATCAATGAATGAAAGTTGATCAATAGTCACAACCTGTCCATTGTGAGGAAAAGATATCACACGAGAAAGAGTAGACACAATAACTTTCATGGCATAGACATAATCTCGCCCAAGGAGTAAAGAAAAATCCAAGGGGTCTTGGACTACCATGACATCAATAAAGACATTTTTCCCTCCCAAAGTTACAGAAAACTGAGGAAGGGTCCCTAAAGGCTGACTAGTTCTTCTGTTAAAAGCTAACAGATTTTGCGTAACCGACGCAAGTGGAGGACAACCCAAAGCTTGCCAAGCAAAAGAGGAAAAAGTACTAATGAATGCACCTTCATCTATCAGTGTCTGAGGAACATCTCGACCACAAACCTATACTGTAGTTTGGAAAGGAATCTGAGAGGGAAGATGAGGTCCATTTAGCACACCCCAATCAAAATGGATGGCCTCATAACTTGGGGAGGGTTCCATGGGAGAAGGAGGAATAGCCCCCGACATGGTAGATTCTATATCAATGAGAAAAACATGGGCAGCATAGGGTTTACTCTCTAGCGAGAGAGTAGGATCGATCGATGGAGAGATTAGATCGACCACTTGGGTTTCATTCTCCAAGGGGAGAATGAGGTCGACAAATGGAAACAGATCTACCACTTGGGTGACACTCTCTAATGGGAGAGGGGGATCAACCGAGGATGGGATCGGATCGACCGCTTTAGTTTCACTATCTAAGGGGAGAGCGGGATTGACCGAGGATGGTATCGTATCAACCACTTTGTCAACTAGTTCAACTAAGAACGTGACCAGATTGATGACATGATCAACCAGATTGACCGGTGAAGGGACCAGAGTGATCATTCCATCAATTATAAGGGGGTCAAGAGTAATCTTGTGATAAGCAGCTGGAAGTTGAGGCTGTGAAACAATCGTGTCTTCCAGTAATTTTGAGGCTTCTTCCATACGAGGAAAAAGGTGGGTGAGATGACTCCCTCTGCATAACATGCACGAGAACTTGACTCTACTTTTCTTATTCCCAACGGTATCTTGACTAGTCGATGGGAAGCCATCATCATATTGTTCAAAGGCTAACAATATGAGTTGGCGAGGATGTGTAGACTATGCTTCTATAACCTTGGATAGACCAGGGCATTCCTTAAGAATATGGCTACCTTTACAAAGCCTGCAAGGGTACTTGGGCTTACGAGTTGTTTGCGTGATCTTGACATCATCAACACTCCAAGCACGATTAACAATAACTAGTTTCTTTCCAACATGTTTGATAGTGGTTGGAGGTTTTGACCCTTCTTTATATTTCTTCTTCTTAATCTTTCTTTTCTTCTTCTTCTTATTCACTAGGTTACTAGATTTAGAACTTTCACTCGACGAAGAAGATGAAATGGATGGTGGCCTTGCAAGAAAAGAAGGTGAAGAAGACTTTACTGGTGAAGAAGGTGAACGATCAACATGAGGTTGATGTTCTTGGGGGGAAGTTCTTATGACCGAATCATTTACTGCATTCGGGATTACCTGAGTGGAAAACAACCATACCGGTAATCCAATTGTGAGACCTGGAAGGCTCAAAGTAGCGATGTGAGGAGGACCAATGTTTTCATAAGAAGGAAAAACAAAAGGTTCCCCTGGAAAAGGGGTTCCTTCATTGGTCATTCTAGGAACTGATGCCATTAAAACAGAGATCCAAATTAGAGTTCACTGGGGAGAACAAACAACACATGCTAAAAATATAGTAAGAAAGAAAGCAAACAAAACCTTCTCACAATGAACGCACTAGTTGGTGATGAAATACAACATCACAAGAAAAAAGTAAGAAGGGGCTGCGATAGAGCAGGTGGAAAAGTTACGTTGACGACCTACTTAATGGACTTACACCCTGGTGCAAGCTCCCACACATAATCGTGGGTATACCCTCCAAGGAGCCCAAGTGATTTTGGCCAACGTCGATTCCAGGTACCGTGAAGACTTTCCCCTCCACAGTCACCTTGTGTAAAGACCCTAAAGAGATAGGCCACTAAGGTTGCCAATAACTATAGTGATGCCTGGGGAAACAATCGATAGTCTGATCCATGCGCAAGGGCAAGGTATCTAGCCCAAAATCAACTTGAAAGGATTCCACTCATCATTGTGGGTATACCTCTCAAGCGACCCCCATAATACGCACAACCTCTACACCAAGACCAACAAAGCAGCATGAGTAACTCTACCACTCTCAATGCGACCTCGTGATTTACCCTCGTGTTAGAAGGGCTTCCCAGGACAAAATGTAATAAGTGGATTTAACCGCTCCCTAACTCAAGATTCTATGTTTGTTTGCAACTTTGGAAATTTATATTTCACACCTATTCCAAAGCCCTACAACTAATGTAATGTAGGTTTGCAACCAGAAAGTATTAAAAATGTCTAATCAGTTTTTATAAGCGCTTTATTTTATGGTTGTTGTTACTCAAGAGGAAAATGGTGTGGACAATATGGTGTTTTGACTGACTCGAATATTATGAAAAGAGATGAAGATGCAATATTTTCATTTCAATGAAAGCTATGCTATGAGAAGGATAAAACATTTATCATTCCCATATGCACAATGTCCCAAAATTTATTAAACTCATCAATATAAATATTCTCAAGAAATGAGAAAAAGGTATTGTACACCAATGCACGATTCATGCCCCCCCTGGCCATGAGGGGGAAAAAATTTCGGAATTTAAGACAAAAAAATGCCAAGAATCATGCAATTTCGCTACTTCAAATGCAAGGATGCCCCCAATCTAATATAAAGCAAGAAATTAAATCTTTTTGTTTCAAAAATTTCACTAAAAGCAATAATGAACTTTCTTAAAACAAAGAAACTCAAACTAAAAGTTTTCTTTTAAAGCGATCTATTAAGAAGAAATAGGATCTTTCCCTAAACAATTCTAAAGAAAACACATGCTTTGTAATTGAAAGACACTCAAAGAAAGAGAGTAATCCTTCAAAACCAAACAAAGCCAATGTGGCTAAAAGTAACTCAAAGAATGTCAAGAAGACTATAAACAGATCAATATAGGCTCCAAAAGCTCAATCCAGATGATCAAAGCAAAACTGGGTCATCAAAAGATGACAAGACCCAATCCAAAAAAGTTTACAAACAATTTCGCAGCCTAGTAGTAGAGTACAGTGTGAGATTTAGGTATTCTCACAGGCTAGACACTGGTAGGGTGTGAGAAGTTCGCACTGGATCTAATAGCAGGGTGTGAAAATCAATGGTTTTCACAGGCTGTAGAGAGGTACAGTGCGAGAATGTCTGTAATCAAAGAAAATTTTGAAAAAGGACAGGGAATCTAAGTGAACCTCTAGATCCAGAGAGTCTGGATGGATGTCCCAGAGACTCAGAAACCAAAAAACAAGCAATCAAAGGAAGAGAAACTAGACTAACTAGGAAACAATTTGTTCCCCAGTATAGTTTCCAATTTTGTTATCGAATAAATTGGTAGGTGTAGACACTAACTGAGCTCCCTAGATCCACCTAGATCTAGAACAAAACACACTAGAACATGATGCTTTCCTTAAGTTTTAAATATTGAATTTACTAACTAAAGAGGGATAGGTGACATACCATTTAAACATCGTTTCCTCTTGCCATCGCCATCCTAGCTCCATTCCAACACTCATACAATGATGATCCTACAAAATAACGCAACCAACCAAAGTGATAGTAATAACATAAACTCAATATAAACCTATGTATGTGATTAAGGAATCATACAATAAAACACAACAAGCTTTGTAGGAAAGAATCATATTATTGTATCATATTAAATGTGAAAGAGAGATTACAACCATGGCCTTGATGTTGTAAGGTCCCTTCCAACTGTCCTTCATTCCCCACACACTTCCACTCCAAGAATTCTAAAAGCATAGATATGATAATATTCACAATCTATCTTGACAAAGGTAAAACTCAAAGACACTCCAACCAAGCTAATAATTCCAAGCCAAATACAACTTAGCCCTTCTCCATGAGAGATCCTCTCCTTTTATAAGTTGAAGAGGATAAGGTGAGGAGGTTAGGATGATCCCACTAAATCATGAAAGTGAGTAAGATCCAAACCATTCAGATGCCACCTCACCATGGAAGTTTCTCCTTCTAGAAGATTCGAGAAAACACTCATTTTTCCCACGTGTAAGAATTCTCGCACCGTACCTATAGAGAAGACTACAAACTCCTCGCGACCTAGCTATGATGCATCCTACAAGAATAAGGCATTCTCGCACCCTAGCTATAATGCAGCCTGTGAACTTCCTTTTTTATAGGGTTTTTACAAAGTAAAATGAAACTTCTTTTCTCAAAAAAAGTTCTTCTCCCTTATTTCTTTGGGAACTCAGGCCACTGACCCCTCTGAAGACTACAGATAGGTTTACATCATTAACGGTCACAGGGATGATGAACATAATGTGTAACAGAGGTAAGATCTATTGGGTCTTCATGTGTATGAGGACTGACAACTGCCTTTCCTTTCCTTGCCATGCTCCTTATGGCTTTTTTACAACAGGCTAATGGATCAGAGGTGCTCACAAACTTCCTTTTTTTCTTTTCTGTTTGTGGAATGGTTATAGGGGATTTTTCTATAGACTGTTCATCTTTATTTTCTGAGCTATTCTTCTCTTTCCTCACAGTTTTTGTCTTATGACCCTTCTCCTCAAGTGCTACTGTTGAGGTATCCTCCACTAATTTGGATTTACCTTTTGATTCTTGACTTTTAAAAATCTTATCGACTGTGGAAGAGGGCACTGCTTTTTTACTCGCTTTATCTTTTTGGTTCACTGTTTTGGAGGATGATGGAGTTACCTCATCTTTCTTTCCCTTTTTCTCTTGAGGTTCCTTATCTTTATCTGGAGTAGGCTGGGCTCCCTCTATAGGTTTGTTTTATGTGGGAAGGTGTTGAGTGATGAGGATTTTCCAACTAATCCCTTGCTTCTTGATTTCATGTATAACTAACATCTTAATAAGACCTTGATGATAAATGCTAGTATTCTCAGTTTTGGATAGGGATTTGACACCTCTTACCATCTTGTTCAGACTCATCCATAAAAAATATGGGAATTCAATTTCAAGACCTCCTTCAAAGTGTAACAGAAGCCTAAGATGATGTAGGAAGGTTATAGCATACCTATCCTCACAAGTGAGGAATCGTTGAAGACTAGAAAGCATTGGATGATACTCTTCCTTGATATAGTTCCTAGAAATCCCCTTTTTCCAATCAGGGTGCTGATGGTCTTCCTTCTGAAATCGTTTGCACACTTCCTTGTTGATTCCTACTCCTTTTAAATACTTGGCTCCTCTACTAGGTAATCCTATGGCTTCCCTTAAGTTTGCTTCATTGATTGTTAGCTGCAGATTGCCTATGTGCACAATCTCTCCATCGTAACCCTAAATAAATGCGTGAGATACCTTCTCATGACAGCCTGTGAATTTATCCAAAAATGGCATCCATCCCTCTCTAACATACTTATCTCTACATAGCTAGAACTCCTTGGTCTCCCTATAAATCTAGAAGACTGGTTCATGTCTACTTACAACCATCTTTATAAACTGTGAGTAAAAATCAGGATGTAGCACAAGGATTTAGTCAGCTATGAGGGTAAGGGTTTGGTACCGGAGATCACAGAGAGGAGTAAGTTCAAAACTGGAGAAAGATTGGTAACGAAAAAAAATTATGGTGATGGCATTGATAATTAGAACGGTGAAAATATGCCGCAAGGGAAAATTAAGACAAGATGAGGCTCATCTGGATGGCTTCGCCACCCAGATAAGCCATTTCATTTCTGCCTGTTAGTGTAATGATGGGGATGGAATGTTGGGTGTCGAAGAATAATTGTTGTTTGGGATGGGTGATTAGACCTCTGAGCAGTGAATTTGATGTTGAATCATGGCTCATGAAACGAGATAAGTTCATGATTTGATTAAGGATGAAGCATGTTTGTGGCTCATCATTACTAGACATGCTCCATATTCACACTTTTGATGTGATTTTGCCCTCAATCATTTTCAAGCTCTTATGTGATGATATGATTGATTAAGGTTAAGCATATGGGTATGAGGGAAGTGAAAGTTAGTTGCATGGTTTTAACACTAATGTCATAAGATCTAATATACATTTTCATACCTATTGTAGTTTTATAAGCAAAGGAAAATAAATAATACCATGTTACCTTTGCTTTTACCATCGTATAATCAATACCCATAGCATATGCAACTGCCTTTGTATTTGAAGCTTGTAGATTGTCAAAGTTCATCTTTTTAGGCTGGAGTTTTCTGGAAGCTTAGTACTGGAATTTCCTGTACTTCATGAAACTTATTTATTCTATTCTTGTCTTCTTTTGTGTCTTGTTCTGCAGGGTTGTAAGGTGAACATGTTGGTTTCTGAAAATGAGATGTGAGCCTCAAAAAGAGTCCTGGAAGAGATCTTGACCCTCCCCCATGCCAAAGATGTTGCATATCCTTATGCAAGAAGTTTCAACACCCTGTATCACAATGGACAAAAATTGATAAGAGAAAAGAAACCAGATCAAATTCCAAAAGTACATTTATCACCTAGCATATGATCACATGCCTAAAAGAATTGAAATTTCCTTTCTTTTGATGACTTATTGACAAGTGTAGCATTCAGCAGTGAAAACAGGGAGGTTTTTATATCTTTTCTAGAATATCATATCCAACCTAACTTGCTTCAAAGATTTACTATCATTAGATGTTATGGATAAATTTCATAGTATAAGTAGATTAGACTCCCTAGTTAGGGCTCCACTCTTAAGAAGTTTCCTTCTTAGGTAATGTAGGCTTTAGATGTCAGACTGGTAAAGTTGACTTAGGGTAATTCTCAAATGGACATTTGCTTGTAGTAATTATCTTGTTTGTTAATCTAGGGTTTGTATCTTATAAGTGTCAACAGTGGCCTTGCTTGTAGTATTCATTTTTTAGATGACAAAAGTGAATTTTTCAATAAGACAAGTATAGATGAGACATTTTTCAACTAGAACCCATTGCGCAAGCCTGTTCAGTACTCTGGTGGGGTAGTTGTGATAATTGGTGAGAGACATCCATTCCCCAGGTAGACTGCCCCATTGCCAACAGGCTTGTTCAGTACCCTGATGGGTTTTCCTAGTCATACCACATACCGGTACCCGCTACCAGCAGACCTGTTCAGTATCTCGACAGATTAGTCTCTTAAACCCTTTTTCCATTAGAGGCTTCTTTTCCATATTCACCTATTTTGGTTTTTTATTTAAGAGTGCTTTTTCACGGTGACAGGGGAGGCTCGTCTGAAAACCTTTTTACAGGCTGGGATGGTATTGGGTTGGAAGGTATATTCTCTTATTTGAATGTCTATAAAGATTTGTATCAAGGAAAAATAAACTTATGTATGCACATTATTTCTTTAGAATGATCCAAATGTATAATTATGTCTGAGTTTGTCCATAAGAGAATGACCTAAAGTTACCTTAGGGTACGGATACATCCTCTTCCATAAAAGTTTTCCTAGTGTGCCCACGACAGAGAGTGTTCATATACTCATATGTTACTCTTTAGTAAAGATAATCCAATGAATACTATTGAAGTCAAGTTAGGGTGAGATAGTTACTTGTAGGCTAATATATTGTTATATCCCTTTAATCATGCTGAAATACTAGATAAAGGCAACCTCTAGACTTTGAAGCAGATTAAGCATGGTTTTTTTTTGTTTTTTTTTAACAATCATAGGTAAAGACTATGTCTTCTTTGTCAAGCAATAGAACCAAAAGAAATTAAAAATTATTCCTTTTAGCTAGCAACATAACCAAAAGAAATTAAAAATTCTTCCTTTTAGCTAGCAACAGAACCAAAAGAAATTAAAAATTCTTCCTTTTAGCTAGCAATAGAACCAAAATAAATTAAAGATACTTCCCTTTAGTCAGCAACAGAACCAAAAGAAATTATTGCTTCATAAGGGTTTCCATTTGATGCTACATTCGACTTCCTAGTTCCAGCTTGAATGGTTACTGCATGGATTCATACTTCATAAAATTTTGAAATAGGCGTAGCATTCCTTGTCAATTAGGTGATGTGTCCTGATAGTACTGTATAATGACAGACTTCTGGTACTGGATCAACATAGGACTGCTGGTACCAGACCAGAACAAGATTTCTGGTACCAGATCATCACAGCTGGTATCAGACCAAAACAGAGTATTTTTTATGCCTACCAACTGATGTTTTAGCAAGTTCGTGAAGGATCAAATAAATTATAGAAATCTACTTACAAAGATAAAATGCAAAAGTAAAAAAAAAAATGATGTAAGTTACCTTCATCTTATTGACAAAACACAATCCACACCTATGTACAAAGGTTTTTAAAAGTAAATCAATCAATCAATGTGGATTAGTAGGAAGGTTTCCTTCCTTACTAATCACCTGCATATCTGAATTTTGTAGTACACGTGTCAAAATTTCCTCTTTTGATAGGGGTTTGTTATAAATTCTCAACCAGTGACCATTCACAAGTAGTGGTGTCTAATGTTCATCGATTGTCTTTATCTTGATTAAACCATTATCATAGAAAGTGTCAATTTCATAAGGTCCCATCCAATGAGTAGTTAACTTAACTTTGAAATTCTTGAATCTGTTGTCATACAATAGGGCCCAATCTCCTGGTTGAAATTTTTTCTTTTTAAGATACTTGTCATGCCATTTTGTTCCCTGCTCTTGAATGAGGGTGGTTCTTTGAAGTGATTCCTGCCTGATTTCGTCCAACTCATTAATCTGCAAGAGTCTTTGTTGTTGGGCTTCATATAAGTTCATGCTAACTTGTACTGGAGTCCTGAAAGTTTTGATCTAGAATTCTATAGGGAGAAGCATCGGCTTCCCGTACACCAAATCGTAAGGTGTATGTCCTGTTGTATTCCTCCAAGTGATTCTATAAGCCCATAATGCTTCTAGTAATCTGTCAGCCCAATCCTTGTGGTGTAGTTGCATTGTTTTAGTAAGAATGGACTCAATGACTTTGTTGGTAGACTCTATGTTATCTGTTATCACCCCATAAATTATGGGAATCAGTTGATGAATTGGATATTATCTGTATCTGGTGATTTTGTTGACAAATGATATTTCATTCTTCAAATAATTTGTGAAGAAAAAAGAAAAAGAAAAAGAAAAAAGGAAAAAAGAAAAAGAAAAAAGGAAAAAGAAAAAAGAAAAGAAAAGAAAAGAGGGCAAAAAAAAGAATTGAAACAAAAAAGCCCCATGCAATAATAGCAACTTGGTCATACCTTTCAAGCATGACCAAGTTCTTTTAAATTTTCAATGTTGATAGGTTAGTGAATGCATCTGACCAGACTGTCTAATCCTGGTCAGATAGCCCCTAGGTTAGAACTAGTGAATAAATTTGACCAGAGTGTCTAATCCTGGTCAAATATCCCTTAGGAAGAGTAATATCTTAACCCAACTGTTTAATCTGGGTTAATTGTCTTGTGAAAATAGGTTAGGATGTAGATTAATTGCTTGGCCTCCGTTGCCCAAATAAATCCAGATTGATAAAGATGTTACCCTATGACTCCAATGCCGAAGTGTAGTTGAAAGGATGTCCCCTTGGTGGTGTACATGAGAAAAATCAAAGAAAAACCCATAAGACACACCTATCCAAAGTTTTTCCCCAAATATATGTCACCCCACTCCTGCTTTATGCCTCGCACATCTTTCAGTGGTCCAGATCGAGATAATTAAATCAACGGCTCTCACAGCATTTCGGACACCCCGCTCGTTTTGCCTTTAAACGGAAAGGGGGGGGTCTGAAATTGGCGATAATATTTGTGCAGATCTGGATGGTCCGAAATGGTGTGCGCAAATCCATGGCTTACATTGAATTCTGGACCCCCCCCTCCGTTCTGCCTCTAACGGAGGGGGGGGGTCCGAAATTGATAATAACGCAAGCGCACATCTGGACGGCTCTAAACCGGGTGCTCAAATCAACGGTTCTCGTTGAATTCCGGACCCCCCCCTCCGTTCTGCCTTTAATGGAAGGGGGGGGTCCGGAATTAGCACTAAGGAGTGTGCTGAGATCTGCGGTCAGGAAATCAGTGCGTAGATCAACGAACCTCGATGGATTCCAGACCCCTCTTGGTGTTCTG
>ML777131.1:3060674-3072622 GCA_009831015.1 Picea engelmannii | reverse complement strand
AAGGGGGGGGGGGGGGTCTGGAATGAATATTCCTTAAGGTGGGCCCTTTGTTACATATGGAATGGTTCTACTGGTCCAGAGGTCACATCCCCCACCTACTGCCTGACATCTCGTCGCCCCTAGACGTCATCCTCCACTAAATCCACTTGTCCCACTTGCTTCTGGGTCTGAGTCCCATCCCATAACTATTGTCAGTCCCTGCTGTCAGGCCTTAACCTTTCCATTCATGATCAGCCCCTTTCAACGACTTTACCTCCAATCACCTGCCTCCACGTCACTCCTCCATATGTCTTGGCCACCGTCATCTACCACTTCATCCCTAGTGGCCCGTTGTCCATTAATAACAGGATAGCATGCCCGTTGTCACACTGTCCATTTTCCCGTGTCCAACCGACCCATTTTTGAATAAAACAACCGTTTCCCTTTGTATTCGTTATTCATCCATCGCAACAGAAACCTCCTATTCCTCCATTGCTCCCGCATCGCTTTCACCTACAGTCAATCGGCCCCACTAACGTATTGTTTTTTCAGGTACAGTTGCTGAAATGGCGTCAAAGACAAGACAATCGGGAGAAGAAGAGAATCCTTTCCTTCCTCCTTCGGTTGACCTGGATAAAATTCCTCTGGTTGATAAAGACCACTTGATAGCTAATACTATATGCAGTTTCGACTTTTTTGATCTCCAGTCGTGGCTACGGGAGGTTTTCCTGGACCAGAGCGACGAAGTTGGACTCTGGGAGTCCAATTTGCCACTGTATCTTCTCCCCCAGATTCACAGTTTCCCCGAGTTTTCCCTCCAATGCCAGGCCCACTACGTCCCCGACGAGAAAGCCATCCTTTCTTCATCCGAAGACGTTCTCTTCTTCATTACCCCTGAAGATATAGACCATATGTTACAAATTACCCGAGCAGAATCCGCGTCCCCCTTTAATTTAGAAGTCCTCACCGAGCTATACCTGAAAATGACGTTCCCACAGAGAGCTCATATCTTCAAGTTTTTTCTTCCTACTTCCGCTTCAATCCCATCCACCAATCCCCCCTATCCTTCTTCCATGTTTTCCACCAGAGGAAATCAAATTATTTCTTCTCTATGTGCCCTGCTGGGGTACTATTCTGATCAGTGGGTAGATGAGCCCATCCTGGGTTTTCTGTCCATCTTCTCAAACGACGAACAACCAACCACGTAGTTTGACTACAACACCTTCTTGGCCAATAACATCCATGAGCAGTTCGTAAATTTCCCCACAGAAGGAATGTTTAGGTACTCGTCCATTCTGGCTTACATGTTCGTCTATTCCAAGCCGACAGGTTCAATTTCTCCATGCAGAAGATGGACGCCGACGGGAAGCCCCAGCCAGTCACAGCGTGGACTTCTCTCCTGAAACAAAATTCTATCGAATATGATTTCACAGCATTCATTGACCAGTTTTACCACCCTGTGGTAAGCATGTTGCATGGCATGCCTGAGCCACGAATTAATGATGAAGTCCAGAGGATCCTACATCTCTCGGACAACGTTCAGACAGGAGACTGGTATTTATGTCAGAATCACACAGAAATCAGAGTTTTTGGATGCGAGATGGCACCTTATAAACTGCCTCGATATGTACCGGTAAGGATTTTTTCATTAGAATATATAAGGAAGATTATGAATTCTGATGATATTCATTTTGTTTCCCTTAAGTAAAAGCAACAATTGAGGATCAAGGGACAAATTGGTCCTTTCATCTGCAATAACCGAGGCACAGGGGAAGAAGCAGATCGAATTTTGAAGGAGACGAAATTCTCTTCGAGTTTCATCTGGCACTATGATCCGCACGGGATCATTTCAAATATGAGGGTGAAAAAAACAATGCCCCGTATGCGCACGAGCCCAAGCCAGAGATAGAGAAATTCGTGAATCAGATAGTATGGCTGCCTGACACTTTGCTGGACTTGGAACAGCAGGTACCCTCAACAAGTGCGCTGCCCGCTACCACACCTCAGGTCCTCAAGGAGAAAAGACCCCGACAGGAGTCATCCCCCCCTGTAACAGAGTTGTCATCAGAGGAATTCCAAATTCAATCCAAGAAGCCGAAGACAGTCTTAACACCGGCACAACAGTAGAAGCTACCACAGTGACTACCACAATGACCACCACTGGGGCCAAGCAATTCACTTTACCTTTCAGCTCTAGTCAGCTTAAGGAAGTAGCATTAAAATCCACAGATTCTCCTTTGGATACTCTGCCAAGCAAGACTGGGCCCAAGTTGGGCATTTTTGAAAAATATGACTTGATCAAGATGAAGAACCAAACGCTCACCAGCAACACTTATGCGCAGTTCCAGAAGCAGTCATCCACAGCCCAGCATAGACTTCTTTCAGCATTTGATACAGAAAAGGGTAGGATGCATATAGCGTTCCTCCAATCACAAGTGCCTGATCCCAAGGTAATATCTGATTACAAGAGGGCCACGTTTGAGTTTCAAACAAAGGATGTGCATCCGGAAGATTAGATGGATCTGCACAAGAAAACAAGGGAAATGATTTTCCACACTCTATCCCATGCTTCAACTTCTGCATCAAAGTATCGGATAGCTTTGAACAATGCCCAGACCCAACTTAAGTTAGAAAAATTATCTTCTTTCGCAAAAGACAACAGGATAAAGACGTTGGAGGAGCTGGTCCTCAAGATCGGTTACGACCCAACAAACGTCAAGGCTGCCGAAGAGATGATTAAAAAGAAGAATGCTGACATAGCATCATTGAGAAAACAGCTAAAGCTCCCTCCCACAGAGGACCCACAGGCAAAGGAAATAGCTAAAAAGGAAGGTGAAAAGGATGAGATGTTGAAATTACTCCTAGAACAGAATGCTCAATTAAAGGAGATGGAGGCAGAGATGGAGAGACTGCTCAAGGAGAAAGAGTAGGCAAAGACAATGGAAGGCATTCCATTGAGTGCTATCCCAATTGCAGGATTGAGCACAATGACAGTGACAGTCCTTCCATCTGCAACAACAGTACCCCTACCAGAAGGAGCAACAAACCTGGCCAAGTCTATGGAGAGAATGAACCTACAAGAATCAGAGATCAGCAGACTTAAGAAAGAAGTGGATAATCTCCAAGAGCTAAAGACTTCTTTCCAGACAAGTCTGTCCAAAGAGAAACAGGTGAATGAGCAAATTAGGAAGGAGCTACAACAGCTCCAGAAACAGACAATGGCAGGAAAAACTTTGGTTGAGGTCAAAGAGATCGTGTGGACTGATATTTCCAAGTCCATAAATGAAATCTGGCCAATGGTTCAAATTATGTTTGAACAAAATGAGTTGCTCGAGAGGAGCAAACAAGCTTTGGAGAAAATCAGAACAGAGTTGGGAGACATGCCAGCCCAAGCTAATGAAATCATAAGGTTCCTAAATTCCAACACTCGGGAGGAACTCGAAGAATTGAAGATTGAGGACAGGACAGAAACAATACTTGAAGTCAAAAGGGTCCTAACCAAAAGAAGTCTCATGCTTCAGCTAGAGGAGAAGATCCAAGTCATGGATCAAGGAGTGCAAAATTTTTTCCACAAGATAGATGCTCTGCAAAGGAAGGGCCTGCCTGGTATGAATGTCATCAATGACAAATTGATGACTCTCCCTGATTATAAGAAAAGGTTGACTGAAGTGTCTAAGGACAGTTCTAAGTTTGCAGTTATATAGGGAAGCATCATAGGAAAAGCATTCATGGATGCCTTACAGTTGGATATCAGTATCCAGCACGAAATTAAGCACATTTTCATCATCAAGCCTACATTTGCTAAATACATAGATATGGATGAAGTGTATCGAAGACTGCTTAAAGTCACAGTGCCAGGTCATATCAGATGGGAAGAACTGTGTGATCTGCTAGATTAGCAGATGAGCTGTCACGTCCAGTCACCTGTCATGTCAGAAGAGGTTGCGATGGCACCTCACCAACGGCCTAGCCCAGAATTTCAGCATATAGTTGCAATGAGTCATCAAAACAATTTTGATTAGTTAAGTTAGTTAGTCTAAAAATAGCATGCACATCCTGATCAGTTATGACAGGAACGTTTGTATTTTGGAATTATAAATACTCCATCTTTCGATGTATTGAGGGTTGTTGATTTTCACACCATATTGCTGTCAAACTGTACTATTTTTTAAGAGATCCACCATTAATAAAGAAGAGGCACTTTACAGTATTCTTGCGCATGTTCACTGGTGATGTGATTTTCTTAGTTAAATGTTTTCTTGCTCTGTAATCATCTTGTTTTTTCAATAACTAATCTTTATGAATAGCATTATGTTGCAGGATTTATCTTTGATACCCTGTTTCCGATTCTGAAGATTTTAATGTTTATCTTCTAACACCTTTGATTAAGAAATTCTTAACTGCTTGTTAGTTGAATTTGTTTTCCTTATCTTTTCTTCTATCCATCATTTTAATTACTAAAGATCCAGTGAGTGTGTTATCTCGCCCTGTGAAGGTTTTCTTTAGTGTTTATGGTTTTTCTTGGATTTGATTAAATACAGACCCCATAGCCCAATGGATGTGTAAGCTGTCTCAACCAATTTATAAACCCTTTTTACAACAAAACATACATGTTCTTCTTACCTAGCCTAATATCTGAAGTTAAAACAACGATAAATCATATAGAGATATCCCTCTCTGAAGCTGGAAGGGCTAGATCCCAGCTTTAAAAGCGGTTGGTTAAGGTTACCTTTGTAGAATTCTTCTTTTTCAACCTCTAAGAAATTTACCAAGTGATAACATAAATGGCGACTCCACTGGGGACGAACTGAAACTGACATCTCACGACTTCTTCCCCCTAAAGAAAGTTTGACTCTGAGGAGAAAGTAATGTTTAGAGGTTGATTAACTCTGTACATATTATTCTCAGTATTGTTCTTAGAACCTCTTGTTCCTCTATGACTGTCCCTGCAAAAGTACAACCAAATATCGAGCCCGGACTATCGAATCAAACGCATATTGCGTCAAACCTTTTCGACATAATCCTCCAAACTGCCAATAACCGGGAAGAGCTTGAACGTTCGTGGGAAGCCATTGAACGTGACATAGTTACTCAGGAACAATTGGAAGCTAGACAACGTCAATGTAGGAATCTTCCTTAGCTTGCCTTCAACATAAAATAAAATTAAAAAATATATATATATAAAAACCCAAAAAGAGTTCTGGCTCCGAAGAAAGTCCACACTCAATCTCATCCAGACCCAGAACCCTCAACAGCGGTAGATAATCCCGAGAAGTTGTTGAGACAAAAGACCTTAGCTACCTGTTCAGCGAGTCATTCTCCTCTCCACAGGTCTCCTTCTTTTTCCGGAGGACTAGATATCTTTCAAAACCCTGATCTTGATCTTATTGCGCCACGAAACCTTGGTAGAACACGGTCTGAAACCTTTGCGTCTAATCTCGTTTTTGACCCAACTGTGTTGCAACCCTGAACCCCCCGATGTCTTGTCTCCTACGACTAAGCTACGAATCAATACCTCAACACCACCCAGTCCTTCAT
Organism: Picea engelmannii; assembly: GCA_009831015.1. NCBI lineage: Eukaryota > Viridiplantae > Streptophyta > Pinopsida > Pinales > Pinaceae > Picea > Picea engelmannii. The sequence continues at coordinate 3,067,105 of ML777131.1, read as the reverse complement.
CACCTTCACCTTCATTCACTACCTCTCCTACCACCCAGGCCGTCGTTCCACCTTCTCCGCCCATCATGGCAGCTCGTTATGCTCCTTTAGTGCTGGTCGCACCACTGCATGCCATGCCCAAAGACTACCAGACTAGACTTCCACAGTTCGATGCAACTGGAACATTAAGCACACAACAACATGTGGATAAAATGAACGACTACTTGGATTTACAAGAAGTTGATGAACTCGACGTTCAAATGAGACTGTTCGCCCAGAGTCTGGCAGGGGACGTCAAGAAGTGGTTCAAATCTTTACCCACTGCATCAATCCCTGACCTTGTCGCATTCCAAAGAAGTTTTCTTGACAGGTGGGAGGTAAAGAAAAACCCTCTTCAAATAATTTCCGAGTACGAGAACATAAAAAGAAATCAAGGTGAAAATGTCCAAGATTACTGCACCCGTTTTAACAATTTGTATAATGCAATCCCAACTGAAATTAAACCTCCCCCGGGTTTGGCATTGATTAAATTCCATGATGGATTCGATGCTGACATGTCTTATCAATTAAGAGAAAGAAATGTTGCCACCCTTGAAGACATGCAGAAAAGTGCTATTAGTGTGGAAGCCAATCTGTTGGAAAAATGAGCACGTCAAAGGACAGAAAGGAGAGTCACGATCAAAGAAGAACCTTCTACGTCCAACACGGATTCCAAATTGGATTCTGTGGTCAGAATTTTGGAACTATTAATAGAAAGAACAAGTATTTCATACAGAAATCCTCCAAGGGACAATGCACCTGCTCCCCAGATTCAAAACCCCAATTTTAGAAGAAACCCTCCTCAAATCAGGCAAAGGGATCCAAGAGACCAAAGAGATCAGAGAGATCCCAGGGATCAAAGAGAACAAAGAGGTCCAGATCAACCGATTAGACCTCCCCTACAGGAAAACTATGTTGATGATGGAGGGGAAATAATTGAGGAATTGGAAGACACTCACATTAACCTCATGGGAATTCATGATAATGAGGCCATTTTCCTTACTCAAGAAGAGCATGAACTTTTTCTGCTAAATCAGACAAAGGTGAGTGAGGAGACTGAGGATGTGGGACAACAGGCCTTTGAAAACGCTATTTTGGAGGTGCACCGTCAATACAATCTGCGAAATAATAAGGCAGAAGGAAATTCTTCAAAAAAGATGACCGAAACGCAGAAGGTAGCTGAGACTGAAAAAACTCCTGAGAAGACCACTGTTGGAAAGTCTTCTGAGAAAGGTAAAACTGATACTCCAGTGAAGAAAAACATCACCATACTGAAAAGACCAGCTCAGCCTGAAGTCTCACCTGTCACCCCACCCAGTACTTCTGAGCGGAAGAACATGGTGGACCAACCAGAATCAATGAGTCAAACTAGAACTCCGATGCCATTTAGCCTGGAGGCAGAACTGGCCAACATTAAAATTCCTATCCCACTTACAGAGTTGATATGCAGAGGCGGTTATCGTTCACAGGTACTAAATACATTAGCCGTTGAACCTGACATAGGCACCAAGGCCTTGACTATTGGGTCAGTGACTCACTCAGACACTGTGAACCTTGCTAACGATCATCCCGAACTCCTTTTCAGACCCGAAGTGAATGGTCGAGATGATACCGGTGACATAGCTCCCTTTTATATCAGTCTGAACATACATGATTTGATATTTCATAATGCCATGTTGGATTCAGGGGCCTCACATAATCTAATGCCTAAAGCTGTAATGGAAAAACTGGGATTGGAGGTCACTAGGCCCTATAAATATTTACACTCGTTTGACTCTAGCAAAGTCAAATGTATTGGTCTGATTAAGGATCTCTGCATCACCCTGGTTCAGATCCCTTCAAAAATCATGGTAATGGATGTGGTGGTTGCAGACATCCCACCAAAGTATGGTATGTTGTTGTCCCGGTCGTGGGGAGCTAAGATGAAAGGAACCTTGCAACTGGATATGTCTTACGCTACTATCCCAGTGTTCGGACAACAAAGGAGGTTATACAGAGAAACACTGATGAAGTATATGGTCAGCAGTCAAGAAAAACCTCACAATTTCCCTCTTTACTCTGCTCATTCTGATTTAGATTCATTCATTTTGTACAATGATGGTGATACTGAAGAGCCAGATATTCAGTTGACGGAAGATGTAGCTAGTCCATATGAAAGTCCAGAAAGTGGTGATGCAACAAAGATGGAAAATGAAATCACTGAAGATTTCCCCACTGATTTCTGGAGTATGGATTTTGATGGAGCTGTGAGTAAAGAAGGAGTAGGAGCTGGAGTCTGGTTGCATAATCACCGAAAAAGGTATTCAGAAAATCATTCCTATAAGTTAAATTTCCACTGCACTAACAACGTCGCCGAGTATGAAGCTTTAATGCTCGGTCTGAAGCTGTTGAAAAAAGTTGGTGCTAAACAAATAATGGTAAGGGGTGATTCTGAATTAATTATTAAACAAATTAAAGGTGTTGCTAAACATCCACGCCTTAGAGCCTACATAAATGCTATTCTTGATGCGTTGAAGTGTTTTAACGAGGTTGACTTGCAGGTAATGCCGAGAGGACAGAATATTCTGGCCGACGGGTTAGCTACGTCAGCAGCGTCCTGCAAAATTCCTTTCCGCCAAACTCGCCCATACACTGTTGAGGTAAAATGCAGATCGACAGTCCCTGATAATATCAGGTATTGGCAAGTGTTTGGAAATGACGATTAGATAGAGGATTTCCTGCAATGCAAGAATGATTTTGAATGTACAAACATAGATGTAGAAAATGAAAACAAAAAAGTAAATAACTCTGAATTTGAAATAGATAGTGTCAATACTATAAATACGGTAGGTACAGAAGATACAGTAGATTCAGGAGAGTTAGGAGATGACGAACTGGATGCCGAAGTTTTGCAATTGAAAAGCAATATTTTACCTAGAGGGATTGTCCCTTTAGAAGATCTGTTTGACAGTGATGATGTAGCTAAGAAGCCAAAACTAGAGGCTCATGGGCAAGAGATAGAGGACTGCAATATAGGAACTGACAAGAAGCCTAGGATGGTCAAACTGTCCAAATATTTACCCCCCGAATAGAAGCTTAAGTACATTGAACTATTCAAAGAATATTCAGATGTTTTTTCCTGGAGTTATGAAGATTTGAAAGCCTATGACACCAGCATTATACAACACAGGATTCCCATAAAGGAAGACCAGAAACCGTTTAGGCAGAAACTTAGGAGGATGAATCCCAAGTTGCTTCCCTTGATAGAAAAAGAGATCAAGAAAATGTATGATGCCAAGATCATAGTCCCACTACGTTTCTCTAAGTGGGTTTCTAATTTAGTCCCTACACGCAAGAAAACCGGTGAAATCAGACTCTGCATAGATTTCAGAAATCTGAATAAAGCATCCCTGAAGGATAACTACACCTTGCCTAAAATGGATCACCTCGTGCAAAGTGTGGTCAGGTCCAGTCGAATTTCTCTGTTAGATGGTTTCTCAGGCTACAACCAGGTCCTAGTTCACCCCGACAATCAGGAAAAAACCGCTTTCACCACACCATGGGGCACTTTCATGTATGTAAAGATGCCTTTTGGTCTGATGAACGTAGGAGCAACCTTCCAGAGGGAAATGGATATCGCCTTCGTTGAAGAGTCAGGAAAATTTATTGTCGTTTATCTAGACAACGTGATTGTGTTTTCCCAATCCGATGACGAACACCTGCGGCACCTTAGACGAGTTTTCGAAAAATGTAGAAGGTTCAGGATTTCATTAAATCCCAAGAAATGTCTTTTTGGATTAGAAGAGGGTAAATTGTTGGGACATATCATCTCAAAAGAGGGAATCAGAATTGATCCCAGCAGGATAGAGGCCATACTAAAGATAGAACACCCCAGAAACCTTAAAGAACTACAGTCATTTATAGGGAAAATTAACTTTCTTCGAAGATTCATTCCTAATCTGGCTGAGCTCCTCCGAAAAATTATGAATATGCTAAAAAAGGACGCTAATATAAAATGGGACTCTGAAGCTAGGCAATCCTTTGAACAAGTCAAATGAGCACTCACAGAAGCCCCAGTTCTGATTAGTCCCGATTTCACTAAGGATTTCTATATTTTTTCTTTCTCCTCCGAACATACGATAGCAGCTGTATTACTGCAGAAGAATAGTGAAGGGTATGAACAACCCATAGCTTTCTTCAGCAAAGCCCTAAGAGATGTTGCATTGAACTACAATATCATGGAGAAACAGGCTTTTGGTTTGGTAAAAGCTATAAAGGACTTCAGGGTCTATATTCTTCATTCACACGTCATAGCATATGTTCCAAATACAGTAGTGAAAGATATCTTGACACGAGACAAACCTGATGGGAGAAGGGGAAAGTGGATTACAATTATTCTAGAGTACGACATAGAAATTAAGCCCACAAAACTGATCAAAGGCCAAGGCCTTGCCAAACTGATGGTTGAATCTAACTTTCAGGCTCTTGACATTAATTTTCTTGATGTTGCAGATGAACAGGGCGAGATGGCGACTCCAAATGTTAAAGAGGTTTTTCTAAATTCTCCATGGTATGCAGACCTTATTTTTGTTTTACAAAATCTACAAGCTCCCCCTGGTTTAACTAAAACTAAAGCTAGATTTTTAAAGTTGAAAGCTTTGAAGTTATGTATTCTAGAAGGAAATTTGTATTGGAAAGACCCTGCCAGTATTATTTTAAATTGTTTACTGAAGGATGAAGCTGATAAAGTGTTGCAGGAGTTTCATGCAGGTGAATGTGGAGGCCATTTGAACTGGAAGGTCACAGCCCACAAAATACTCAGAGCTGGATTTTACTGGCCCACCCTGTTTGCAGATGTACATCAGAAAGTAACAGCATGTCACCAGTGTCAACTATTTGAGGGTAAAAGGAAACTCCTTCCTTTACCTCTTAAACCAATTTCAGTTGAGGCCCCTTTCTAGCAATGGGGACTCGATTTCATTGAGGAAATACACCCTTCGTCTTCAGGCCAACATCGGTGGATTCTTACTGCCACTGATTATTTTACCAAATGGATCGAGGTTGTACCAAGCAGGCAAGCCACTGACTCTGTTATTATTAAATTTCTCGAAAATAATATTTTATCCCATTTTGGTTGTCCTAGGAAAATCATTACTGACAATGCAGCTGCCTTTCGGTCGAAGAAGCTTATTGATTTATGCAGTCGTTACCACATTGGCTTGGGACATTCCACAGCCTACTACCCTCAGGGGAATGGGTTGGTGGAATCCTCAAACAAGACGCTGGTAAATATCATCAAGAAAACGTTGTAGGAGAATAAAAAATCATGGCATGATAAGATGGTATTTGCTTTATGGGCAGATAGACTGACACCAAAAGGTCCATTGGTATGTCACCATACCAGCTGGTATATGGTACTGAGGATATTTTCCCAACTTCGTTAGGAGTCCCTGTCATGAAGTTACTGCAAGATATTCAAGCTGAGCCATATAAATCCCAGAGAAGAATCAATCAGATGATTCACTTGCAGCAGACTAGAGAGGATGTTTTCAACAAAACACAGGTCATCCAAGAGAACATCAAGAAAATATTTGACAAACGAACCAAGGATGATGATTTTGAGCTGGGGGACCTGGTGTTGAGATGGGATGTCAGGAACGAGGACAAGGGAAAGCATGGGAAATTTGATCATCTGTGGACAGGGCCTTACATGATCCAAGCTTTCAGAGGAAACAATGCCTTTTTGTTAAACAATATCGATGGCTCAAATCTGCCAGGAGCACCTGTGAATGGTAGAATGCTGAAACATTATGTCCCACCTCTGTAAAGGCTTTCAAGAGCTCACTCTCCATTGTACATACCAGTTTTAATTTTCAGTCTTTACTTGCAATTTTTTGAGTGAAGAACATTGATTAGTTTGTTGAAGCCCGAAGAGAAGGCCCTAAGCTACTGATCACTGTTTTTCGAAGTTTGCTTGAGAATAAGACCCATGAAGGTCACTAGACAGATATGTTTAGAATGACAGGAAACTGAATTCTTGGCACTTAACAGGGAAAGTACCATCCCCAGGTGGAGCCGCTGTTATCACCCCATAAATTATGGGAATCAGTTGATGACTTGGATATTATCTGTATCTGGTGATTTTGTTGACAAATGATATTTCATTCTTCAAATAATTTGTGAACAAAAAAGAAAAAGAAAAAGAAAAAAGAAAAAAAGAAAAAGAAAAAAGGAAAAAGAAAAAAAAAAAGAAAAAAAAAGAGGGCAAAAAAAAGAATTGAAACAAAAAAGCCCCATGCAATAATAGCAACTTGGTCATACCTTTCAAGCATGACCAAGTTATTTTAAATTTTCAATGTTGATAGGTTAGTGAATGCATCTGACCAGACTGTCTAATCCTGGTCAGATAGCCCCTAGGTTAGAACTAGTGAATA
>ML777131.1:3017669-3059656 GCA_009831015.1 Picea engelmannii | reverse complement strand
CACTAAATCCACTTGTCCCACTTGCTTTTGGGTCTGAGTCTCATCCCATAACTGCTGTTAGTCCCTGCTGTTAGGCCTTAACCTTTCCATTCATGATCTGCCCCTTTCGGCGACTTTACCTCCAATCACCTACCTCCACGTCACTCCTCCGTATGTCTTGGCCACCGTCATCTGCCACTTCATCCCTAGTGGCCCGTTGTCCATTAATAATGGGATAACATGCCCGTTGTCACGCTGTCCATTTTCCCGCATCCAACCAACCCATTTTTTAATAAAACAACCGTTTCCCTTTGTATTCGTTATTCATCCATCGCACCAGAAACCTCCTATTCCTCCATTGCTCCCGCATCGCTTTCACCTACAGTCATTCGGCCCCACTAACGTATTTTTTTTGTAGGTACAGTTGTTGAAATGGCGTCAAAGACAAGACAATCGAGAGAAGAAGAGAATCCTTTCCTTCCTCCTACGGTTGACCTGGATAAAATTCCTCCGGTTGATAAAGACCGCTTGATAGCTGATACTATATGCAGTTTCGACTTTTCTGATCTCCAGTCGTGGCTCCGGGAGGTTTTCCTAGACCAGAGCGACGAAGTTGGACTCTGGGAGTCCAATTTTCCACTGTATCTTTTCCCCCAGATTCACAGTTTCCCCGAGTTTTCCCTCCAATGCCAGGCCCACTACGTCCCCGACCAGAAAGCCATCCTTTCTTCATCCGGAGACGTTCTCTTCTTCATTACCCCTGAAGATATCGACCAGATGTTACAAATTACCTGAGTGGAATCCGCGTCCCCCTTTAATTTAGAATTCCTCAGCGAGCTATACCTGAAAATGACATTCCCATAGAGAGCTCATATTTTCGATCTTTTTCTTCCTACTTCCGCTCCAATCCCATCCACCAATCCCCCCTATCCTTCTTCCATGTTTTCCACCAGAGGAAATCAAATTATTTCTTCTCTGTGTGCCCTGCTGGGGTACTATTCTGATTAGTGGGTAGATGAGCCCATCCTAGGTTTTCTGTCCATCTTCTCAAACGATGAACAACCAACCACGCAGTTCGACTACAACACCTTCTTGGCCAATAACATCCATGAGCAGTTCGTAAATTTTGCCACAGAAGGCATCTTTAGGTACTCGTCCATTCTGGCTTATTTGTTCGTCTATTTCCAAGCCGACGGGTTCAATTTCTCCATGCAGAAGATGGACGCCGATGGGAAGCCCCAGCCAGTCACAACGTGGACTTCTCTCCTGAAACACAATTCTATCGAATATGATTTCACAGTGTTCATTGACAAGTTTTACCACCCTGTGGTAAGCATGTTGTGTGGCATGCCTGAGCCACGAATTAGTGATGAAGTCCGGAGGATCCTACATCTCTTGGAAAACGTTCAGACAAGAGACTGGTATTTATGTCAGAATCACACAGAAATTAGAGTTTTTCGATGCGAGATGGCACCTTATAAACTTCCTCGATATGTACCGGTAAGGATTTTTTCATTAGAATATATAAGGCAGATTATGAATTCTGATGATATTCATTTTGTTTCCCTTAAGAAAAAGCAACAATTGAGGATCAAGGGACAAATTGGTCCTTTCACTGCAATAACCGAGGCGCAGGGGAAGAAGCAGATCGAATTTTGAAGGAGATGAAATTCTCTTCGAGTTTCATCTGGCACTATGATCCGCACGGGATCATTTCAAATATGAGGGTGAAAAAAAATAATGCCCCATATGCGCACGAGCCTAAGCCAGAGATAGAGAAATTTGCGAATCAAACAATATGGCTGCCTGACACTTTGCTGGACTTGGAACAGCAGGTACCCTCAACAAGTGCGCTGCCCGCTACCACACCTCAGGTCCTCAAGGAGAAAAGACCCCAACAGGAGTCATCCCCCCCTATAACAGAGGTGTCGTCAGAGGAATTCCAAATTCACTTCAAGAAGCCGAAGACAGTCTCAACACCCGGCACAACAGTAGAAGCTACCACAGTGACTACCACAGTGACCACCACTGGGGCCAAACAATTCACTTTACCTTTCGGCTCTAGTCAGCTTAAGGAAGTAGCATTAAAATCCACAGATTCTCCTTTGGATACTCCGCCAAGCAAGACTGGGCCCAAGTTGGGCATTTTTGAAAAATATGACTTGATCAAGAAGAAGAACCAAATGCTCACCAGTAGCACGTATGCGCAGTTCCAGAAGCAGTCATCCACAGCCCAGCATAGACTGCTTTCAACATTTGATACAGAAAAGGGTAGGATGCATATAGCGTTCCTCCAAGCACAAGTGCCTGATCCCAAGGTAATATCTGATTACAAGAGGGCCACATTTGAGTTTCAAACAAAGGATGTGCATCCGGCAGATCAGATGGATCTGCACAAGCAAACAGGGGAGATGATTTTCCACACTCTAGCCCATGCTTCAACTTCTGCATCAAAGTATCGGATAGCTTTGAACAATGCCCAGACCCAACTTAAGTTAGAAAAATTATCTTCTTTCGCAAAAGACAACAGGATAAAGATGTTGGAGGAGCTGGTCCTCAAGATCAGTTATGACCCAACAAAAGTCAAGGTTGCTGAAGAGATGATTAAAAAGAAGAATGCTGACATAGCATCATTGAGAAAACAACTAAAGCTCCCTCCCACAGAGGACCCACAGGCAAAGGAAATAGCTGAAAAGGAAGGTGAAAAGGATGAGATGCTGAAATTACTCCTGGAGCAGAATGCTCAATTAAAGGAGATGGAGGTAGATATGGAGAGACTGCTCAAGGCGAAAGAGCAAGAAAATCCAATGGAAGGCATTCCATTGAGTGCTATCCCAATTGCAGTATTGAGCACAACGACAGTGAGAGTCATTCCATCTGCAACAACAATACCCCTACCAGAAGGAGCAACAAACCTGGCCAAGTCTATGGAGAGAATGAACCTGCAAGAATCAGAGATCAACAGACTTAAGAAAGAAGTGGATAATCTCCAACAGCTAAAGACTTCTTTCCAGACAAGTCTATCTAAAGAGAAACAGGTGAATGAGCAAATCAGGAAGGAGTTACAGCAGCTCCAGAAACAGACAATGGCAGGAAAAAATTTGGCTGAGGTCAAAGAGATCATGTGGACTGATATTTCCAAGTCCATAAATGAAATCTGGCCAATGGTTCAAATTATGTTTGAACAAAATGAGTTGCTCGACAGGAGAAAACAAGTTGTGGAGAAAATCAGAACAGAGCTGGGAGACATGCCAGCCCAAGCTAATGAAATCATAAGGTTCCTGAATTCCAAGACCCGGGAGGAACTCGAAGAATTGAAGATTGAGGACAGGACAGAAACAATACTTGAAGTCAAAAGGGTCCTAACCAAAAAAAGTCTCCTGCTTCAGCTAGAGGAGAAGATCCAAGTCATGGATCAAGGAGTGCAGAAGTTTTTCCACAAGATAGATGCTCTACAAAGGAAGGGCCTGCCTGGTATGAAGGTCATCAATGACAAATTGATGACTCTCCCTAATTATAAGAAAAGGTTGACGGAAGTGTCTAAGGACAGTTCTAAGTTTGCAGGTATACATGGAAGCATCACAGGAAAAGCATTCATTAATGCCTTGTAGTTGGATATCAGTATCCAGCACGAAATTAAGCACATTTTCATCATCAAGCCTACATTTGCTAAATACACAGATATGGATGAAGTGTATCGAAGACTGCTTAAAGTCACAGTGCCAGGTCATATCAGATGGGAAGAACTATGTGATCTGCTAGATTAACAGATGAGTTGTTACATCCAGTCACCTGTCATGTCAGAAGACGTTGCGATGGCACCTCGCCAACGGCCTAGCCCATAATTTCAGCATACAGTTGCAATGAGTCATCAAAACAATTTTGATTAGTTAAGTTAGTTAGTCTAAAAATAGCATGCACGTCCTGATCAGTTATGACAGGAACGTTTGTATTTTGGAATTATAAATACTCCATATTTCGATGTATTGAGGGTTGTTGATTTGCACACCCTATTGCTGTCAAACTGTACTATTTTTGAAGAGATCCACCATTAATAAAGAAGAGGCACTTTACAGGATTCTTGTGCATGTTCACTGGTGATGTGATTTTCTTAGTTAAATGTTTTCTTGCTCTGTAATCATCTTGTTTTTTCAATAACTAATCTTTATGAATAGCATTATGTTGCAGGATTTATCTTTGATACCCTATTTCCAATTCTGAAGATTTTAATGTTTATCTTCTAACACCTTCAATTAAGAAATTTTTAACTGCTTGTTAGTTGAAGTTGTTTTCCTTATCTTTTCTTCTATCCATCATTTTAATTACTAAAGATCCAGTGAGTGTGTTATCTCGCCTTGTGAAGGTTTTCTTTGGCGTTTATGGTTTTTCTCGGATTTGATTAAATACAGACCCCATAGCCCAATGGATGTGTAAGCTGTCTCAACCAATTTATAAACCCTTTTTACAACAAAACATACCTGTTCTTCTTACCTAGCCTAATATCTGAAGTTAAAACAAAGCTAAATCATATAGAGAGATCCCTCTCTGAAGCTGGAAGGGCTAGATCCCAGCTTTAAAAGCGGTTGGTTAAGGTTACCTTTGTAGATTTCTTCTTTTTCAACCTCTAAGAAATTTACCAAGTGCTAACATTATCCACAATTTTGGTCATCGTGATGATGTTATGATGATGGAAAATCAAGCTCTTCACTAATAACACTTTCCCGAGAAAAGTTACATTTGTCTGCTTCCATAAATCATGCTTTTAAAGGATGTTCATAGGCTACCTATATATCTGCCTGTGAGAATGCCTGTTTCTCGCAGGTTGCATTAAGCTGGAGTGTGAGGGGTTCACACTGTACCTAACTGTCAGGGTGCGAACATTATCTAAAGGAGGAAAAAAGGATAAAATCTCGAACCTTCTAGAAAGGAATCTTCTAGATGCATGAGTTGGCTTCGAATGGTTGTTCAGGTGCTGGCATTCCAGATATCTTGGGATCATTCCTATCCAAGTAACTGATCTATTTTCTCCTATATATTGAGGGGAATGCTCATGGAAAAGGTTAGAAGCAAACTAGCAAGAGATTGATTGGAGAATTATTGATAGCCTGTATGAAGGACTGATGCTACAACAGCTAGAGACAACAGCAAGGTCATCAAAAGTGGTTGATTTTCTTCATGCATGAGCAAGTGTGTGTGTCAGAGCTAGGAGCCATTGAAAGGATATCTACAACATCAAGGCTTAGGTTGTAAGTTTCACTTTCAATTAATTCAATACAGTAATATGTCCCTTTCCCATAAAGATGATGTCACTTTATTACATAACTCCTTGATCATATGTATAGATTAGCTGTTGAATATATTGATGTGCTTTCACTTTGATTGGTTTGTACTGTTGTGATCTGAATGGCACAAGAGCATTGGAGAAGCTTGGAACAACAGAGACCTAAGGAAAGCGTTCATAAGGTATGTCCATGATCCTTGTCTCTTAGTTCATTCAATAGGCTAAATCTAGGGAAAGTGTATTATTCTGTCCTGTTTTGTTCTAGATCCAGATGGATCTAGGGAGATCGGTTTGTGTCTGCACTTACGAATTAATCCTGAAACAAAATTGGTGACTCCACTGGGGAACTATCCATTTGTCTTTATGGTTTTCTGATTTTTTTCTGTGGCCATTTGCTCCAGTTTTATTATTCTCCTGTCTAGTCAGTCTCTGAGTCCTCAGTACATCCTGAGAGACCTTCTAGGTCTATAAGCCTGCTTGAATTTTGCTTTCATTTTCAAAATTTTTGTTATCTTCAGGAGTTCTCGAACTGTGTTCATTGACAGCCTGCGAGAACCAGTCAGGTTCGCATCCTACATATAGGGTTCAGTGCGGACACCTCGCACCTTTCTTTAAGGTGGCCTGCGAGAATCCTATCTTCTCGCACTGTGTGACACTGCTTGCCTGCGAGCAAGATTTTTGAAATTTTTGAAATTGAATTTTTATTTTTTCAACTGCTCAGATCTGTTGAATTACATCATTTTGGCTTATTGGATCATTGATTTGGATGTCTCTTGCCTTAGTTTGCTTTCTTGAACAGATTTAGTGTTTCTAGGTCTTTCTTGCCCTTGGTAGCTTGACTTTCATTTCTTGGCTTTTATTGGCAATTTCATTCTCTCTGTATTTTGGATTTGAGTGTGTCTGATTGGCTGAGAACCAGTGATTGGTTGAGAGTTAAGTGCTTGGTGTTTCTCATTTGCTTGTTGGTTTGAAAGGACATTTTTGTTTGCATTTGAGAAGACTTTTTGATTTGGTTTGTTCTTTGTTCTTGCTTTCATTCAAAGAGTTGATTGGGTTGTTATTGTTTGATTCTTTGTGTTTTGATTTTCTGCTCTCTCATTGATATAGTGTGAGTTCTTTCTGGAAAGTGAACACAATTGTTTTCTTCCTCAAATTGCTTTTGTCATTTACAAAACATTGAAAATCAAATTTTAAGAATTGTGAAGTTTTGAAAAAGAATACGTAGTATAGTGTCATTTGATACATGATTGTTTGTATTGACATTGCAATAAGGAAATTTTGCATATAATTCGTGGTTGATTTAGAATACTTCTCTCTCTCCCATATATAGGTTTCATTGAACGGAAAGTATTATTTCTCATTTCCATTCTTGCATTATTTGGGTCAGAGTCATACACACATGAGTTTCATTTCCGTTACCTTTGCATAAACAACAACGATTAAAAACATTGCGTGATCTTAAAATGTATCTAGTAACTTTTTTCTATGGCTCATATACAACAACATTTAGTTAGGCTAGTTCTTTGGAGTAGGAAGGGAGATACACTCTCCAAAAGCTCAAAACACACAATAGCATCTTGAGTTAGGGAGTGATAAATTCCATTGGCAACATATTGTCCTGGGACGCCCTTCTAACACAAGGGTCAAGCACTAGGTCGCATTGGTGTTGGCAGAGTTACTAAGCCTGCTTTGTTGACATCGGTGTAGAGATTGCACGTATTACGAGGATCACTCCGAGGTATACCCACAATTATGAGTGGAAGCCTTTGAGTTGGTTTCAGGCTAGATACCTTTCCCTTGCATGTGGATCGGACTGATGACTGTTCCCCCAGGTTTTATTGTTGTTTGTGGTGACCTTAGTGGCCTATCTCTCTAGGTTCTTACCCAAGGTGACTGTGAAGGGGAAAGTCTTCACGGTACCTGGAATTGACGTTGATCAAACTCACTCGGGCTCCTTGGAGGGTATACCCATGATTATGTGTGGGAGCTTGCACCAGGGTGTAAGTTCGTTAAGTAGGTCGTCAACGTAACTTTTCCACAATAGCCCTGCCCCTTCTCGTCTCATTGTTGCGACGTTGGATTTCATCACCAACTAGTGGCTTCGAAATTAGAAGGTATTGTTTGCTTGGTGTTTGTTTCCTAGATTTTCTTTACTAGTGTGTGCTGTTGTTTATCGAAGTTGACCTTAAGAGTTTCTTCACGGAGCTTGTTACTTATTTATAATTGCTCCCCCACGGCGTTCACGTAGAATGCAAGGTTTATCTCCAGAGCATCTGGATGATACTCAACCCTCGCCTACTAGTACACCTGAGGGTTCTCCCCATCAGACTGAAGTCCCTGTGGTTACTCCACCACACGGGGAGACTAGTGACGTTCCAGTTGTCACTACACCACCTCCACAGGTAGATCAAACTGACTCTCTAGAGGATTTTCGAATTACCAATACTAGAGAAGATTACCACATTCGCCATGGTGAACAACCTATTGTGCGATTAAACCCTTCTGACGAAGCCGTTGTTACATATTTCGAATCAATCGTTGGGCCTTCTCACGGTGTAGTAGGCCAAGATCCATTTTGGTCAGGTGACTTCCGACGAGTCCTTTTTGGAACTGAGGCACCTATCGTCTACGAAATGAACCCTCCAGTATCTCCTGAGACTGCAACTACACCAGAGACTACTACTTATCATTTTGTTCTTCCTCCCGAGATGGACCATCTCGTGAATACTATGAGTGTCCCAACCAGAATTACTGTTGCTACTCTTGCTCCTATCAATACCCAGCGAATGCCTGAGGTTAATCCAAACTTACCTCCTGGTTACCATGCGTTGAATGCCTTGTTGAATGCATCCAATCCAACACCTCCTCAAACACCAGCTGGTTCTCCAGGTGGTCCTCCTTTTCCTGGGTATGATGTTCCTCGTTTTGTTCCAATAATCCCACCGTTTCCTTCTGGAAATCCTAATCCTAGTGGCATTATCCCGACTGTCGCAACCAACTCGCAGATTCCTGTTGGTGGACAGGGCGATACGGTTCCTTTTCCTTTCCCCGGACACAATACAGTTACTATGCAACCTCCGGTTGGCACACAACTTTCGGGTGGAGCTGTACCTACTATAGGGGGACCAACCTCCCCTTTTGGGAAAAACATACCTCCTGAATTGGCCCAGTATTGGACTCAGCTTTTACAAAACTTTCCTCAAAGTGCTGGGGGGCAGCAAACTGTCCCTATAGTGGGCCAACCATACCCAAGTGTAACTAATCCCATTTGGGGTCAGGGTCAAACTACCCAACCTCAGGTCCCTACTCAAACTCAAGGTTACAATCCTTGGGGTTACTATCCTATACACCCACCACCAAATCAGCCAGGGTCTTCCCTTTATGGGAAGACTGCGTACGGTCCTACTGGTTTACCGACAGGGCTTCCACCCCAAAGTCACTAGTACCCACAAGTGAATCGGTAGTTACCTTTTCTTGCTACTTTGGACTTGCCAAATTTGACTAGGATTCTGAATGATCCTATTCGTCACTCCCCCCAATGGCCTGCTATCCTGTCCAAGCTTCCCTCGAATATTCCGAAATTTGATGGCAAGGTGCGGGAGGATCCAAATAATCATGTGATGACTTTTCATCTGTGGTGTTCATATAACTCTTTGATGGATGACTCCATTTGCCTACATCTTTTTCAAAGAACTCTTACTGGTTCCGCTGCGAAGTGGTACATTGAATTACCACGAGGTTTCTTCTCTGATTTTAACACCCTGGCTATGGCTTTTCTCACACATTACCAGTTGTCGATCCAGTATGATACTGGAACTGAGATTTTAACTTCTTTTAAACAAACTAAAGGCACTCATATCTTAGATCATATACATGAGTGGAAACGAAGATGACGTCTTATCAAACTTGAGCTCCCTGATCAGTTACTGGCCGAATGGTTCATGAAATCCTTTGTGAATGAGATTGGTAAAGACATCGCCATGGGTGGTGTTGTTACGAAGGAGCAGGCTATAAGTCGTGCCCAATATCTTGATCTCATTTATTCGCAAACGGGAACACTTTACGATTTGTTACCTGAACTACCCCGTCCCGGTACTTCCAGTGCTTCAACTCCTCCAGCTGCATCGCATGCAGCTGATGGTATGATTGGTTCTACCCACACCCACTCACATTTTGTTTCGAATACAACCCCTAAATCTACATCTTCTAACATTCAAAATGCTCCATATCCTGCCCCTCCTGTTGGTAAAACTTCTGAAGTGAATGTTGTTCAATCTACCCCGACCGGTAAAGGTAAATCTAAAAAGGGGAGAGGCAAGAATAAGGGGGGTAAGAATAATAATACAACTAAACAAACTACAAACGCTCCTGTTGAAGAGCGGGATAAGTGCAAACCGCAGTACCCTTGCCTTATCTGCAGTGACGATCACTATACAAAGGATTGTCCTCGACGTGCCAAAGTTTCTAAGTTCCTTCAAGGAATGCCCAAGCCACCTACCCCGGCAGTCTTGTCTCAACCCTTCCCGTCTCAGCAACAGGCCTCATTGGTCATCCATGACCAACCATCTACTTCTACGACATCATATGTTTTGATGTGCACCGGTGATTCTAAGAAGAACGACGTTGCAATTGCAACTAGAGCGAAAGACTATACGCCTTCTAAGGAGAAGGTTAACGATTTACCTCCCGATATGGTACAACCCTCTCTGCCTAATCCACCTACAAACGGTCCTCTTCATCTCAAACGACTGAGTCTTGATACAGTCCTACGACCCCCTAAAGGTGTTGTTCACAAGTCGGCTTTCAATCCTCATGCTCGTGTGGCCCAGAACTACAGTATTGTGGAAGATCTGGCCCAAGCACCTTTAGCAATGTCTGCCCTTGAAGTCCTTCAGTCTTGTCCTGCGCAACGAAGGGCTCTGTTGAAAGCTATAGGTGGAATTGATCTTACAGATTCAAATTTGATAGTCTTTGAATTGGACGAACATGTTCCAAGGTTACCCCCCCAGCTTACTTTTCAGATACAAGTTGTTGTCGCTGACAAGAACATTTGTCGGACGATTATTGATGAGGGGGCCTCTACGTGTGTAATGTCTCTTACTTGTTGGAAAGCCATTGGCTCTGCTCTATTAACGGAATCAAAAAATACTATGAAAGCCTTTAATGGCTCTGGTTTTAAGCCTTACGACGTTCTTTCCTCGCTACCTGTCACTCTATAAGGTAAGACTGTCAAAGTTGAAGTGGAAGTTTTCGATGCTCCCTTAGATTATAATCTTCTTCTTGGTCGTAGCTGGGTAGATTCTATGCGCGCTGTTGTGTCAACACTTTTCCGTGTCGTACGATTTCCTCACCAGGGAATTTTTTTTACAGTTGATCAACTTGCCTTCTTTAATTTCGATACTCGCACGGGGAACGTACCGTTTATAGCTAAAACCCCACCAAGTTACGAGAATGTTGGAGTCGGTCTTTTAAAATACTCTTCGTTAATGGGTACTTTTCCCATACCACCACCACCCAATATTCTACGCCCGTCAGTTGCCTCGATTAATATGATCTCCGTTGTACCTCATGAGCTTCCCGTGTCTTTTGACCCTTGGTTAGTCCCTTATCCAAGAGATCATCCTCGTTTCGGCGACGTTATGTCGTTAAGTCCGATTGAGTCTGCTTATCACGCGATTCAATCGGCAACATCTTCTACACCCTCTCCAAAGGAGTTGTCTCTTGATCCTTTCCATGTCATCTTTCCCACTGACGATATGATTATGTCCGTCATGGCCGATACGCCTTGGGACGATGGGCATCATCGTTCCATTTTGTTTCTGGAACAACACACTCTCGAGCACTACCAATGGATTTCGACTTCGTTGATCATTGTTGTCATAACGACCGTTCTCGGTTCTACACGTGATGTGTTTGCAGAAGGGAACCTCAGTAATATTTCTCCCACAATACCCATTGATATTTCAGTTAAACCTGGGATAGTTGAAAATGTTCACATTGGAGCTTTGTGTTCTCCAGAGGAAATTGTCACCTATACTGCTTTGTTCAAAGAATTTTGTGATATCTTTTCCTGGAGTTACGAAGAGATGCTAGGTATCGAACCTACTATTGTTGTGCTTGAGATAAAAACATACCCTGGAGAAAAACCAGTACGGCAGCGCCTCCATCATGTCCATCCATGTAAAGCGGCAGCCATTAAACTCGAAGTTGAAAAACTTCTTAAAGCCGGTTTTATTTATCCCGTGGCTTTGACAGAATGGGTTTCCAACCCTGTACCGATTGATAAGAAAGGTGGTAGTATACATGTTGTTAGCGATATTTCTTGCACAGGGGGGTAGAACACAAAAAGAAGGGGTAAAAACCCACTTTTCCAAAGTTTCGGGCGATAATGCGCCCGTGGTAAGTAGCAAGCAAGACCGGGTGGTCCAGATTTGCGCGCCCAGATCGACGGTGCATATTGGATTTCGGACCCCCCTTGCCTTCCGATCTTTAAGCAGGGGGGGGGGTCCGAGATCGGGGGTGCAACTCTTTGACAGTTCAGATTAGAGCGCCCGGATCAACGACAATGAAGAGCATTTTGGACCCCCCCCACCTTTCTACCTTTAAACGGAGGGGGGGGGGTCCGAAACCCCATGTGCAGCTTCCCGACGGCCACGATCGTAGCGCCCAAATCAACGACGCTCGTGTAGCCCCGCTCCTCTCAGCTGCCCTGTGTTTAACCAGTGTGGCCCCTCCTCCTGTCATTTCATTCTTCCTTCCGCCTTTCCCCTGCTGCCGTGTGTCATCCACTCACCTCTCTTCTTTGGTCCACGTGGTTTTCCTTTCTTCCCACCATCCGCTCATTTCCTGCCACGCGTCCCGTTCCTTTCCACATCAGTTTCTCACCCGAAGGTGAGTTCGTTCTCCCGTCTTCTCCCCATATACCTGGGTGTCTTCCGTCATGGATCATCCTCTGTCACCCCTCTCTTCCATCACCCCTACCATACACCATGTCCTCCGTGCTGGCCCTCATGTCCGTCCCTCAAGCTATTCGGTTGTTCCAGGTGGCAGCGCGAGAAGTCTTCCCTATCCCGAGGTGTTGAGTTGGCTGGGCCGTTATCAATCCCAAGAAGCAGTTATTGAGGCAGTTGAGGGTGGTTAGACATTGTCTCCGCCATAATGGGGACGTCCTGCAATGAATTAAAAGCACGTCGATTCGTCGATGTAACTGTCAGAAGATCTATCGCGTCTGCCACAAGTTGCACGATTATTCAAAGATTGTGGCTGCAGGGTGTCAGAAGCCATGCAGACGCAAAGTCTTCAATGCAGTTTCTTGGTTTCGCTGCTATTGTTATTTTGAGTATATGTAGGCATTTTTGCCATTTTTGTATCTATCGATGGTAGAGCTAAGCTCCCGACTGTAAAGTTTCAGCGATACTCTGGTTTCCTGGTTATGCCTCTGTGTTTGAGACTTCTTGGTTTATAACAAACAGTTTCCTTTCTTTTCCGTCTTTGTTTCATCTTTGCTAGAGGGTTCACGTGGACTTAACAATCTTGTTGCGATAAAGGATTTGTTGTGACATTTTTTGTATTCTCTGGTATATGTGTTTGAATGTAAAAGGATTTTGCGTTTGAATGCACTTCTTCTCTAGTCTGTGATGAACCTGATGTTTATTGTAGACCGCTGCGCTTTTCTTGCATAAGTCTTCCACCTGCTCACCCTTTTACTATGACTCACTGTTTGGAGTTTATCAAGACCTCACTCGTTCATGCATGCCTGGTCTGGTTTCTAGGTAGAGATTGTGTTGTTTCGAGTTTCCCTCCATTTGATCAACCTTTAAAAACAAATTGTGACATTACTCTGATGGGCGTCGGGCTCTGCTCCTACTAGCAATCCAGGGGTGACTTTCGATAGCCAACATTTCTAGCGTCATTGCCGGGGAGCAAAGTTGAAGATTTTCCCTGGGTAGAACGACAACGACTAACTGATTTCTGAAGGTGCATCAGATATCAGAACTTGAAGATTTCTACTGTGCACCTGGCGACTCCACTGTGACGACTCCGCTGGGGAGAACCTGTACTATCAGTTGTGGCTTCGAGAGGCAGACATACGAGGTCAAATCCACATTTGCCTTTGGCCACACCAAAAGCAGACTTGGAAGCGACGCGCAGAAAGGGAAAGAGAGTTGTAAAAGAAATTTCTGTCGATGAAAAAGGTAATACGCCCTCCCCTTCTGTAAGAACTCCAATTTCAGATTCTTAGTTTCCTAGTCGTTCTTCCTCTGAAGTTTCCCGTTTTCTGAACTTTGGGAGTGTTCCTGCTGAGTTTTCCCCTCCTGGTCTAGTATCAGAGGGAGAAATCCTTGTCACTCCCCTCTCAGGAGGTCTCACTACTCCTCCTTTGATTAATACTGCTGCACAGAGAGAAACACCTGCACACTCAGGTCCCTTAGACTTCTCTCTGTTTTCCCCGTCATCTCCTGTGAGGACCTCTCTTCCTCCCTCACCTGTTCACACTCCATCTCCTCCGAGTTCTCCTCTGCTCAACATCCCTATGGCTGGTGCTAATCCCCCTCCAAACAGAATGGATGCCATAGTCACAGCTAGATATGCTCCTTTGATTCTTCCTCAGCCTTTGAACCCTCTCCCTGCTGGAGACTATTTGAAATACATGCCCAAGTTCAGTGGTGAGGGAGATGTCACTGCTGAAGAGCACATGGCTGCCTTCTATAGCTATGCCGACAACCTAAATATTGAGAATGAAGATGTCTGGATGAGAGTCTTCGTCCAGAGCCTAGATGGTGAAGTTAGGAAGTGGTTCAGGGGACTGACTCCTGGATCTATTGCTGGTATTGAGGCTCTGGATAATGTTTTCTTGAGACAGTGGGGGGATAGAAAAGATTACATATATTACATGACTGAGTTTGGGTCCCTGAAAAAGTAGGAAGGAGAGTCTGTCTCTGACTTCTCCAAAATATTCAATAAGATGTATAATAAGATTCCTGCAGAGATAAAGCCTTCCGAAGCCTCTGCTCAAATTTCATATGCTAGTGCATTTGACCCTAATTTCTGTCTTGTATTAAGAGAAAGGAGAGCCACCTCTTTAGCTCAGATGCAAGATGCAGCTATAGAGGTGGAATATAATATATTAGTAGCAGACAGACTGAGGAGCAAGGCCAATACAGATAGAAGAAAAGGAAAATCAGAAGCCTCGACTTCTGACTCTAACATCTCTGGCCCATCACTGTCCCACCCTCAAGTAAGCGAGCTGGCGCAAGTATTGAACTTTCTCAAAGAAGAAGTGGAAAGATTGAAGGTGGAAAGGAGGCAGATGTATAAGGGCCCTCAGAACACCGAGAATAAAGGAGGTTTCAGGAGACCAAACCATTTTGCTCCTCCGACTATGCACAAAGATAAGGAAAGAGACAGAGATGACCAAAGAATTCAGGCTCCCTTCCAGAACAATTTCATGGCTGATGAAGAAGAAAGGCAACCAGATGAGCCTGAGCCTGAAATCCACTATGTAGAAGTCACCCCTCCTTTCCCACATCTGACCAAATCAGCATATGAAGAGTCTCTCATGGATGGTCAACTCAATGAACTCAGCAAAGCAGACAAAGTTGGCGGTGGCCGAGGCAGATATAACCTGAGATCAGACAAGCGGGCAGCAGCCCCGAAAGTTCCCGAGTCATCCACTAGAGAAGAGAAGCCTGCTGAAGAGGTAGCAGACCACCACAGAGGTAATAAGGCCCATCCTCTCTCCCCTATCATTCAAATTCATGCTCCTGAGATTAGAGAAATTCCAAAGCTCACTTCTTCCTTTAATTTTGAGCATGAAATCCAAAAGATCAGAATCCCTGTGCCCCTCACTGAGTTAATCAAACACGGGGAATTCAAAAAACGCTTCTTCGACCTGTTGAAATCTAAAGCCTCTGGCCCTTCCACAAACTGCATAAACCTCTAATATGAAAGGCCTGCAGTGGTCCTAGGTCCCATGGTAGAAGACATAGATGATTCATCCCCTCCCTTCTACACCTCCCTGAACATACATGACAAGGTGCTGCATAATTG
Source organism: Picea engelmannii (assembly GCA_009831015.1). NCBI lineage: Eukaryota > Viridiplantae > Streptophyta > Pinopsida > Pinales > Pinaceae > Picea > Picea engelmannii. The sequence continues at coordinate 3,044,346 of ML777131.1, read as the reverse complement.
TTTAATGGATTAAGGGGCCTCCCACAACCTCATGCCTAAAGCTGTCATGGAGGAGCTAGGATTAGAAGTCACCAGAGCCTACCATGACCTCTATTCCTTTGACTCCAGGAGGGTACAGTGTTTGGGAGTCATCAAGGACCTGGTAGTTTCCCTGTTTCAGCTACCCATGAAAAGTATGGTCATGGATATAGTGGTAGCTGATGTTCCCCCCAAGTTTGGCATGTTGTTTTCAAGGTCTTGGATTAAGAGACTTGGAGGGACATTACAGATGGATCTCACCTATGCCACGATTCCAGTCTTTGGGGGGGAACATAGGAGATTGTACAGAGAAGCCCAGCTAGCCTACATTGTCAGTGATGAAGCAAACCCTACCAATCATCCCATCTATGCCTTGGACACTAACTTAGGATCTAGCTTGCTGCAGTTCACTGATGAGCCTGAGACCCCTTTGCAGATCAGAAAGCAGCTCAGTCTTGATCAGGGGATGCCTCCTCCAACCACCTCTGTTTGGAAAATGTTCTTTGATGGAGCTTCTTCCAGTATAGGTGCAGGTGCCGTAGTGGTATTCAAGTCTCCTTCTCAGAAAACCATATCACTGTCATACAAGATGGAATTTGAAGTCACCAACAATGTGGCAGAATATGAAGCTCTAGTTCTAGGGTTAAGGGCTGCAAAAGAAATGGGAATCAGGGAGATGGCTGTGTTCGGGGATGTAGAATTAATTGTCCAACAGGTCAAAAACGTCTATCAGACCAAGCATCCTTGCCTCAAGAATTACAGGAACGAGGTATGGGATTTAATTGATAGTTTCTTCCTAGCTTTCAACATCTCTTTCATTCCATGGGAAGAAAATGCCCCAGCTAACTTTCAAGCCTTCTCAGCTAGTCTGTTCGAAGCTCCTGCACTGCCCACTGACAGATTGGAGGTGGAAATAAGATACAGACCCTCTGTACCGGACAATGTCAAACATTGGAGGGTATTTGAAGATGATCAGGAGATTGAGAAATTCCTCCAATCCATCGATGACTTCTCTGCATTGCATATAGATGAGGACCCTGACGAGGGACCTGACCACCACCCTGGGGAGTTGTTGAATAAAGTCGTTGACCATCAGATTATTCAACTGCCGAGCAATCATATACCACGGGGTCTGATCCCACTAGAAAGATTGTTCGATGGGAACGATGTGTCTGTAAAGGGCAGAATTTCAGGTGATGATGCTGATACGACTGAATGCAACATAGGCACATCAGAGGAGCCCAAGTTTGTCAAGCTGTCGAGTAGTTTGACTGAGGAACAGAGGATCGGGTATACTGATTTGCTGAGGGAGTTTGCTGACATGTTCGCCTGGACCTACGAAGACCTTAAGACATATGACACGTCAGTCATTGAGCACAAGATCCCACTGAAAGAGGGGGCTAGACCTTTCAAGCAGAAGCTGCGACAGATAAATCCTACACTGTTACCTGTCATGGAGAGGGAGGTGAAAAAGCTGTTGGATGCCCAAATCATAGTCCCCTTGAGATACTCCAGCTGGGTAGCCAACTTGGTCCCTGTAAGAAAAAAGAGCGGAGAAATCAGACTCTGTGTCGATTTCAGGAACCTGAACAGGAGTTCAAGGAAAGACAATTACCGCCTGCCCAACATGGAACATATATTGCAGAGGGTCACTGGTGCATCAAGGATATCCATGATTGATGGCTTTTCTAGCTATAATAAGATATCAATCATGCCTGAAGAAAGAGAAAAGACAGCCTTCACAACTCCTTGGGGCACATTCATGTATGCCAAGATGCCCTTCAGGTTGATGAATGCAGGGGTGACGTTTCAGCGAGCCATGGACATAGCCTTCATTGGGGAAAAAGACAAGTTCGTGGTAATCTACCTGGATGACATAACAGTCTTCTCCAAGATTGATATAGAGCACCACTGCCATTTGAAGAGGGTTTTCCTGAAATGTCGCAGGTTTGGCCTTTCCCTAAATCCCAAGAAGTCATTGTTTTCCATGCAAGAGGGGAAGCTGTTAGGCCATATAGTCTCAGCAGAGGGAGTAAGGATTGATCCTGATAGGGTAGAAGCAATTCAGGCCCTATCACTTCCCATATCTAAAAGAGAGGTCCAAGCATTTTTGGGAAGGATTAATTTCCTGAGGAGGTTTGTCTCAAATTTTGCTGAATTGGTGAAACATATCACAGCCATGCTCAGGAAGGGCCATGAAATAAAATGGACTGCTGAACCCAAGAAGTCTTTTGACCAAATAAAGAAAGCATTGACCGAGGCTCCTGTTCTAGTCAGTCCAGATTATTCTAAAGATTTTATGATATTTTCTTTTGCTTCCTTTGACACAGTGGCAGTGGTTCTGTTGCATAAAAATGATAAAGGGCAAGAGCAGCCTATTTCCTTCTTTAGTAAGGTGCTGAGAGATGTAGAGCTCCGATACGAGATCATGGAGAAGCAGGCTTATGCCTTGGTGAAGGCTCTCAAAGCTTTCAGGGTCTATGTCTTACACTCAAAGATCATTGCATATGTCCTTTCAACCTCTGTGAAGGACATACTTATACAGCCTGACATAGATGGAAAGAGAAGTAAATGGATCACCAAGATCCTAGAATTTGACTTGGAGATCAAGCCCACCAAGCTAATAAAAGGACAGGGTTTGGCCAAGCTCCTGGCCGAATCCAATTAGAAAGCCTTGGAAATCAATTTTATCAATGGGCAAGCTGAATCATCCAACAGGGGCCCCCAAAGTAATGTGTCACTATCAGCATGCCCCTGGTACAAAGATATCTTGTATTTCCTGCAGGAGTTGAGACCCCCTGATGGAATGGAAAAAAGCAGAGCAAGAGATTTAAAGCTTAAAGCTGTCAGGTATTGTCTTATTGGCCAAGCCTTGTATTGGAAAGATCCCCAGGGGATATTGCTGATGTGTCTAGACCCACAACAGGCCCAGAAGGTTATGAATGATTTCCATAGTGGTCTCTGTGGAGGCCATTATTTTTGGAAAACCACTGCTCACAAGATCCTCCGAGCTGGGTACTACTGGCCCACCTTATTTCCTGATGTCTGCAGGGAAATTAGAGCTTGCATCAAATGTCAGAAATTCTCAGGGAAGCAGCAGCTCAAATCCCTACCATTGAAACCTGTGGTGGTCTCGGCACCCTTTCAGCAGTGGGGATTGGACTTTATTGGGGAAATTCATCCTCCCTCAAGTGTCCAACACCGATGAATTTTGACAGCAACCGATTACTTCACTAAATGGATAGAAGTTGTCCCTACCATAAGCACGTCTCACAAAGTAATCATCAGCTTCTTGGAGGACATCATTGCTAGGTTTGGCTTCCCTAGCAAAATTGTCATTGACAATGCTTCCCCATTTCGGTCTGAGCCTCTGATCAAATTTTGCAAACAGTTTGGGATTTCACTGATTCACTCCACTCCCTACTATCCTCAGGGAAATGGACTGGCGAAGTCCTCTAATAAAAGCTTAATCAAGCTTATCAAGAAGCTATTGGAGGATAATAAAAGGGCCTGGGACTCAAAGCTCAAATTTGCACTTTGGGTTGACTGAGTGACAACGAAGAAATCCCTGGGTCTCTCACCCTTCCAGCTTGTTTATGGGATTGAGGCAGTTTTCCCCAATCAGCTTGCCTTGCCTGTAGAAAATCTTCTCCATGACTATGAGGGGGAACCTAATCTTATGCTCAGAAGAATTCATCAGATGGTGGAAGTGCAGCAGATCAGAGAGCAGGTCCTGGACAGAGCTTATAATCGTCAGCAGAAGATCAAGCAGGTGTTTGACAGAAAAAACAAGAAGAGAGAGTTTGAGCAGGGTGATTTGGTCCTCAAGTGGGATGCACCCAGACAGGAAAAGGGAAAACACAGTAAATTTGATGCCCTCTGGTTCGGGCCTTTCAAGATCATGGAAGTGTTTTCCAATAACACTTACAGGTTGCAAGATCTGGAAGGCAATGAAGCTTTTAGTGGCCCAGTCAATGGGCATTTCTTAAAGAAGTGTTTTCTGTGAGCCGCAGCCGGCTCGTTTCATTTTTGTTTTGTAAATATTTTTTTTGTTTTTGTTTTGTTTTCCGGACTAATAAATGACTCCATAGCCCAACAGCAAAGGCACTAAGTCTGCAAAAGAGTTCTTAGAGCATCACAGGGACGACTCTATCCCCCATGGAGCCAAATGTTAGCGATATTTCTTGCACAGGGGGGTAGAACACAAAAAGAAGGGGTAAAAACCCACTTGTCCAAAGTTTCGGGTGATAATGCGCCCGTGGTAAACAGCAAGCAAGACCGGATGGTCCAGATTTGCGCGCCCAGATCGACAGCGCATATTGGATTTCGGACCCCCCTTGCCTTCCGATCTTTAAGCGGGGGGGGGGTCCGAGATCGGGGGTGCAACTCTCTGACGGTTCAGATTAGCGCGCCCGGATCAACAGCGATGAAGAGCATTTCGGACCCCCCTGCCTTTCTACCTTTAAATGGAGGGGGGGGGTCCGAAACCCCATGTGCAGCTTCCCGACGGCCACGATCGTAGCGCCCAAATCAACGACGCTCGTGTAGCCCCTCTCCTCTCAGCTGCCCTGTGTTTAACCAGTGTGGGCCCTCCTCCTGTCGTTTCATTCTTCCTTCTGCCTTTCCCCTACTGCCGTGTGTCATCCACTGACCTCTCTTCTTTGGTCCGCGTGGTTTTCCTTTCTTCCCACCATCCGCTCATTTCCTGCCATGCGTCCCGTTCCTTTCCACATCAGTTTCTCACCCGAAGGCGAGTTCGTTCTCCCATATTCTCCCCATATACCTGGGTGTATTTCGTCATGGATCATACTCTGTCACCCCTCTCTGCCATCACCCCTACCATACACCATGTCCTCCGCGCTGGCCCTCATGTCCATCCCTCAAGCTATTCGGTTGTTCCAGGTGGCAGCGCGAGAAGTCTTCCCTATCCCGAGGTGTTGAGTTGGCTGGGCCGTTATCAATCCCAAGAAGCAGTTATTGAGGCAGTTGAGGGTGGTTAGACATCGTCTCCGCCATAATGGGGACATCCTGCAATGAATTAAAAGCACGTCGATTCGCCGATGTAACTGTCAGAAGATCTATCGCGTCTGCCACAAGTTGCATGATTATTCAAAGATTGCGGCTACAGGGTGTCAGAAGCCATGTAGATGCAAAGCCTTCAATGCAGTCTCTTGGTTCCGCTGCTATTGTTATTTTGAGTATATGTAGGTATTTTTTCCATTTTTGTATCTATCGATGGTAGAGCTAAGCTCCCGACTGTAAAGTTTCAGCGATACTCTGGTTTCCTGGTTATGCCTCTGTGTTTGAGACTTCTTGGTTTATAACAAGCAGTTTCCTTTCTTTTCCATCTTTGTTTCATCTTTGCTAGAGGGTTCATAGTGAAGGATTCACGTGGACTTAACAATCTTGTTGCGATAAAGGATTTGTTGTGACATTGTTTGTATTCTCTGGTATATGTGTTTGAATGTAAAAGGATTTTGCGTTTGAATGCACTTCTTCTCTAGTCTGTGATGAACCTGATGTTTATTGTAGACCACTGCACTTTTCTTGCATAAGTCTTCCACCTGCTCACCCTTTTACTACGACTCACTGTTTGGAGTTTATCAAGACCTTACTCGTTCATGCATGCCTGGTCTGGTTTCTAAGTTGAGATTGCAATGTTTCGAGTTTCCCTCCATTTGATCAACCTTTAAAAACAAATCGTGACATTACTCTGATGGGCGTCGGGCTCTGCTCCTGCTAGCAATCCAGGGGTGACTTCCGATAGCCAACACATGTTTGCATTGATTATCAGGATATTAACAAAGCCTGTCCAAAGGACAACTTTCCTACCCCTTTCGTCGACCAGATCGTTGATGACTGTGCCGGCAGTGAGATCTTTTCCCTCATGGATGGATTTTTCGGCTACAATCAGATTAACATCGCTCCTGAGGACCAACATAAAACTGCTTTTATTTGTCCTTGGGGTACTTTCACCTACATAAAACTTCCCTTCGGTCTTAAGAATGCAGGTGCAACGTTTCAACGTGCTATGTCTTATGCGCTTCACGATATAAAGAATATTGTTCAGCCTTATTTGGACGATTTGCCGGCTCATTCTTTACGCCGAGTCGATCACCCCAATCATCTCTGAGCAATTTTCGTTCGTTGTCAGTTCTATCGCATTCGTCTAAATCCTCATAAATGCATCTTTTGCGTAGATTCTGGCCGTCTTCTCGGTTTAATTGCTTCACGTCAGGGGATCCGGGTAGATCCTATTAAGGTTGAGGCAATTCTCAATCTTCCTTCTCCTTCTTCACTGCGCCAGTTACAAAGTTTGCAGGGGAAAGCAAACTTTCTTCATCGTTTCATACCTAATTACGCCGAAATTACTCGTGGTTTTACACATCTTCTAAAGAAAGGTTCAGAGTTTGTATGGGATAAAGTTGCCAACAACTCTTTTGAAGCTTTAAAGTTGTCCCTCACAAAAGCTCCTCTTCTTTTCCCTCCTGATTATAGTTAGGATTACTTTCTTTATCTTGCCGCTTTCGAGTATACTATCGGCATGGTCCTCGTTCAAGAGGATGATGTGCATGATGAACATGTTATATATTACTTGAGTCAAAGTCTTACTTCAACCGAGATCAAGTACCAACATGTTGAAAAACTGGCTTTGGATATTGTTCAAGCGGTTCAACGTTTTCGTCATTATATTCTCTCCAGACAAACTACCGTGATTTCACATTGTAACCCCATGCAACATATATTGACACGTAAATCGCTGGGGGGCAATTACTCCAAGTGGATTGTCATTCTCCAGGAGTTCGACTTGGAATTCGATCGCGCCACGTCGAAGAAATCCTTAGTTTTTGCTGAGTTAATTTGTGATTTTCCCCACTCTGCCACAAAAAATGTAGCAGTCGATTCGTTACCTGACAAATCAATTTTCCTTATCAGTACTAATGATATTTGGTACGGAGATATCATTATATATCTCCAAACTCAAACTTTCCGACCTGCTTTGTCCAGTAATGAATGACGTCGTATACGTTATCAGGCTTGCCAGTACATTATCCTTGGCGATACTCTTTACCGTCGAGGCATTGACTCTGTCTTTCGACGTTGTTTGACTTTTGATGAAGTTGAGAAATCTTTGAATGACTGCCATTCGGGAGCATGTGGTGGTCATATGTCTGGGTATGCTACTACCCAGAATATCTTACGTGCAGGATACTTTTGGCCATCTTTGTTCAATGACTGCATTACTGTTGTTCAGAAGTGTCATGCCTGCCAGACTTATAATCAGAAGATTCGGTCGCATCTTGTTCCCCTTCATCCTCTAGTCTCAGTAGGTCCTTTTGCTAAATGGGGCATTGATTTCGTGACATGTCACCCTCTCTCGACCGGGGGGCATGGTTACATTATTGTAGCTGTTGATTACTTTACAAAGTGGGTCGAGGCAATGCTGACATTCGATAATACTGGGAAGACTGCAGCGTTATTCCTTTTCAACCATGTCATTACTCATTTTGGTGTTCCTCAGGCTATCGTTACCGATCACGGTAGTCATTTTAGGAATTATATGATGTCTGAACTTACAGAGAAGTTGGGTCTTCGTCATGATAGCTCAACACCCTATTATCCACAGGCCAATGGCCAGGTCGAAGCCATTAATAAGGTTCTCATAACTATGATTCAATGGATGATAGGAATACATAAAACCAGCTGGCACATGATGTTGTTCTCTGCATTGTGGGCGTATCGAACATCTGTTAAATCCGCTACGGGATTCACACCCTTTCGATTAGTTTATGGCATGGAAGCCATTTTGCCAATAGAATGTGAAATACCTTCTTTGAAGCTAGCTGTAGAGATCTTACCCAATACTTCTGCCGAAGAGGAATGTCTATTGTATTTGATGCGATTAGATGAGACCCGACGTAATGCCACTTTAGTAATAGAAGCCCAAAAGAAACGCGTTAAGGCAAAATATGACAAGCATGTCAAGCCTCGTGTTTTCTCTGAAGGTGATCTTGTTCTTCTGTATGAACAGGATAGAGATGTCCTAGGAGATGGGAAATTTGAACCTATGTGGCATGGTCCCTACATTGTCAGCAAAGTTTTGGAAAAAGGAGCGTATGAGCTAGTTGATTATGATGGTGTACCTTTGAGTGAACCTAGGAATGGGTTGTACTTAAAGAAGTACTATGCATGAGTTATTTGTACATGAGTACTTGTGTTTTATGTATCATACTGCGTGTGTGTGTTACTTTAGTTTTTCTTTTGACGTTATTTGGTCTCTTCCCTTACGTGACGTTGTGTTTGATTGCCAGATGTCGGAGTATTTGCTTCCTTATATTGGCTTCGCTGATGGAGCTAGATGTAGTACTCGGAACTTAGCTTCCGCTGCATGGGCAATCTATGCCCCGACAAACGAACTCATATCTCTATGAGGTATATGTCTTGGCCGAGCAACCAACAACATCGCAGAGTATAGCGTCGTTGTTGAATTATTGGTTGATGCTATCTCTCTTGGAATTCGTCATTTGGTTGTGCAACTTGACTCGCAGCTTGTAGTACTACAACTCAGTAATGTATATTCTATTCGAAGTCCTACTTTATTGAGGGTATATTTGCGGATTTTCCTCTTGGAATGATATTTTGATCACATTGAATATCAACATATTCCTAGACATCTTAATACATTAACAGATGCTTTAGCTAATTATGTATTGGATAGGCATTTGAAAAATTTATAAATCAAACGCATTAAAATGGACACAATGTAAATTAAACCGGTAGAAGCCGTGTATATATATAACGATAAAAAGAGTTTGTTTTACAAAATGTTTGTCCGAAGACCAAAATATCAAAATTGAAGCTCATGGCTTCTACATAAGGACGTCACAGATGATGCTCACGATAACACACTAATGTCCTAGCAACTATGCAGAGCAGTCGACCCATAGATGCAGAGACTCCCACAGTGTGACGTTGATCGCGTCGTGGAACCTCTTCCAGAGCCATATCTGGAACGTCTGCCATTAGACTCTCTAAATTCTGCTCCACCGTCAGATAATCCTTGGCATACTATGGAACTGCTACTGCTGCCTCTCCTCGTCGTTGGATACGAGAAATGCCAGTAGGTCAATATGGTCCAACGTCTGTGTTATCAACAAGTATTTGGTGTTAGTCTTAGGGTAAATCTGTAAAGCAAAAAACGTTTAAATATGTTAAAAATACAAAAACATTTAAAAGATAAAAATTGGTGTACTTCTTACCGAGGTCTCCCCACTGTGCATCCTCAGGTAGTGCGAGGTTTGGATCGTCGTGGAAATCCAAGCCAGCATATGCATAGTCATCTACCATCAACATCTGGTTTTGAAGCCAGTCGAAGAAGATATCATCATACTTGACGATAGGCCCTGCCACATGCCGGGCCATGAGTTGACACCATCGTAACATCCTTAGATCCCTGGGACCTGGAAAGTGCCACTCAGCCTGAAGTCTAAACACTGGGACCCTCTCACAGAAGAAGGACACCAACAAAGATCCATATCCGAACTGTTTTAGATCCCCACGCCTGCACTTGGTCAACTGTTTCTTGATATTTCATAAAACTGCGTCAGCCCAGTTGAATACCCGGGGTTCAGTACACTCGATGGCATACTGGAAATAGCTCTGCAGAGCCATATGTGGAGCAGCACTTCCTACCATCCAATCAATAGTGAAGAGAATGGTATGGAGAGTCAAGTCAGTTACTCCCCAGATGGCTACCTTCCCTTTCTTTCTTTCTACCTCAGGTGCACAATACTGGTTGCAGTATTCACTCATTGTCAAACCGCCCCTTCTGTTATCGGTCAAACTAACATAGGACCCTCACCTAGATAACCCAGTCAAGAAATATATGTCCTCAATGTCGATAGTTAATGTGTGTGCTCCGACATTGAAAACTTGTTGGTTTGGATCCCACATCCGGACTAAGTACTCTAGTAATTGAACTTGGGCTCTCATGCTCGGGATACGGAAATATTTCAAGAGACCGCAATCTCTTAAGGCAGAAATGGTGGGAGGGTGATTTTCGACGTTTGTATTATCTTCCTCGTGTTCCCATTCTTGCCATTCGAGCACCATGATGATGGCTATTAACCTGCATGAGAAACATATGAAGATGGTTAATAATCTTAAACATGGAAAAATTCTTTCTTTTGGCTAAACGTTGCATAAATTTTTGAACTCTACACTGTTCGCAGGTGACCTATTACACGCAGTGCGAACTTCTCGTAGGCTTCCTTAGGCCCACCTGCGAGAATGAGGCATTCTCGCAGGTCCCGTATGGGTCGCCTGTGAGAATTCCTCTACACGCATAAGGTTTAAAAAATTAACTTAAAACTTGACTTTTAACCAATGAAATCATAAATTTGAACCATGAAAAGATAAATAATGGAGAGCTTACCAAAATGCTGCAGACGGCTCGTGGAATGATTGCCCGTAGCTCCCGGAAATCAACACTGAAGGCAGAAGGTAAAATGGAGATTTTTTGAACTCAAATGGTAAAAGGGTAAAATGATATGGTAAAATGTGTTATGGATTCTTTTTAATTACTTTTTACTATGTAAAAAGTGTTTTTTTTTTATGTTTATTCATTATTTAACCCTAATTGCTAATGTGGAAATGAGTAAAGTGACTTGCAGGTATGAAACATAGAGGGTCATGGACAATTTTTTCTATGGTGTGGTATATTTTTTATTGTTTTCTATGGTTTTGACATAAAACCTCGAGCGCTTTTTATCCATTCTTGCACTTGTGAAAAACATAAGAACATGATCGAGCATCGTTTTATCTCTTTTCCGGTCTCGTTGTGGTTATAAGAAAAAGGAACCCCCCTGGAGTTATCTTTAAGCTCTTTTCAGACTCTAAACAAGAAAAGATTGCCGAGCGACCTTGCTATTTTCACGCTCGATAAAGTATTTGAAGTATGCGTCCTTCGAGTGATAGTTTAACCCTTTTTCGGTCTCGTTGGACTATTGTACGAAAAAGGAACTGAGAGAGTTCTCTTTTAAGTGTTTTTCCAAACTCTATAATCTTGAAAAACCTTCGAGTTTACTATCTCTGGACTCGTTAAACAAACATTGACAGACCCGTAATGGGACCGAACCACTCCTTCCTAGGGTTCGTTAAAAGTACTCCGAGGGACTCATCCAAAGGATGAGCTTATATCAACAAGCATATGTGATCCTCTTCAAGCTCGCGTAAAAATAAAGAGGTACTTGCCATAAATGGTGGGGGAAAATTTGGGAAAGGGATATGTTTCATCTTTGTATTAATTGGTAGTAAGTGTTGCTCTTGAACATGACACCCCCTATTCATCATTCGAAGCTGGTTTGGGTAATCCATTTGTCTCTCATTCGATTTGATATCAAGGTCTTTCCATGTGTCATCTTTGATTCAATGCTGCCAAATAATTGGTCGTGTCATTCATACGTTCAAGAGAAGTCTGGCTGAAACCTCTATTTGAGTCGGCCATCTGCAGTTATCCGTTCTCTTTATGTCGGCCTTCCCTATGTCCAAATTCCAATTTCTACATGCTCTATTTCACTTTCAAACTCTGTTACTCATTTCATGTCATTGATGGGGGATACATCAAGGCCCTCCTGTGACAAGTCTTGTTCCGTCGACATCAACACATTATCCGGAATTGAGACTTATAAATCATTCAGTACCTTGGAGCTTGCATGCCTCAATGGAAAATTTCCTCACTTTCGACAGTGAGTTTACCTCATTGACCCCTGATCGAAAGATTTCGTCGAATGTTCGACATCAACTCATTTATTCACAGTTGATGGATTGTACTTTAGTACCTTGGGAGTCATTGACATCAATGGTGATTTCCCTTGCACTTGTTAATGGTTACATCAATGACCGATAATCAAGTGGTTTCTACCATGTTCGACTTCAACACATGTAATCACATGGTTAGATTCATGCTTTGAGTGATGAGATTGAAGACCCTGGATATTGTCTTAAGTGATCCAGGTTGCGATGGAATATGTATGATTTGCGACACATAGATCCACTATGTATGTTTCGTGGCTATGTCGTCTTGATTGAAAATTTGTCGCATAGATCCACAGTGTATTCAGGTGGCTATGCTATATTATGATGGCATGGATCCACAGTGTATGATTGGTGGCCATGAACTTTGTTTATGATGTCATCAATCTATGATATGAGCATGGGAATGCCTACCTCAGAAGGGATACATATGATATTCTGCCGATGCTTGGATGTTTGTAGGTTTCCGATTAGGTGCGCTCTTGGTTCTTGACACACACATGAAGCTTACAAAGTCTATCAACTGTCACTGATTCCACTCTCTGACTTTGGGGGGCATTCTTTTATCCACAATTTTGGTCATCGTGATGATGTTATGATGATGGAAAATCAAGCTCTTCACTAAGAACACTTTCCTGAGAAAAGTTACATTTGTCTGCTTCCAGAAATCATGCTTTTAAAGGATGTTCACAGGCTACCCATATATCTGCCTGCGAGAATGCCTGTTTCTCATAGAAGGCATTAAGATGGAGTACGAGGGGTTTGCACTGTACCTAACTGTCAGGGTGCGAACATCATCTAAAGGAGGAAAAAAGGATAAAATCTCGAACCTTCTAGAAAGGAATCCTCTAGATGCATAAGTTGGCTTCGAATGGTTGTTCAGGTGCTAGCATTCCAGATATCTTGGGATCATTCCTATCCAAGTAACTAATCTATTTTCTCCTATATATTGAGGGGAATGCTCATGGAAAAGGTTAGAAGCAAACTAGCAAGAGATTGATTGGAGAATTATTGATAGCCTATATGAAGGACTGATGCTACAACAGCTAGAGACAATAGCAAGGTCATCAAAAGTGGTTGATTTTCTTCATGCATGAGAAAGTGTGTGTCGGAGCTAGGAGACATTGAAAGGAGATCTACAACATCAAGGCTTAGGTTGTAAGTTTCACTTTCAATTAATTCAATGCAGTAATATGTCCCTTTCCCATAAAGATGATGTCACTTTATTACATAACTCCTTGATCATATGTATAGACTAGCTGTTGAATATATTGATGTGCTTTCACTTCGATTGGTTTGTACTGTTGTGATCTGAACGACACAAGAGCATTGGAGCGAAGCTTGCAACAACAGAGACCTAGGAAAGCGTTCATAAGGTATGTCCATGATCCTTGTCTCTTAGTTCATTCAATAGGCTAAATCTAGGAAAAGTGTATTATTCTGTCCTGTTTTGTTCTAGATCCAGGTGGATCTAGGGAGATCGGTTTGTGTCCGCACTTATGGATTAATCCTGAAACACTCTACTTGTCCATTTTCCTATGGATGATAGGGTGTATATTTCCTGTGCTTGATTTGGTACTTTTTTGTAACAGCTTTGATTAGATTAGAGGTAAATTGAGTTCCCTGATCAATCACAATTTCCCGAGGTACCCCAAATATAGTAAAATTGTCATTGAAAAGGAAATCCACCATTGATTGTCCACTTGTAGCTCATAAAGATTTTTCTTCAACCCACTTAGTCACATAGTCAGTACATACAAGTATATACTTTTTCTTTTTAGATGTAGGGTTAATGGGTTCTACAAAATCTAATGCTCATTTCTCAAAAGGCTCAATGACTACTTCGGCTTGAAGTGGAATTTGGTCTCATGCAGTAGGCTTACCCATTCATTGGTATTCATCACAATTGGATAGATAAGTTCTAGCATCTTTGAAAATATTAGGCCAATAATAACCAGATTGCAGAACTTGCAAAATATCATGAATCTCATCTTCCCTTACACATATTCTAATTACCAAATCTGGTCCTATTTTGTAGAGACAATCATCGTGCCACATGTAGTTCACACTTAGCTGAATTACTTTATGTTTTTCTCTAGGAGACAATTTCTGAGGCATCTTCCTTTTCAACAGATAGTTAGCTACATCTGCATACCAAGGAGTAAATGTAGAAATAACAAACAATTTTTCATCAGGAAAGTTATCATCTACTGGTGCGTTATCTCCCAGATGAATCATTCTAGATAAGAAATCAGCCACAAGATTATCCTTACCAGGTCTATCAATAATGTTGATATTAAACTCTTGTAATAATAACAACCATCTTGTAAATCTAGGGTTCATTACAAGTTTGTTCCTTAAGAATTTGATGGTTGAATGATTAGTGGGTACAAAAGCTGGATATCCTGTAATATAGTGTCTAAATTTATTGATAGCATGGACCACATCTAGCAATTATTTTTCTGTGACCGTATAATTAACTTCTACCGGAGACAAATTCTTACAGAAAAAGTAAATAGCATAAGAAATTTGATTTTCCCTTTGTCCAAGAACTGCCCCAAGGGATGTGTATGAGGCATCGGTAAAGATATGAAAAGGAAGGGACCAATTTGGTCCTCTTAATACAGGGGTAGTTGACAATTTCTATTTTAGAATCTCAAAAGATACTTGGAATTCATCATCCCAATTAAATTCGACTTCTTTAGATAATAACTTGAATAAAGGGGTAGCTAGGCTTGTAAAATTTGGAATGAATCTTCTATAGTAGCCAACATGCCCTAAAAAGCTGCGAACTTCCTTTTGTGAGGAAGGTATTTTGATTTGTGTGATAATATGAATATTTTCCATATCAACTCTCATTCCAGAACCAGAGATGTGATGTCCCAAAACAATACCTTCAGTGAGCATCATCTTTGACTTTTCATTACTTAGGGAAAGATTGGTTTCCTTACACTTAATCAAGACTTTTTCTAGGTTGGTCAAAGCTTCTTGGAAGTCATTTCCATGGACTGTAAAGTCATCCATGTAGACTTCCACACAATCATTGGTCAAGTCAAAGAAAATGGCTTGGACAAACCTTTGAAAAGTGGTTGTGGCATTGCAAAGTCTAAAAGGAAGAACCCTATAAGCATAGGTTCCCCATGGGCAGGTGAAAGTGGTCTTCTCCTGGTCTTTGAGTGCTATTTGTATTTGGTTATAACCACTAAATCCATCTAGGAACGAAAAATACTTCTTCCCGGACATGGTATCCAACACCTGATCAATAAATGGTAAGGGAAAATAATCCCTATGGGTGGCTTTGTTCATCTCCCTGAAGTCTACACATAATCTCCACTTACCATTTTTCTTGGGAACTATGACAAGTGGAGACACCCATTGACTATCTGAAATGGGGTATATGAGATTGGCTTGAAGGAGTTTTTGCAATTCTTCTTTTACAATATCTTTGAGGGTTGGATTCATCCATCGCTGAGGCTATCTAACTAGTCTGGTTTGGTCATTAGTGTAGATATGATGTGTGCATGTGTCAGGGTGAATTCCTTTCATGTCTGCATAATCCCATGCAAAGGCATCAAATTGTTTTTGGAGCATTTCAATTACTTGTGATTTTTGTTCTAGTTCCAAACTAGAGTTGATATATAAGGTTTTTCCTAGTCTAATATCAACAAGTTCAATACTTTCTTCCTTCTTTGATGAAGCTGATGATAAAGTATATAATTGAGTGATATCAAGGTGCCAAGTTTGTTGAAATTTGGAACTGAAAATGTGTGACAACTCTGCAAAAGACCTCAGATTTTCAATACAATTTGTATCAACCAAAAATAAACTTAAGACTTGTTCATCTGATTGTTCTTGCATTCCTCTTACTTGCTCAAGTGTTAACAGGGGTCTGATGCAATCTTCCTCTCCATAAGGGTTTTCTAACCAAACAGGTATCTCCTGTGTCGATTGGGCAGGAGGGAAGAGGACAAGCTTTTGGCTATTTGTGCCATTGGATACAGTCATCTCACCAGACTAAAAACTGATAAAGGCATCTATTGTGGCCAGACAAGGACGACCAAGGACCACAGGGTGTCCTGGTTTAGAGGATGATTTAGAATAGATGACTAGAAAGTCTACTGGATACTCCCAAGAAGCTAGAGTGACTGCGACGACATCTAGACTTCCTGCAGGGCTAATGACCGACTTATATGCCAACTCTATCATGGTTTGGGTTGGTCTCAACTGGTTGATTTGGAGTTTTTGCATAGTGTCAAAAGGCATTACATTAATTGTTGCACCCAAATCAATAAGTGTGTTTGGTAAGGAAATACCATTAATTTCAATAGTGACTACTGGATTCCCAGGGTCATTATATTTATATGGAATTTCAGAAATAAATTCAGATAATTGCCCCACCACCTAAACAAGGGGAGGTTCCTTCTTCTTCCTTCCTTCTTTCTTAAGGCAAAGATCCCTTATGATTTTGGCATATATGGGGATATCCTTAATGGCTTGCAGCAGAGGTATTTTTATACATACATTTTGTAACTCATCCTCTATGTCTTTGTGCAAGGGTGGGTCAAGTTTCTTCTCTAATAATCTTTCAGGGTAGGGTGGAAGATTAATTTGTTGAGGTGATCCTATGGACTGAGAAGTGGTTGGAATAGGAGAGGAAGTCTCTTCTTCTGTAGGGGTGGTTTGAGTGTTTTCTTCTTCATAATGATTATCATTTTCTTCTTGAATTATTACCCCAGGATTTGATTGATTTACAACTTTCCCTGATCTTAGTTGAATTTCATAGGTGGGAAAGGTTTGAACTTCTACATTCTGCATAGGGTGGGTGGTTCGATTATTGGGGTTAGGGATTGGCTAGGTAGGGATTATTGTTGGTCTCGAAGGGTTGTGGGAAGCTTGGTTTTGTGGTTGTTGATTGGCATTTATAGATACTTGCTACTACTGATTAGGGTTCAAGGGGGCTATAAATTGTTGTTGTATAGGAGGTGGGAGTAAATTTTGCATCTGTGGTGGGTTAAATCTAGGTAGTAATTAGGAAATGTTTGCAGGATGATGTGGATAAGTAGGGTAAGAGGGATTCCCATACAGAGCCCCCCTCCAACCTTGTTGCCAAGGTTGAGTTTGAGCTTGTTGAGGTGTCCATTGTAGATAGGGCATTGGAGGAGGACGCCATTGTTGTTGTTGATACTGTGCATTAGGGTCATAAAATGCATTGGGGTTTTGTTCTCTCCAAGGTCTTCTAGAAGGGTATGGTTGTTATTGTGAGACTCCTCCTCCTCTATACATGGCTTATAGCTCAAGAAAAGTTGGACACTCAGATGTGGGGTGCTCTAGTGTACACAGGTGATGCAGGAGCATCGCAAATATCAAGCGAGCATGGAGCAAGCACAACGTATTTTTTTGAGCACATGATAAATTGCTTGAATTTTTTTTTGAAGTTGATGCACCAAATATTTAATGAAGCCATTTATGAAGGAGCACCTTTGTATATTGTATTGGACCTTGAGCGATTCGCATCCATCCTTAGTAGATAGGAGGCATTTAAACTAGCTAATGCAGGTAGATAGACTTGAATTCATATATTAGACAGTTTTAGAAGAAGGAGGGAAAATGGATATAGACACCCTCATTGTACATTGTAGCATTGGCATGATTATTGAAGCAGGAAGAGCACAGGAGAATAACAGAGAGCTATAGAAGAACATCCATGTACAGATCTTGAATTAACAGAAGAAGTTGATTCGAATCCATGGTTTTGTGTCTGTTCTATGTGTGTTGATGTTAAATGATGTGCTCATGAGAGTTTGTTTTCTTGTTATGCATTTGCTTTATTGCTGTGTATGTAATTTCATGTTTGAGTTTGAAATCTGAGGGGAAGAAGAAATGAGTTTCAATTGTTTCTCTATCTGAGTGAGGATTCCTGCAAGGAGTGCAGTCGAAAATGTCCGCAAGGAGTGTGTTGACAGACGCTCAGGTAGTTTAACTCTTGTTCTTGTTCACCCAGAAGTGAAATTGAGTTACTGGAGCCGTGCCAGGGGTGCACAGGCTAAGGGAGAGTCTTAGTTGTGAATCTGAGAAGAATCTTTGAAGGAATACTGCTGCAGGTGTGCACAGGGGTTGAAGAAACCCGAACACTTGAAGTGTTTGCAGGTTGCCGCAAGGAAGGCGTGCAAAGGGTTCTCTTTTTCTAAGAGACTGAGAAGCTGGAGAAAGATAAAGAGGGATAAAAGCTTCAGAACCTAAGGAAGGATTGCACAGGGAGTTTGTGCCATGGAGCATCTAAAACCAGTGTTGCAGGGTTGCACACAGGAGGACGAGTGAGCGCAGAGGAACACTTGGTTATTTTCAAGAGATCCTCAAGGAGGAAGAAATCGACGGTCAGGATCTCGTGGAGGGGATTCGTGAAAAATCCGCCAGCCATCAGATCCACTAGAGTAATGAGGAGATTACGGCCACACCTGGAGGTTAAGTCGGGAGGATCGTGAGCTATAGGATCATTGTTGGGTTGCCCGTCAGCCATCCGATTAGGCAGAAGTTGCACTGGGGTTAAGTCCTAGTGAGTAGAGGAAAGTCCCAAAGAGTCATCAGGATATTGAGGCATCGGGGTTCCAGAAGTCAAGAGACCCGAGACCTTTCGAGTCTCGAAACACCAAGGAAGTCCTAGCCGTGGATCTCAGGGTGAACACGCATCAGAAGATCAAAGAGGAGTCGGGGTTCGACACTTCATGAACCCCAGGGACAAAGAAAACGTTGCATCAGGAATCGCGATCTCGCGATGTTCGAAAACGCAACAAGGGGATAGTGACGTGGAAGAGTCAACCCTCATGTGCATCGAGAATCGATGTTTCGTGATTCTTTGGAACCATAGCAGCGGGAATTGTGAAACTTCGAAACGCGATTTCCCGACAGGCTAAAAGAGTGGGCCACAGAGGACTCGGCGTGGAAGGACAGGTGGCATATTGTATCGAGGTTCGGGAAAACGTAAGTCCCGAGAATGCATGTGTCAAGATTTGCGAATTCGCGAACTCTGAAATAGTGATGGGGTATAGCTGTTGAAAAGTTGACCCGCATGTGTGTCAGCGCAACGACATATCGGGAATCAGGGGTCGGTGAAGTGAGTTATTTGAAACGTTGCAGGCACCGAAATCCTGATAGAAGAGATCCCAATAGGAGCGGGAAAGAGTCGACATTTGCCCATATCGGGTTTTGAGGGATCACAAGACACAAACCACGCGACCACAGGACTCACGAAACTGCGAAGTCCGATTTCCCAATCGTTAAGGGAGATATTTTGGAGAACTATTGTGGGTGTGGAAAATTCCCGATAGGGAATTAGAAGAGATTTCCAGTTCTTCGGGCTGAGGAAGGAGGAGGTCCTGTGAGCAGATGTGCCTGAGTGCACGCCTGCGTCAAGTGGTATTAGAGCTTAGAAAATTTCTTCACTTTCTGTAGCAGAGAAGAAGGAAATTCACCATGCTGCCAAGGAGACGAGATAGACAGTCACCCGATCCAGAGGAAAGAGAAAAGCCGAGGAGAAGGGGTAGGCAGGCGTAGAATCCAGAAATGGAAAGAGAGATACGTGATCTATGAGCTAGACTCAAAGATATGGAGACAACGCAAAGACGCACAACCAGTGTTGGGGATCTTAGTGATTCTGAAGATGAAATTGAAGCTGAACAAGAGGAAGAATTTGTAGCCAAATATGCAGCCAATGAACGTTTAATCAAAGCTATTTCTAGGATGGGTGCAAGAACAAAGATGGACATTCCAATTTACGAGGGAAATCTGGATGCAGAAGAGCTTCTAGATTGGATTAGAGCTCTGGACACATACTTTGACTATGAAGATGTCGAAGAGGACAAGAAAGTCAGGCATGCTATCATGAGATTGAAGGGACACGCAGCATTATGGTGGGACGAGCTACAAGCAGATAGACTCTACAAGGGCAAGCAGAAAATTAAAAGTTGGGATCGAATGATTGCAAAGATGAAGGCAAAGTTCATCTCGAGAGATTATCAAATCACTCTATTCAGGAGGATGCAGAACCTGAGATAGAAGCTGATGACAGTAAAATAATACACGGAGGAATTCTATCGACTGAACATCAGGGTAGGTCATCGGGAGAGCGATGATGAGAAAGTTGTCAGGTATATGAATGGCCTGAGATATGATATCTAGGACGAGATGAGTATGGCGACCATCCGAACGGTGGAGGATTCCTATCAAATGGCTTTGAAAGTTGAAGAGAATCTAAGCCATAAGAAAGGTCAGTGAGGTCGAGGTAGGAGTCAGCCCAAAGGCAAATCAGTTGCCCAAGATAAGTACCAGAAGCCCAAGGACGATTGGAAAAAGCCTCAGACTAGAACCGAGAGAGGTGGAAGTTCACAGCGAGGCTAGCATGCTGAACAGAGAGGGAAGCATATAGAGCAGAGTGGAGGATACGCTGATAATAACATGTTTCCTCATACCATAGGTATAGGAAGAGGAAGAGGTGGAGTAATCACATGCTTCACATGTGGAAAAAATGGGCACAAGTCCCATGACTGTTCAGATAAAAAGAAATACATTGGAGAAGCTCACATCGCCGAAGCACAGAGGCAAGATGTTGAGGCAGAAGATGCTGAAGGCGGAAGATTGTTGATGATGTGAAAAGTCCTTTTGACACCCGAGAAAGAGGTGGAGAGTTCAGTCCAAAGGGCCAGACTTTTCAGAACTGCTTGCAAGACCAAGGACCGTGTGTGCAAAGTCATTGTGGACAGTGGAAGCACGGATAATCTCGTTTCAACCGAGATGGTAGAAAAGTTGGAGCTGGAGACAATTGAACATTTGAGCCCATATAAAGTTTCATGGCTATAGAAAGGACATCAGGTAAATGTCACTAAATAGTGTTTAGTTGAATTCAAGATAGGTGGATATAATGATAAAATATTGTGTGATGTTATTCCTATGGATGTTTGTCATCTATTGTTGGGTAGACCATGGAAATATGACAAGAACGTAATTCATGATGGGAAGATGAATACGTATACTCTAGAGAAGAATGGGAGGACACACATGTTGCTTCCAATAAAGGATAAGGAGGTAAAACCAGAAGGGAGAAATACTGTACTCCTCATGAGTGGGAAGGAGCTTCTTACGGAGGTTAAGAAGAAAGAAGATCCACAATTCTTTGTGGTTAGGAAACCAAGGATCATTTTGACTAGCACGATAGTAGATGATTTGCCAGGAGAAATTCAGGAACTACTGGAAGAGTTCGCTGACATCGTGGTGGACGAATTACCTCGTTTGTTGCCACCGATGAGAAGTGTGAGTCATCATATTGATCTCATACCAGGAGCTAGTTTTCCAAACAAAGCCGCGTATAGATTGACACCGCAGGAGAATGAAGAGGTAAAAAGACAGGTCCAAGAATTATTGGACAAAGGGTTGGTCAGAGAAATCTTGAGTCCGTGTGTTGTTCCAACAGTACTCAGTCCAAAGAAAGACGGAGGCTGGAGGATGTGTACCAACTCAAGGGAGATTAACAAGATAACCATCAGGTACAGGTTTCCATTGTCGCGGATGGACGATTTAATGAATTGCTTGAGTGGAGAAAAATACTTTTCAAAGATTGATCTGAAAAGCGGATATCACCAGATTCACATGAGGGAAGGCGAAGAGTACAAGACGGCCTTCAAAACCAATGAAGGACTGTATGAATGGCTTGTCATGCCGTTTGGCTTGAAAAATGCGCCAAGTACCTTTATGAGGTTAATGAATGAAGTTCTAAAGGAATTCATCAGGAAATTTGTCATTGTATATTTGGATGACATACTGATCTACAGTAAAACAGAGACCGAACATTTGAAGCATTTGGCTACAGTGATGAAAAAGCTACATCAGGAGAAGTTGTTGATAAATATGAAGAAATCTTCATTTATGAAGACAAAACTCATTTATCTGGGGTTTTTTATTTCAGCAGATGAATTGAGGATGGATCTACAGAAGGTGAAAGTGATCAATAATCGGCCATCACCGAGGAACATATTCGAGGTGAGAAGTTTTCACGGGTTGGCTAGCTTCTACCGAAAATTCATTAGAAATTTCAGTGGAATCAGTGCAACAATGATGGATACAGTGAAGAAAAGACATAAATCTTTTCATTGGACAATAGAGGCTGAGAAGAGTTTCAATTTGTTGAAACAGAAGATTACGGAACAACCTATTTTGGTGCTGCCAAATTTCGGGAAAACATTTCAAGTGAAATGTGATGCAAGCAGATTTGCAATCGGGGCAGTCTTGAGTCAATATGAAAAGCCGATAGCGTATTTCAGCGAGAAGCTGAATGAGGAAAAGTAAAAATATTCCACTTATGATAAGGAATTTTACGCTATCATACAGGCACTGAAGAAATGGAGGCATTACTTGATCTCGAAGGAGTTTTTTCTGTACAGTGACAATCATGCATTGTAGTTTGTGACTCAACAGGAGAAGTTGAATCAGAGACATGTAAAATGGGTAGAGTATATGCAGAATTTTACATTTGTGATTAAGCACATTTTGGGTACTGCTAACAAAGTGGCTGATGCTTTGAGCAGGAAATGTTTGTTGTTGCAGGAGTTTCGAGTCAAGACATTGGGTTTTGATGATCTCCGGAACATGTACACAGATGATAAGGATTTCAAAGAAGTGTACGAAGCAACTGAGAATCCAGTTCTCAGGGATAGGAGCCAATGGGCCGAGTATATGATCCAAGAAGGATTTCTCTTTAAGGGAAATCAGTTGTGTATTTCGAATTTCTCCATGAGGGAGAATCTGTTAAAGGAGAAACACAGCGGAGGCTTGGCAGGGAATTTTGGTCACGACAAGACATTTGCAAAACTGAGCGAGTCATACTTTTGGCCAGGGATGTGGCCAGAAGTCAAATAGTTTGTAAACAGATGCAAAATTTGCCAGCATTCAAAGGGAAGAAAGCAGAATGCAGGATTTTATCAACCATTACCCATACCCGAGAGGCCGTGGGATGAAATCAGCATGGATTTCATATTGGTATTGCCAAGAACGCAAAGAGGATTTGATTCAGTCTTTGTGGTAGTGGATAGGTTTTCCAAGATGGCACATTTTATCCCATGCCAGAAAACTAGTGATGCGACTCACATCGCAAATTTGTTTTTCAAAGAGGTCGTTTGAATTCATGGCTTACCCAGAAGTATAGTTTCGGACAAAGATACAAAGTTCATGGGACATCTCTGGAGGACATTATGGAAGAATATGGGGACTAACTTGATGTTTAGTTCTGCCTATCATCCTCAGATGGATGGGCAAACAGAAGTGGTGAATAGAAGTCTGGGAGACTTGCTGAGAAGCTTGGTGAAAGAGCACTACAACCAGTGGGATAGTATATTGCCACAGGCAGAGTTCGCATATAATGACTCAGTGAACAGGAGCATAGGCCAAATTCCATTTCAGATTGTGTATGGCATGCAGTCGAGAGGATTTTCTGAATTAAGAGATTCGGAACAGACCATGACTAGGAGCGCAAGTGTCGAAGAGTTCCCAGAGGCGATGAAAGAACTTCACGGCCAGGTGAAGCAATGACTACTAGATTCAAGCCACGAATATAAGCGTAGAGACGACCAGCGAAAGAGACAACTTCAGTTCGAGGTTGGTGAATTAGTTTTGGCACATTTGAGGAAGGAAAGGTTCTCGAGAGGAACATACAATAAGTTAAAAATGAAGAAAATAGGGCCATGTAAGGTCTTGAGGAAATTGGGAACAAATGCTTACGAGATTGAATTACCAGAGGGAATAGGAATATCTCTGATATTCAATATCTCAGACTTATATCTGTATAAAGATGAGGGAGTAGGAGCAGAAATCGAACAGCCAGAGGTTTAGTGGTAGAAGCAGATGCCGATTGCAGGGAAGCCGCAGATGGAGAACATATTGGACAAGAGAGTCAGTAAGAAGACTAGGAGGAAAGAATACTATGAGTATCTGGTCAAATGGAAGGGCCATCTAGTGGAAGATGCCAGCTGGGAGAACAAAGTAGAGATCCAGAAGCATGGACAGACCATGCAGGAGCTCATGGATAGGAGCCCATGAAATTTTTCAAGTGAGCGAGTATGATGCAGGAGCATCGCAAATATCAAGCGAGCATGGAGCAAGCGCAACGTATTTTTTCGAGCACATGATAAATTTCTTGAAAAACTTTTTGAAGTTGATGCACCAAATATTTAATGAAGCCATTTATGAAGGAGCTCCTTTGTATATTGTATTGGACCTTGAGCGATTCACTCTCGTCCTTAGTAGATAGGAGGCATTTAAACTAGTTAATGCAGGTAGATAGACTTGAATTCATAGATTAGACAGTTTTAGAAGAAGGAAGGAAAATGGATATAGACACCCTCATTGTACATTGTAGCATTGGCATGATTATTGAAGTAGGAAGAGCATAGGAGAATAGCAGAGAGCTATAGAACAACATCCATGTATAGATCTTGAATTAACAGAAGAAGTTGATTCAAATCCATGGTTTTGTGTTTGTTCTGTGTGTGTTGATGTTAAATGATGTGATCATGATTGTTTGTTTTCTTGTTATGCATTTGCTTTATTGTTGTGTATGTAATTTCATGTTTGATTTTGAAATCTGAGGGGAAGAAGAAATGAGTTTCAATTGTTTCTCTATCTGAGTGAGGATTCTTGCAAGGAGTGCAGTCGAAAATGTCTACAAGGAGTGTGTTGACGGAGGCTCGGGTAGTTTAACTCTTGTTCTCGTTCACCCAGAAGTGAAATTGAGTTACTGGATCCATGCCAGGGGTGTGCAGGCTAAGGGAGAGTCTCAGTTGTGAATATGAGCAGAAGCTTTGAAGGAATTCTGCTCCAGGTGTGGGTCGAAGAAACCCAAACACTTGAAGTGTTTGTAGGTTGCTGCAATGAAGGCGTGCAAAGGGTTCTCTTTTTATAAGAGACTGAGAAGATGGAGAAAGATCAAGAGGGATAAAACCTTCAGAACCTAAGGAAGGATTGCACAGGGAGTTCGTGCCATGGAGCATATAAAACCAGTGTTGCAGGGTTGCACATAGGAGGACGAGTGAGCACATAGGAACACTTGGTTATTTTCAAGAAATCCTCAAGGAGGAAGAAATCGACGATTAGGATCTCATGGAGGGGATTCATGAAAAATCCTCCAGCCTTCAGATCCACCAGAGTAACAAGGAGATTACGGCCACACCTGGAGGTTAAGTTATGGAGGATTGTGAGCTATAGGATCGTTGTTGGGTTGCCCGTCAGCCATCCAATCAGGTAGAAGTTGCACTGGGTTTAAGTCCTAGTGAGCAGAGGAAAGTCCTGGAGAGGAATCGGGATATTGAGGCATCGGAGTTCCAGAAGTCAAGAGACCTGAGACCTTTCGAGTCTCAAAACACCGAGGAATTCTTAGTCGTGGATCTCAGGGAAAACACGTGTCAGAAGATTAGAGAAGAGTCGGGGTTCAACACTTCGTGAACCCTGGGGACAAAGAAAACGTTGCATCAGGAATCGTGATCTCACAATGTCCGAAAAGGTGACGAGGGGATAGTGACGTGGAAGAGTCAACCCTCACGTGCATTGGGAATCGATGTTTCGTGATTCTTGGGAACCAGAGCAGCGAGAATCGCGAAAATTTGAAACGCGATTTCTCGACAGGCTAAAAGAGTGGGCCATGGAGGAGTCGGCGTGGAAGGACAGGTGGCGTACCGTATCGAGGTTCGGGAAAAGGTAAGTCCCAAGAACTGTTGTGGGTGTGGAAAATTCCTGATAGGGAATTAGAAGAGCTTTTCAGTTCTTTGGGCCGAGGAAGGAGGAGGTCCTGGGAGCGGACGTGCCTGAGGGCGCGCCAGCGTCAACAGGCCACATATTTCTATGACATTTAATGGGCATTCTTTCTCACCGTGCTTCTTTCGACATCTAGGACAAAATATTGCTAAAACATTCTCTTCTTCTTGTTTCTTCTTCAATTTTAGGGTATCTAATTGGTTATTGATTGTGCTCAAGATGTTTGTTTTAAAGTTCTCTAATAAGTTTCCTAACTCAATTCTGGTGACAGTCCCTGAGCTTTGTCTTGTGTTTCTGCTAAAAGAATCTCTTGGTGCTTTACCTATTTTAGCTTGTCCTCTTGAGTATATTCTACAATAATTTGCAATCTTTGCAAAAGAATTTTGGTGCACATCTCCTGAACTTAACAAGTTTAAAACTTCTATGCAGTCATCTCTAATACCTTTCAAAAATACAATTCTTACTACAGCTGGATCTGTGGTGAATAATTTTGATTTTTGATAGTTGAATAAGAACCTTTCTAAGTAATCTTCAAGGCTTTCATCTTCTGTTTGTTGCATTTTAAAAATGTCATTTTTAGCATTATCCTTACAATAGTCTTGGTATTTCCATAAAAATGTGTCTTTCATCTGATCCCAAGAGAGGATTGTATTTTATCCTAAGCTCATGAACCATCTTAAGGTTGAATCCTTCATTGTAGAAGGAAAAAGCTTAAGTTTTTGGGCACCGTCTGAGTAGTTATAGCTTCTACATAATATGTCAAACTCGAATAAAAATAAATTTGGATCTTCAGTTGACATACCTCTGAAAGTGGGTAACGATGATAGTGGGATATTTTTCATGCTGATGTTTCTGGAAATATCCAAGATTGGAAACCCAAAGGTCTCAGTCTCAGTGGCTGCATTTCCTTCTTCTTCTGCCATTCTAATGATAGATGGTTCAGAAACTGGATTTTGTGTGTCTCCTAAAGATTCAGTAGATTCATGTTCTACCTTCTCAAATGTTGATTCTTCCATTTTAAGTTATTCTTCTGGAGCCTCATTAGCTCCCCTTG
>ML777131.1:2990944-3017587 GCA_009831015.1 Picea engelmannii | reverse complement strand
GGGGGGTTGTTTTTGAATCTTTAGAGCTTACAAATCTACCATTATTATCTCTATATCTATGCATAAAATGGAAATTTGATTCTTAACTGAATTGAAATCCTAATTCTATCTAGAAGGTAAGAAGGCAACCTGGCTTCGGAGAACCCCACTCTAGTGGCCACGTGGCTCTTCACTCACATCTTAAACGTTTTATCCTCCTCCCTCAAGAAGCCTTTAAAATCATTCAAAAACTATGCAAACAATCTAAGCTAGAAATCACTTCCTATTGTTTGCAAGTCCCCGACAACGACGCCAAAATGTTCTTCTACCCCAACAACGCCAAAAATTAGGAAAACAAATAACTGGTAATCCAAGGTAAATTACAATATTTTGATTTCAATACCAGCTTTAATTTTCTTTATATATAAATAAAAGTGTGGTTATATATAACATACTTGAAAATTTTGATGATAGGTTGTTTGACACTTCGAAGGAAACCAAAGAAAGGATTTCCAAACATGACCAACACAATCTAGGCCAGGGCGGCTACTTGAGGTTACAGTCACAAATAGTAAGTACCCAAACATATTAAGAATATTATTTGTATCACACTACAACATTCAGGTAATTGCAGCCAAAAACATTCAACAAACATACTCTTATGCAATGCAGGGCAACGAATTCGGAACTGAAACCATAGAGGAAGACCTCCAACTTGGTTACAAGTACGGCTATAAAGTCATGGTTGATCATAGGAAAACCATGGGGCAGACCCCAATATCCATTTTGCAGCATAAGGTAAATAAAAATCAGTCCACATTAACCTTTCATTGCTTATAAAATACGTAAATGTTTGATATCGTCCATAATTTAATGTCTTACTTTGTTTTAATCAGGATAGCAACACTATCAATGAAACCATTAGTACTGGACAACAAAGCGTTGATAGTGCAGTGCGGCCAGAAGATCATGGTGATCCCCAACAAGCCCATCCCAATGGGGTGCAACCCCATCCTAGTGGGGTGCAGCCCCAATATTTTCTTGTGACAGAGGCCCACGATGGTAAAATGGTTGTATATTAATCATATACTTAATAATTTCGTACTTATAATTTTTTTCATTTCAATGGAAAAGAATGTCGTAGTTAAGCCTCCTTGACTTGAAGATCATGTGAACAAGGAATTAATTCCAACGGTGTCCACTAGTAGACCAGGTAAATAATTACATTACATTGCTTTTTTTTAATATTAATGAACTACTTCAATGATATTTAAAAATTGGCCATATAAATTTAATATTTTTTGTTTTTCTAGGTGATGGCCCCTCACAGCAGCCTCCACATAGTGGGTATGAGACCATATGTTCTCATCGTTAAAGGATTGAAGCAACATTAACTGCTGAAGAGCACCCAGTAAACAAGGACATGGAGATGGATGAATTACTTAAGAACTAGAAAACACAAAAGAAGACTAAAAAAAATTGATTAGATGTACATTGTATAGCTGAACATGTAATGATGCATATAATGCATTGACATTATGGGTACTTTTTCATCTAATAATATATACAAGGCTATTTCTATGGCTTGTATATATCTGTGAATGTAATTTTATTATACACTTAATGATAATTTCAGCTTCTCTTAGTCTTGGTATATATTGATTCAATACTCCTTGGTTCTATTGGTTCTATTGGCCTTGACAAACAATTTCTGCATCAATTTATGGCTCCATGGATACCATCCTAGCGATTTGAAGGAATTGGTAAACATGAAATTTAAGAGATTGAATTGTTCAAGTTTGGATTTAAATTTTACATGCTTGTTTGTTTCTAGGTTTCAAAAGTTCCAAACTTGTATGACACCAACTGACATAGCATGGGGCCCTTCATTCCATCAAACCCATATCCTACATTATCAATAGTCATGATCATTTCTTCTACCGCTAGAATTATTCCTGTATTGAGCCTTACAACATTTGAATCGATAACCAATATTTTTCAAGGATCCAATTTAGATCATTTATCATGAGGGAAGGTGTTGGTGAAGGAAAGGATAGTGATAGAAGTTGCTTAGTGTATATGTTTTTGACATAGTATTCACCTATTAACTTGTTTAGAGGTGAATATGGTTAATTATGATAATAAGATGAAGGGGAACCTGGGTAGTGTTTACCTAATGCGAGTTGGTCAATAGTGATGATGTAGGCCTCATGGGGGAATGCATCACCAAAAAATGATAGATATGATGACATGAATAGCATGTATGTAGTCATGGTTGAGCAATGAGAAGGATGTTGTAGTCTAAGGTTGTTGTCAATATGTTAAGGAAAATTCCTTCATATTCAGATGGTCACCCATCAAATTATTAGTCGCAGCTCATGATTCCCTAATAGTGGGTTAGTCTAACATAAGGGGTAGTCTAACACTATTGGATTTATTACACTATTATCTCTACATGTGGCCATGGCTTGTGTATTCGTGGCTAGAGTCATATTATTTATACTTTTATTTTATAAAAGGTGTGATTAAGGTTGACCTAGTCAAACTTGATATGTGGGCTCAATAATTCCCTTGGGGTGCCAGTTCTTGTTTTGTGGGAACCAAATCTGCAAAATGGTAATCTCTTTGTATTTTAAGATATAACATGATAATCCAAGCAAGACCTTGTGCCTTGTGCTTGGGATATGGAGTCTAGGCAACAAATAGAACTTTAGAATGGATAGAGAAGATGTGACAAAACCACCAAACAACAAGTGTTATCAGTCAAGGAAAAATCTGATATATATGTAACAACCATATGAAATTCTCAACAAAGACACAACAACACATCCATAAAATTCTTGCACCCACATAAGACATCAAATATGAGATTAGAGTAAGAGAGATAACCTTATATTGAATGATCAACCCCTTAAGCTATCTCCTTTACTAGAAGGGGCATAAGCTATCTCATTTTATTTTTTAAATAAATATATGTATGTTGGGTCATATTAGGAGTACAAATTATCTTTGATAGCTCATCAAAATTTGAAATTATTACAGTAACGTCCTTGCATTATGAAGAGAAAGAATAATAATGTTGTTAAGTGACAAAGTCTGAAGAACGTTCATTCTTAACCACCTTATCAAGAACCCTACTGGCCTCCTCAGTGTTTATTAATTCTTGCAAAGACCATCCATTAATGTAGCAAATGTTACAACATTAGGATTGTAGCCCTTGGACACCATCTCGTCCAAAACATTGTAAGCTTCCTCCCACCTACCTTCTTCATTACTTTAGTTTTTGTTCCTCCAATTGCATGTGAACCAAATGATTTACAACACCCATCTCTTTTAAGATTCTACCCAATGTTAGATTGTCTATATAAACCCAAATGTCAACAATAATCATTGATCCAAGGAGTTAAAAATTCATTTTGACATAAAGACATTGGTATTCTATTGCATTGGCACAATTTAATAGATAAACAAAATATCCTCTTCTTGAATATTCACCCTCTCTACAAAGATTAATTCATGCTAGTATCACATGATTTTCATAACTTGAAAGAGAGAGACCCCTCCATTTTTTATTTTATTTTTATAACTTGGGACTTGAAAAGAAGTCTAGTTTAGTAAATCAAGGTGAAGGCCTTCAGAATTTGTCGATGTTCTTGGTGTTTATTTACATATAATATCTATTGTTCATGAGGAATCTAATGTCTCACTTGGATTGAATTTTAGAGGGTTATTATTGTTGACTACATCACCTTAGCATGATCTTTAGTAAGAATGTCAATTCTTCATAGTCATCTCGTTCAACACCCATATGGTGTCTTATAAAGTGAAGCTCTTAGTGGAAACCACAAGACAAATAAGTGGAACAACAATTCCACAAGTGACAACAAGCTTTGCCTACCATTTTTTGAAACCATTGTAGCACATCTTTGCAAAATCCAACAATATATATATATATATATATATATATATATGAAAAATAATCAAGCACTAATGTTTGTTTGAAGGCTAGTGGATTTTGTTCTAATGCAAAAATGTTTAGTGTAGTCCTCAAAGGCCCACATAATATATGGCATGCATCCATATCAAGTAGAATTTCCTAACTAGATTATAACCATTGGCTGCACATAAAAATTACCATAACTTGAATGTGTCATTTTCACTTCAAATGATAGGCCATCCCTTCGAGAAAAACATGAAATGAATATAATATTAGCATCATGGATTTCACTGCATCCATATAATGATTATAATTTTTGTATTTGGATCACCACGTTGTTGTTTCCTTATGGACCCATGTAGCATAATCCCACCTTTTACTCAATACCAATTGTTATGTTCTTAAGCAAAGACATAAGCAAGTAACCCAAAAAAAATATAGCGGGTACTCCCATAAATTCACCCTTTCTTTCACGTGAGAGATATTATAGAGACATTAGCATAAACATGGATGACAATTTGGGAGAAATTGATATAGAATATGGATTACAAGTGTCATTAATAGATCTTACAATGTAGGATATGAAATCTAGCCCCCTTATGCCAATAAAGGCTTAGAAAGGTACTTAAAACAAAAGATCTTGGTGTTTCTAGGAGAAAATAATTTTTTTCATGTTAGTAACTTTGTACTTTCCAACTAAGAGAAAACATGAAGTTCCATTTCATGATATCATTAGTTGGTAATAGATAGGTGGGGAACAATTGGTCCTATATCTCTTAATGCATGCTTCTGCAAAATTGGTCCTTTATTGTGACCTATTGGATTTCCTATGATTCAAAAAACCTTAGTATCTCTACCCAATTTCTTTATATTCTATTTGGTTATTAGATCCCTCAATACTAGTTGACCTAAAGTTGATTCCTTCCCTACTCCCAAGGATCCAAACGTAATTTATCCACCAAACTTTGAGCAAAGAATACAACTAATTATCCCTCTGGTAGATATCATCGATACAATAATGGAAAATTGAGAGTGAGAAAACATTTGAAAACCCCAAGCCACATTGGTAACATTATGATTTGAAACTATGATCACAAATTCTTGATTTCTGGATTTATTTCTTAAAGTTGACATTTCACATTGTTTGAAAGTGTCATTAATTATTCCCTTGATTACTATGAAACACTAATCATTCTACTCATACATTTGAAATCTTAGTCATTCCTCCAGAACACACAATGAATTTTCCAAACATTTTCCCATTAAGCTCGAATTGTTACAAAACCATTCTCGGGATCCTGCTAAACTGAACCTACATATAATTAAAATGTGTACACTCAAAGACTACATATTGACAAAATTATGGCCAGCTATAAGGACTACAAGGTAACATGTAGAGGTTGTAAATATGCAGTTTCTCTGTATGTGTTTCCTTCATATGCTTATGGAAAATTTTTAATTTTTAAAGGCGATTTAGATTCTTGCCTAGTTTGGGAATTAAAATCTAACATTGCCACATCAACATTGTAACACTAAAATCACATATTTCTGATTATAGTAATTGTATCTGCACATACTCCTCTCTTAATCAAATAAATTACATGCCTATACTTTCTTTGCTGGAATGTTCCTAGCCATATCCATTAAAAATATTTCCATCAACTAATGATTCTTGCGATTAAAGTTAAATATTTGAGAATAAGAATTTTGTCCCAAAACAACAATCCATAATGAAACAAGAAATGAGTTTCAACTTTGTCATTATTGACATTAATGCATCCCCTAAAATTGTTTGGAAGTGAATTTTTCTTGTTTAGTGGAGAATAATGTGAATGAATACATAACTTAAGTAGAAAATGAACCACTGGAGGAAACACATGTTATTAACCATTAGGCCAACTCAAGTTATTAATCATCAAAATCCAATCAAAGATGAGTTTTAAAATTATCTACAAACTACAACTAACTATAACTAATTAGGTCATTTCATTTTGGATATCTTTCTTTTCCAGCATAGAGAATGTGTGCAATCAAAACAATTAAATATAAAATTTCAATAGTACCTAATACTAATATTACATGTCAAATATAAATGTACGCATAAATACCATATTTGGAAGGAGAGAAAACATCCAACCTCTTAAAGAAGACTTATTTGCCAGTTCTCAAGTCAATTTTTTTACATGCTTTACTTTAATGAGATTCACTTCCTATTCTTACAAGGTAAATTTTTTTCTTCCTTTTAGCCTCTTTATATTGGAAATCAACATGGATTTAGAACAAAAATTTAGGACATGACAGAGAGATGTTAGACCTTGACAATTTCATCTTCAAAAGCTCGATGACAATTCACTAATATATTTGATCATTTGGACTATGTTGAGAAATGTTCTCCATGAACAATATGGTAATTACCCTGTTCGTCATGACAGCCTTCAACAACTCCTAGAGCCTTACAAAGAACATTTTTCATATACTTAAAGTCAGTCTGCAACAAGTCTCTATATGGCCCCTCAGAAAGACGCTTGGCCTTGAACTCAAGATCAGTGGAACTGATATTTGGACATGTGACAAACATATCAAAGTTCAGACTATTTTGATCTCAAATAGAAATCTAATGTTACCCACTTGAACTGATATCAATGGATGTAATTCTCTCAACTAATTTTGATCACAAATTCTTGATTTCAAGGACATCACTTTTTATTTTATTTTTTTAAATAAATATATATTGTTTCTATTGCGACGAATGTAAAGATTCTTGCGAAAAAATAGCTATATTATCGACGAACATTTTTCATCAATAATATAGTTAATTCATCACAAGAATCTTTACATTCTACACGCTTGCGACGATATCCTTTTTGTCAATAGTATAGCTAATTCATCGCAAGAATATTTACATTTGTCGCTCTTGTGAATATATCTCTTCTTTGTCACTCTTGCAATGATATCCCTTCTTTGTTTCTATTGTGATGATATCCCTTCTTTGTCTCTCTCGTGACGATATCCCTTCTTTGTCTCTCTTGTGATGATATCCCTTCTTTGTTGCTCTTGCGAGGATATCCCTTCTTTGTCACTCTTGCGACGATATCCCTTCTTTGTCACTTGTGTGAAAACAAATATGGGTCATCTTTATTATGACAAAGAAGGTTGGTCGTTGGGATTGTGACAACCTCCTTGATCCGTCGCTCTTGCGACGTTTTTTCAAGTTTATCTCACTTTCCATGGAACGTGAAGCGATGTTTGGGAGACCCAGGATTTGTCGCAATATCCATGATATAACGTCACAAGAGCATCAAAAGAGCCGTCGCAAAATGAAACAAATTTATTAGTGATTTGATCCTTTCCCACCACAGCTACATCTGAATGTATTTCATTCCCCCCTTTCTTCCTGTGTGGACATTGCCCTGCATAATGTCCAAACTTATGACATGCAAAGAACTTGAATTTTCTCATGTCCTTCTTCTTCTTTCCATCTTGAGTGATAGAATATCCATTGGAAATTTTCTTTAACATTGCCTTCGTTTCCTAGCTTGTAAGAGAAAGGTTCTCATCATGGATACCCTTCAAACCATCCCTGGATTCTAACAGAGTCTCCTCCTGAATACAATCAGAACATAGTCTATCAAAACCTAGCATTGTCTCTCATGCACAAATCCCTTGCAAAAATGTTTCCCAAGACTTGGGAAGACCTCTCAATGCTACATTCACCAACTTAGCATCATTTCCTATCTCACCAATGGATACAAGTTGATCTTGGATCTGTGTAATATTCATAAGATAGTTCACAACCGTGTCCTCACTAGACATATTGACAACATGAAGTTGGTGGTTCAAATGTAGAAACTTTCATGTATTCTTGTTATGGTATAGACTCATGAAATCATCATACATTTCCTTTGCATATTTCTTCTCAGAAATGTGTGGAATCAAGTGTTCCTTTATGTATTATAGAAACATCCACTTGGCCTTCACTTCCTTCTTCTTGTGAGCTTCCAATTCATGCAGATCAGTGGGAATTGCAACCACGACCTCAACATACTCTTTGAGGTCATTCTCCTCCAATATAAGAAGAATCCTTTCCTTACACACCCAAAATTTTGTTTCCCCTTCCAAACTGTCCTCAGTCTTCAATGTGTTCACCAAATTCAAGATTAGATATGATAACCCTCTGCTGAAATCGCCTTTGTACTACTGTTTCCCTTAAAATTGTCCTCCGATTTTCCTTGTTGGTTATCATCCCAATAATATTTATCCTCTTGGTTTCTTCCCTTCAAATAATAGGCTCCCTCTTTCCTTCAAATCCTTGGATATGATACCATGTTGAATTTTCTTGAGTGGACTCAACCCTTGGTATGCACTAATACCATGTTTATATTTTACCACTCTACTCAACACCCGACATTTAGATAAAAAAAAAATCACTTTATCTACTAAAATCATAGTTGAGTAATCAACTAAACATGCAGGGAAAGATAAACAAGGAAACCAAAATCTCAAGCACACATAAACACCAATATGTTTAGGTATAAACCCCTGGAAAAACCTTGGAGGGAAAACTAGTCCAATGATTATTTTATTAAGGTCAAATCAGAGCTCCCGTAATAGGGAAAATGGCCCATTGAAACAAATATACACTACATACAAACCTAGAAACTCATGTGATGTTTTACGACCCTATACTAGCATGTTTACAAAGGCATACAAGATTTTCCTTCTGTTGAATCACATATATAAGTGACTATCTACACTGTGAACTGCACATGTATAGCGCATGTATACATAAATCCAATATGGCCACTTCTATATGGTGCTCTTCTCTCCTCTGGTATCTGTCCTTTGAAACCCACCTGTAGCTTTCCTTTCTTTCTCTCCTCCATGACTTGTATGACCTCTAGATGGAAGTCCTTCTCAACCTATCCAAGATCTTCAATCAAGACCCTTTGTGATCCAACCCTCTGATGAATACTTGGATGAAATATCTTCACTCAACATGTGATATCTCATCACTCTATAGTGTAATCAAAAGTCATTATGTTCTCCTACACTCCTCAACCTTGGTGTCTCACCAAAGTCTCTCACAAGTGACTTCCTCTCAAAGAATGTTCTCCTTTACCCCAACCTTGCTTTTATAATTATGAGTTACAATATATTTCTAATCTTCAAAGTGATCTATGGTTTAGAATACTTTTCACACTCACCTAGGATATATATTACATGTTGCATGCTATGCATGTTCCTTAAATAACTCAACTACTAATAAAAACACTTTTACTTTAATTAATTCCTTTTAACTGAAGTAAACTCACACTAGGATTTAGAAAACTTCCAGACGCTAAACACAAACAAACATGGAAGTAACTATTCAATGCTACCACAAACATCAACAAATCCAATGATGCTACTATGCATGAGGTATATATCTTGAAAGAAATTTTCCTCTTCCTCAAATTCAACACGACATTATTTTCAAATGCTTAGTCAATGCCCAATAACATGGGGTATGGGTCAGATTCTTCCATGATCTCGATGAATTCAAAGTCAACCTTTTATTTGACCCCTTCTATGTTCACCTCCACTTGCTCCAACCTGCCTATCATATAGATCTTGTATTCATTGGCCAACCATAGTTGGATGGGTTACCAAACTAATTATGGTTTCCCCATTACCTCCCATGATTTCTTCAATAAAATATTTGTGTTGGGTCCTAGATAAAACATGACCCCATCTATGTCATATCCTCCCATCTTTGCTGGCATCTTAAAACTCTCGGCTAGTGATCTTCTATTTACTGACCTAGAAAAATTCTCTTTCAGGTAGGGGGGGTGATATAAATTCCTCACTTTCGTGGTCCCCCATGCAGATAGATAGAATTTTCATTAGCTTTCTGCAACATTTGGATCTTTAAGTAACCGCAAGTAAAAACTCAAGAAAGTAATCACTTGGATTTCAGTTTCTTCTTCACGATTCAAGTCATGCAAGTCGTTTGTGTGCACTTCGTGCTACAATTCCTCAAGGAGCTATTATTAAATTTCTCTCTTCTGATTTTGTTGCGACCAATCCTATCTACATGATTTCCTCAATTGATTTTTGTGTCTCCCATCGTAATTCTTTGTGGGAAAGACCTTCATCCCAAAACCATTGCGTCACATGCAAGATTTCCTCCCTGAGGAAATCCTCCTCCACCAATCTCTGATTTTCCTTCTTAACTTATTCACAGATCCAAGCTTCTTCCAGTGACCATTGGGTCGCATGATGCAACTTTTTCCGAATCTAAGCCTCCTCAAGTGACCTATGGGTTGCATGTTGTATCTCTTCGTGTGCCATTTATTC
Organism: Picea engelmannii; assembly: GCA_009831015.1. Classification (NCBI taxonomy): domain Eukaryota; kingdom Viridiplantae; phylum Streptophyta; class Pinopsida; order Pinales; family Pinaceae; genus Picea; species Picea engelmannii. The sequence continues at coordinate 3,007,335 of ML777131.1, read as the reverse complement.
TTCCATTTCTCTCTATGCATCACGAAAAAACTATTTTTGTTGGGAAGCATAAAAATTTGGAGGGGGTTGGGATGCATTCCTTATCTGCCCCTCCTACTTCGAACTTGATCCCTCAACATGATCAAAGCCTTCTCCTTAGGTTACTACCCAAACATCGAATTCCTCAATCTTCCTCTCATCTTTGTGTGGATACTTATGCACCATATTACACTACTTCTTCTCTTCTCACTTATTCAACAAGTCAAGGAAGTCCTCAATGACATGCTCAGGACTATAGTAGTATGCACACAATAAGCGTAAATTAGTACAAAACCTTGAAACATGACCAATCTCTTCGTAATTAAAACAAGTGGGGGGTCTGCCTCCTCCTTCACCATATCCACATCCGCGGCCACTCCCATATCCTCTTATAGGAGCTCCTTGGTATTCATCGCACTCATCTCTGCCACAATCACCATCTTGTTTCTACTCTTATACCCATAATGCATCATAGGTATTATCCTGCATAAACTAGAGTGAATGACAATTGTTCATGTCGTACCTGACAGATTTACATAACTCACAAAATGGACTGTGGGTCATCGTTTGATATTTTTGTAATGTTGGGAAGTGTTGTGGAACATGGCCTCATTTTCTACATAATTCACTGCACTCCATCTATCCAAGTGGGAATAGACTCTACATTATTGTTGCCACATAGTTTGGAAAGACATGGCACTCATCCCTATGATGGACCTCAGAGCAACATGTTGTACATGATACTTGCTCACACACAGCCGTAACCTTTTCCATATTTTCTAGCTACATCATCATATTGGCTAGTTGTGACTACAATTGTGCCAACCGTATCGATTACTCTGTGCCTCTTGGTGTATCTTTCAATCACATTTCAATCTCGACTGCCTCTTCTTGAGTTGTCACCTTCTGCTAGGTGAGCGGGACTTGGATATGGGGGAGTAACCCCACATTAAACCATTCTTGATGCTACATGTCCTAAATTTGGATTGTCATCCTATCAAACAATATTTTAAACCACTGGTCATAGTCCCAAATAGTTTCTCCTTCCTTTTGCTTGATATATTTTATCTCCATGATACACTAGGATTCTGACTCAAGCTTCTAAAATTCCCTAAGAGAATCCTACTTACTCATGGTCAGGGACCATTCCTGTCCCACTAGCACGGTATCCTTATACTTCATATACAATGTCAATTCTATGTCCCTAAACATGGTTTCCAACTGTGCAATCTTCGCAACTTCATTTGTGATACTCTTCATAGACCAAATCACTTCACATGTAAACCAATGTTATTCTACATCATATCTACCTATTCCATGGAACATAGGAAACCTTAGTGTACTATATTGATTCACCATACTTGGGAATAAAATAGATCCTCCTATATGATGGCTAGGGCTTTGATTCCAGAACACCACTGCTTCTCTCAGTGAAGTAACATTGACTTCGCCTTCTCCTTCACTCATCTTGTCGCTTCTTTCTTCTACTCCAATCTCATCACTATCTATTTTGTTTTCTTCTTTATTTAAAATGCACAAGGGGGGTGGTACAAAGTGGGGGTAAGTCCATCTTCTTCTAACAAATATTGTGAGGGGACTTGGAGAGTTTTCTACTTGCAGCTGTGCAAGATCATCTAAAATTGTCCATACATCTCCCCCAACACTAGGGAATCCTCCATCTTCTTCTTATTATGGAGCACCAACACATGGCGCCCCATATTCGACTCTTATTTGCGCACTTCCACTATGCATACTATCTTCTTATCCTATCTATGCATTGCCACTACGTGGACTATTTTATTCTCCTACCCATGCACTTCCACCATGCATGCTAATTTCCCTTCCTATCAGAGAATTACCACTATGTTGACTACCAACTTATCTTCTAATCAACACATCACTACACTGCACGAAAAATTATATTCTTGTTAGGGCATCATTGTGGAACACTTCATCTTCCTCGCTTGACCATGCACTATGATTTTGTGCATGCTCTATTGATCCTATCGGTGCACTGCAAATCTACACATGTACACCAAAATTATGTGCTCTCTTATCTTTTAAAGTTATGGCATACTGCAACAACCAAAGGGTACGGGCTCTATCACCTAGGCCCTCACTATCACTACCAATATATTCAACACCAAGCCTCTTAGCAAGCATTTCCTCATCTTTTCTCCACATTGGCACAACGTTCTCTCCCACACAACTACCTATTTTGTTTTCTCTCTTCATCATGGGCCTGACACCTTGCTATGCACCTTTGGGTAACTCTCCTCTACTCCTCTACCTAGATTTCCTTCTCAACTCAACTCTTCTTGCGTATCTCTCAAGTCATTCTCTCCTCTACTTTTCTGGGTCCATTCCAATCCTCACCTCATCTCATCAACTTCTTGGATCGTCCTCAATGGATCCATCTTCTCGCTCATTTTTTCCCACCTTTTCTAGAGCCCCCACCCTAGAGCTAGGGGTTTTACTCAAACATCTTATCGAGCACCATGTGCATCATCCTTCTCTCTACAAACAACATATTGATCCAAAGTGGAATCTATTCTAGTATCTACTTCCTTGGACCTTGTTCAAAATTTCTTTCAGCCTCGCTGAAAGAATCGTTAGATTCTACAACAAACTCAATAATGTAGCCTTCCTTCACTCAAATGAACCAAAAATCAATATAGCAAGTCCAATTATTATATAGCACCTTCAAGCCATCAAGTATGGATTGATCCCAAACTATTGGCTCCAACGACAATGCAGCTAAATTTATAGTAGCTTGCCTTTTCAACCATTCATGTAACATACATGTAAGTTCAACAAATAATAATTCATGCATATCGAAGTAGATATACATGTATTTCCCTTGTGTCACATTCACCCTCAATCCTTGGATATCTTGGATGTAAACCCCTTATTCTTTTGCAGCTACCCAATATTGAATCTCCTCCTTAGTGTTGGACAACTAAGGGGGGGGGTGAATCAGTTGTTACTGTGCTTAAACAATTATTCCCATTTTAAACTCTTTGCAGAACACTCAATGATGATCACAATAATGCAGGGAAGTAAGCAATATAATATTCAACATTAATCACACACATGAAATATATAGAGACATATATTTCCTAAGGAAACCCATAAAGGGAAAAAGCTCTTTTTCTTGATATGATAAGTGATCTTTATTTTTTGTACATTATCATTCTTATGAGCTCCAACTCCTCTTTGAGGCTACAACCTCTATTTTACAAGAAACAACTTGCTGAGAGAACCAACTCTCTGGTTTCTCTAGCACCGACTAGAAGGAAGCACCAACTCCCTGATTGTTCCAACACCAACTGGATGGAAGAACCAACTTCCAGTTACATAGGAACAAACCTATATAACAGATAACAATAGTTCTCCCTTGCACCACCTTTCCACTCTGGTTTTACTGGCTGCAACCAGATGGAAGATACAACTTCCTATGTTCAAGCACCCACTTGAAAATCTGAGGACAACAGTCCTCCCTAGCACCTCCCTACCACCCTGAAATATAAATCTTTGCTTTCTTAAGTTTATCATAGTGATACAAAATTTATCAATGGCTTACCAGTCTCATCACTTTTCTGCTATACTGCTTTGTTCTGCCTACATCAGTGTCTTTCTGTGCCATCTATATTCTATGAGGTATGACTCTGCATGCTCTTCACTGCATCACTGTTCTGCCCTATGGGTTGTTCAATGCATCTCTTCCTCACAACTACATAGCTAACGAGAAAAATGCCTCACTTCTTTGTTCTGCATATTTTTCTCATGTCGAGTACTCTGTCTGATCATCATGGAAACTCTTCGTTGTCTCTGGCGGTTATCTCAATGTGCTCATCATCAGTGGAAATTATGCTGAGATTGATTATAGTCTCTGGCAGTTGAAACTGTTCATCTTATTTGTCAGTTACAACCAGTTAATTATGGCTTCTTTAGTTTCTAAGCCCCTTCCTTCACGTGATCAATGGCGATGACCCTTTCTGATCAATGGTCGAGATCTCCTTCGAATCTCTGGACTTCAGAGATTTCAAATCTCAAACCCCTTCTTTCCTCCAAAGTGATGTCACTTACTTACATCACTTGATGATGTGTCATGAGCCTAGTAGGTACCACATGTCACTTGGATCTGTGATTTGCATGTACCTAAAATGCCGAATCAAATTAACACTTGTCATTGTCTGATTGCACCATGTTTCCTTGTTGACATAATCTTGCTGACGTGGATACTCATCTGGCACTTGTTCTTCTCCTAGATCTAATGGTTTTCCTAACTCTTGGTGTATCTTAGTTTGACGACTGAGAGTGACTTTGGACCTTCGTCCTTTGGGACTTCGAGACTTTTGACATTTCTTGGTGGTGAAACTCTCGAATAAATTCTCCCAGAGCGATGTAACTTGCTTACTTCACTTGTTGACATGGCACGAGCCAATTTCTTCTTGACACTTGTCATCATCTGATTATACCATGTGTATTCACTGACGTGGTCTGTCAACATGGTATTCCACATATCCTTGCTGACGTGGTCTGCTGACGTGGTCTGTTGATGTGGTATTCTGATGTGGTCTGCTCACCAACAACCCTAATCCAACGATCCTTGTATGTCCTCCAAATCCGATGGTCATTATTCATTTTGGATTTATGGGCTTCAGGTTTTTTCAATATCAAACTTTCCAGAGCGTAACCTCCTTGCATATTTATATCTAAAGTGAATCATGTTCGTTGATCAGGATCTTAGATCGATGACTCAATCTTTATGCGATGCAAATATTCTGGCTTATCATGTCCTTCCACTTAGAATGAGATCCAACAGTTGTGAGGACACTCGAAGCAGATCAACGATCGATGATGATTGTGGAACCACAACTTGTGAGTGATTCAACTCGACACCCAAACTCATTAATTTGAAGTTGTGCGTTTTTGGTGATTCAACCACAATTGTCTATCTTCAAAGCTATAAGATTAGACGGTCCTAAATAATTGCGGTATTGGAACTAGCATGATATTTAATTCTCCTTTCAATCTTTGCAATTCATCCCTGCCGTAGATTTTGCGATTGTGCATCTGACGGTCATGATTTAATCGTAATTAAACTAATTGTTTGTTGGATCAACCACAGTTGTAGATCTTTGAAGCTATGAGATCTGACTATCTAGATAGATTGTGGGATTGTAACTGGCAAGTAGTTTAGTTCAGCTTTCATTCCCCGCAATTCATCCATGGCGTTGATCTGGATTGTAGATCCGATGGTCTTGATTTGATCTAAGTTTTATCACACCATCTCTTCTAAGCTTTTGATCTTCATTCGTTTCTGTACTGTTCTTTCCTTTCTAAGTTGTGATCTCTTCATAACTCATGCTATTCCTCCTGAGATTTGATTCCTTCTTCACACTCTGCCTGTAATCATGCCATCGTGGCTATTGTTCTTGCCATCAATGACAAGCACACACTTTCCTGTAAATCATGCCAACACTTAGATGGATTACACCTTATTTCTTTCCTTCATCATTCCATACAATACCTTCAAGTCCCAACAACAAAACCAATTGTTGGCTCATTTCACACTTGCATGCGTCCTTTCTCATGCTAGGGGTTTTATAACCAGGGTCCATCCAAAGTTGATCAATAACAAACCCAAAGCATCAACATATCAATTCTCATCTAGGGATGAGGATGGTCTCATCGAGATGCATAGGATATCACAAATACCATAAGCTTTTGTGATGGGGATGAAGGATAAAAATACAAAGATCCATCTCGACTGAGATAAGTGTAGTTCATATATAATAACTCATAAGGACTAAGAATTAAAAATATACACACACATAACTCAACAATGCATAATAGACCCCAAGTATATTAGAAAAACAACACAATTATTATTCCTTTCATTCCATTCAACTCAAACATAGAGTACACATCAAGGAATCCATAAGTGGCAACAATCAAGTTTCAATACTTCTTCATATAACTTTGTTGGTTGTGGAGCATCATTATCTTCCTGATTCAGATGTTTGTTTCAACTATGCTTGGACCCCATTCCCAATGGGAGGGATTTACCCCCCAAAACTGTCACAAGGGGGGTCCAAGGGGGGGAAACGACAATTTTTGTAGCCCCCCAAGACGAGGGATTTGGGGGCAGCACCCCCGAAGAGAAATTTTGTGAAAATTTTCCTTGTAAAATATTGTAATTTTGTAGTTAATATGGACCATTCATTATAACGTCGCATATCTGATGGTAGAAGTTATTTTTTATTGTTTTTTTCCCTAGAAGGAAACTCTCTCTTATGACGGAATTGTATTTTGGTTGTGTATTATCATGAATGTTGTATTTTGAGAGAGGATATTGTGAGAGAAAGAAGAGCAAGTTACAACGGGTATGCTATAGGTTGTATCCCTTCATTTTGCTAGATAAAAAAAAGGGCCTGGCAATTTCTCTAGTGGACATATCCCACAGTAGGTGAACCACGTAGATTTGTGTCTCTATTGTATTGTGTATATTCTGTGTTTTATTTACACATTTATTTTATTTTATTTCTCCATGATCCTTTTTTTCTAACAACTGGTATCAGAGCGAAAGGTAACTCGCAGGAAAAGAGGGTTCCTAGTTTGAGTGGGAGAAATGGAAGAAGATGGAAAGTTTAGGATCGATAAATTTAACTGCCAAAACTACCAGTTATGGAAGATGTAGATGGAAGATTATTTATATCAGAAGGATATATTCCTACCATTGGGTGGAATAACAAATAATCTGATGACATGAAAGAAGAAGAATGGGAGGTTCTTGATAGAAAGGCACTAAGAATGATATGGTTGAGCCTGGAAGTGTCGATGCCTTTCAATATCTCAAAAGAAAAGAAAAAAAAGGAGTTGATGGATGCATTGGATAAACTGTATGAAAAAACCTAGGTGTCCAATAGGTATTTCTAATGAAGATATTATTTAATATGATGATGTCAGAAGGTGGGTTTGTTGCAGATCATTTAAATGAATTTAATACAGTTACTAATCAACTAAGCTCTGTAAAAGTGGACTTTGATGATGAGGTCAGGGCTCTTCTAATCATGTGCTCATTGCGATAAATATGGAATGTCTTGGCCATGGTTGTAAGTAACTTTGTCTCTGGTTCAAACACTCTAAAATTTGATGATGTTGTTGGTGTTATACTTAGCAAGGAAATGCGATGGAAAAACACAGTTGAAACCTCAGGTAATGTGTTGAATGTGGAGAATAGAGGAAGACAAAAGGATAGAGGAGAGGGATTAGGGAACCATGGGAATTCTAGGAAGGGAAGATCCAAATCCAGATTGGGAAAGATAGAGAGTTGGAAGTGTGAGAATAAAGGACATCTGAAGAAAGACTGCAAAGCTCCAAAGAAACAAAGATATGGACAACAAGAGAAAAATCAAGAAGCAAATGTAACAGGTGATGTGTTACACGATGATTTGATTATTTTTTAGTCTTGGGTAGTAGATTCAGGGGCTTCATTTCATGCCACAACCCATAGGAAACATTTTCTAGATTATGTTCAAGGTGATTTTGGACAGGTTCATTTGGGTGATGATGCACCATGAAAAATTGTTGGAATGGGAATGGTACAAATAAAGAAAAAGAATGGAAACAAATGGTTGTTGAAATAGGTAATACATGTTCCATATCTAAGGAAAAATATAATTTCAATAGTGAATTTGGCAAGTGAAGGTTGTATATCCACATTTACAAATAAGGTGTGGAAGGTCACCAAAGGATCATTGGTGATAGAAAAAGGAGAGAAGGTAGGTACATTGTGTTTATGTACTGGTAATATTGACTCTTATATATCTTTAGCTTATACAAGTTAGTGGATACAAAACTTTGGCATCATAGGCTTGGACACATGAGTGATAAGGGGATGCATATACTTCACAAAAGGAATTTGTTGCCAGATCTTAAACAAATTGATTTGGATTTCTATGAGTATTGTGTTTATGGAAAATAGAAGAGAGACAGATTTCTCAGAGTTGCAAAAGAAAAGAAGAGTGAAAGGTTAGAGCTTGTGCATACAGATGTATGGGTACCAACTCAAGTATCATCTCTTTATGGCTCTCTTTATTATGTTACTTTTATTGATGATGCAACTAGAAAACCTTAGGTTTATTGAATTCGACAAAAAATGTTTTTGATACTTTTAAGAAATGGAAATCTTTCGTTGAGAATGAGACAGGAAAAAGTTTGAAGTGTCTCAGATCAAAAAATGGAGGTGAATATTGCAACAAGGAGTTTGATGATTACTGTTCATAACATGGGATTCATAGAGAGAACATAGTTCCAGGAACACCAAAAGAAAATCATGTGTCAAAAAGGACGAACATGACAATCATGGAGAGTGCAAGGAGTATGGCATTGCATGTTAGTTTGCCCTTACAGTTCTGGGAAGATGTTGTAGATATTGTTGTTTAATTAATGAACATAGGACCTTCAAGATATTTGGATGGTGGAATTCCATAGGAGGCATGGAAAGGTAGAAAGGTAAACTATTCTTTTTTTAAGACTTTTGGTTGTGAATCATTTGTCTGTATTGAAAAAGAAAATAGAACAAAGCTTGAGGCGAAATCCATTAAGTGTACCTTTATTGGGTACAATGTTAATGATTTTGGTTATCGCTTATGAGATTATGAAAATAACAAAATAATTAGGAGTAGATATTTCATATTCAATGAGAAGGTCATGTACAAAGATCAGTTGCAGGGAAAGAAACATGAAAAAGAAAACCTAGAATCCACAGTGCTTGATGAAATCACTGAAAAGAAAATTCCAAAGGTACGAGAAAATAAAAAAGTACAACAATAGGACAAACAGGTACTTCAAAATACTACAAGTTTTTTTACAAGATCTACGAGGTTAAGTAGACCCCCTGAACAATACTCTCCTTCATTGTATTATTTATTGTTGATTGATTCTGGTCAACCAAAATGTTATGAAGAGACAATGTAGGTAGTCACTAAAAAGAAGTCAGAGCAAGGAATGAAAGAGGAAATGGATTCCTTTGTAAATAACCAGACTTGGGACTTGATTCAGTTGCATGTAGGAAAAATAGCATTGCATAATAAATGGGTTTATTGGTTGAAGGAAGAAGATGGAGGAAAAAGATAGTACAAGGCTAGAAAGTTATATATTTTGATGAAATATTTTTTCATGTTGTTAAGATGACTTCAATTAAGTCACTTTTAAGTCTTTTGGAAGTAGAAGATTTGCATCTTGAACAATTAGATGTAAAAACATATTTTCTCCATGGGGATTTGGAGGAAGATATTTATATGCAATAGCCATAGGGGTATGAGTTCAAAGGAAAGGAGAATTTGGTATGTAGGTTGAAGAAGATCTTGTATGGCCTAAAGAAATATCCAAGGCAGTGGTATTTGAAGTTAGACAGATTTATGACAGAACAAGGTTATAGTAGATGTCATTCTAATCACTGTGTTTATTGTAAAAGGCTAGAAAATGGAAGCTATATTATCTTACTATTGTAGGTAGATGGCATGCTTGTTGCAGGGTCTAATATGAAGGATATAAATGTGCTCAATAAGAAATTATCTAATTCATTTGTGATGAAGGATTTGGGTGATGCAAATAAAATCCTTGGTATGAGAATACCAAGAGACAGGAAAAATCGCCAATTGACATTGTCTTAGGGTGAGTACGTAGAGAAGGTGTTGGAGAGGTTTAGAACATAGAATGAAAAACCAGTTAGTACACCTTTGTCCAGCCATTTCAAATTAACTACGGAAATGTGTCCCAAGACACAGGAGGAGATAGAATACATGTCTAGGGTCCCTTATTCATCAACAGTTGGCAGCTTGATATATGTGATGGTTTTCACAAGACCAGATATTGCACATGCAGTGGGAGTTGTGAGAATGTATTTGAACAATCTAGGTAAAGAAAATTGGGAGGAAATAAAGTGGATTCTCAAGTATTTGAGAGGAACTACCACTCATACATTATGTTTTGGAGGTTCATACATTGTTCTACATTGATATTTCGATTTAGATATGGCAGGTGATAAGATAGAAGGAGGAGCACCAGAGGGTATGTTTTTATTGTAGGTGGAACAATAGTAAGTTGGATTTCAAAACTGCAAAAGGTTGTTGCACTTTCAACAATGGAAGTAGAGTATGTTACTACTACATAGGCTAGTAGAGAGATGATTTGGTTACAAAGGTTTATGGAGGAATTGGAAAAGAAGAAGGAGAATAGAAAGTTGTACTATGACAGTGAGAGTTCCATTCATCCTGCAAATAAATAAACCTTTCATTCAAAGACCAAGAATATACAGCTCAAGTACAATTTCATACGATCCATCTTGGAAGATGGAAATTTGAAGTTGGAAAAGATACATACTATCCATAATCCTGCAGACATGTTAACAAAGGGAGTAACCAAGGAGAAACTGAGTGAATTCGCAGTTTCAGTTTGTATTCAAGCATGAAGGTGAAGATGAGAAGTTTTCCAGGTGCAAGGTCTATCATAGTTCAGTAGGTACAACAAAAGTGGAGTTTTTGTGATCAGTCTCCAAGTGGGAGATTGTTGGTTGTGGAGCCTGATTATCTTCCTGATTCAGATGTTTGTTTCAACCATTCTTGGACCCCATTCCAAATGGGGGTTGTGTGGGGGATTCACCCCCCACAAATGTCACCAAGGGGGTCCAAGGGGGGTCGGTGACAATTTTTGTAGCCCCTCCCCCTCATGGGGGATTCGGGGGAAGTACCCCTGAAGCAAAATTTTTTGAAAATTTTCCTTGTAAAATATTGTAATTTCGTAGTCAATCTGAACTGTTCATTATAACGTCGCATATCTGATGATAGAAGTTATTTTTTAGGGTTTTTTTCCCTAGAAGGAAACCCTCTCTTATGAGGAAATTATATTTCAGTTTTGTATTATCGTGAATTTGGTATTATCAGAGAGGAGACTGCGAGAGAAATAAGAGGAAGTTATAACGTGCATGTTGTTGGTTGTATCCCTTCATTTTTCTAGATAATAAAAAATTAGGACTTGAAAATTTATCTAGTGGACACAGCCCACACTGGGTGAACCATGTATATCTGTGTCTCTATTGTATTGTGTATCTTCTGTGTTTTATTTCTGCATTTTATTTTATTTTATTGCTTCACAATCCTATTTTTCTAACAAACTTCTCAATAATACAAACTAGTGCGCAACGCATGAATCCTTCATACTACAGACTCATAAAGACTATGTGTATATTCAGATAGTAGTACAACATTACAATAGGCTTAGAGTCATCATATATTTTATCTCAGTGACACACCAACTCTTACTAGTGAATTGTCTAACTCTAACTCAGTAAGTGTTGCTTCCTTTTATAGATTCTTCTTCTTGAGATCTCTGGCTCTCAAGCTCTACTCCACTCAGTATGTTGATTAACTACCTTGAACGCTTCATGCACCTACCAGCGTTCCACGTAGGCTTTCTGTATCAAGGAAATCTTAATTTTCTGGCCATCTTGTTCTTTCGTTGTCCCACGTCCCATGGTTTTGTTAGCAATAATCATTCGGGAAGATATCCCTATTATTCCTTTCTTGATTATGGAGACATATTCTTTATTTTTGGTGTTACTAATATAAATCGAACCGGCGTGGGATTGGTACACTTTATATTGGTGCACAAATAGCAAAACATGGTCCGATGTGCACTCTTAGCCACTCTAGAATAATGTGGAATGTGTGCGCACAAAACTTGGAAAAAACTTGGAAAGTGAAAGAAAAACCTTGTTTGTGCGTGCACGAGATGTAACCCAAAACTTTGGGTGTCAATAGAGGTTATGAATTAGTATAGTGTGGGTTCCAAATTTAGGGTTCCCACTTCACATGTAAACTTGAGGTTTCCACTGTGGCAAAATTTGGGGTTTCCAGTTAGCATGAAAGTTGGGGTTTATAGCAAACTTTGTTGCAATGGGGGCATGTGTTTTGATGGAAGATTGGAGACAATATGTTTTGTGTGTGTTATCTGGATGGAATCAACTTGGAGTGGGGGGGGATGTGAGGCCTCCTACGCCACCCACCTAACACGCATGCTCCTTCATTGGATTTAGAGGCGAGTAGGGCAGAGAGAATGGGGAGGATGCATTATATTGGGAAAGTACTTGTCTTGTGGGAATGGGTAGGAGCACCTTAGGTGCATGATGGTGATGTGCAGCACCAAGGGGTAACATGCTCCACTTTCCTTGCAACGGATGATGAGGATTTTGGTTAATTTTGAGAACACAAGGAACACAACCAAGATAGCACACAAAATAAGACTTGGAATAGTTTATAAGTCAAGGTTCTGAGGACTATTAAAACAGAGAGGGGTGAGCTCCCCAAGGAGCCAATTATTTCCACAAGGGAGGAATTTTGCTACCTTCAGGTGATTTTGTGGACAAAGTTGGGGAGACCTTCTTTGGGTTGAGTCTAGCAGTAAGGGTGACTTGGAGCTTGGGGAATTCTTTTTGTGGGTCTGGGTGAGGCCTACTATGAGACAAAACCGTAGGTTTGTATGAAGTATTGTGACAGAGAAGAGACAGTGAGTATGTGGAGGGTGCATGTCTGGTTCACATCACAAGCGTTCTGAAATATATTGCAATGGAGGAGTCTTGGTGTGATGAATATTTATATGAGTGTCTTGGTGAGGTGTGGTGAGTCATGTGACTCTTTCATGTTCTGAACCAAGACGACAATTCTCATATTGTAATGGTTTCACAATATTAAGACTTAGCCGGGTGTTAGGCATGTCTTGTGCTACCCACACTATATGTGTGTGTCTCTTGTTTGTTTCATATGTGTTCTCTTTGTTTCACATGTTCATGGATGTATGCTTAATCACTAAGTGTTAAGAATGGTATCAGTTTGTATAAGTATACAAGTTAGTTGCACAGAGTAAGAGTGTGACTCGTCGGTACACTAGAATAGAGTATGCATATGTTGGGCCCTCCATTTTGAAGACTTCCCAATTTTGCGGAAATGTTAAGTTTTTGTAGAATAGTTTAGTACATCAACAAGATATTTAAGTGGTGGAAAGATACCTACCAATGTTCTATAAAGGAAAAAATTCATGCGCTATCTGGAACATTAGTGGAAAGAGCCAGAACCTTTGAGTGCATGCAGAAAGGAAAAAAATCAAGAAGAGACATTAGCAGATGTAAGAAGCCAAAGAAATACTTGAGTGAAAGGAATAAATATGGGAACATGTAATGGGAAAAGGTTGTTGTAATTGTTAATCTATTGATAGGTTATTGTTGTCGAATTATTGTCAGAATGATGTTGGTATGCTATTGAGTTTTTTTGAGTCACTCTTTAGTTATGTGATTAAGATTTTGTCATTACTGTCTGCTACGATAAGCCATTGTAAGGGATTTTGGGGGAATCAATTGTTCTTGCACATAAGTTTGAGAGTCTATATTAGATACTTAATTATCAATTCTACTGTATAAGTCATGTTATGTAAGAAATACTCTATCTATGTTGGGATGTGATCTGAAAATACATGAAGGATTATTCGGGCACCAATTTTTTTTTATGTGTATGGATGCTTGATCTCTTTATTGTAAAATATGTCATGTTCTGTGTAATCGATCATTGTTATATTGTTTAACAAGATTATGTAATGTATGTGCTTATCTTTATAATGCACAACATGGACTATATGATGCATTTACTGGTTTAATACTTCTAATGATGTGATATCTCCTCATTCAAATATGGTTATGTATTGTATTTCTCTAGATCTAATGGTGTGTCCTTGTTAACTCACTTTATCATACATAATTCTCAATTTTTCTTCGAGTGAGACCTCCTTCCCTTGTGGAAGGTTGAATATGTCATCACTAATAGAATACAACAATATCTTTATCAACAACCTCCGAGAACCCCATTCTCCAATTTTTCACCAACAAATGGTTCTTTTGTCGGGACCGGATTTAAAGTCAGTTTCAAGAGGATGTAGCATCACATATTCAAGTCTGATGCTGAGACTTAGTGGGAAATAAGGTGTGACGACTTCATATTTCAAGAATATGAGTTACGATATATAGGTTTGTGCATTGTGAAGGACGTTTTCTTGTATTTTGAGCCAACCAGTGATCGGTACGAAATATTATGGATCCAATTTCTAGAAGAATTTTTTCAGTGGCTCGACTAGTTGCAAGAAGTGCCAAAATTTAAAGATCACGTCAAGAGAAGATTTAATTGGACTTTTGAACAGCTAGAAGCTCTGCATAAGTTGGATCATCATATTTCTCGAGCTGCCAATTTCTGGTTACAGACTACCCTGTAGGGATACATTATTGAATATTTCGTAGAAAACCACTAGTGTTTCTCAAAGGAAGAAGCAATATTATACAAGGGAGCTCGAGGAATATTGTTGCGAGAAATATCATTGTGGATTAAGATCTTGTTGGTGAAAGATTGAATTTTTTCGATTCCTTCGGTTGAAATGGAAACATAAACCCTTGGACATGAGGGGAGGGTGATTCGGGAGAGGGTTCATGAGTTAGGATACAAAGGTTCTTTAGGTATGGGGGATCAATGTGAGAAGAGTGCGAGAGATGAGATGGATCAGAAAATGGTTGTGGTGATGTAAAAGCGATGGCGAAAATAGATGTGTAAGTTGATGAAGAGGCCTGACCAGTCGTGAAAGGAGATCGAATTCAAGAAGAGTTGTAAAATATAGTTAGAGAAGTTGACGGAGTTGAAAACATGTGGAAGGTTGGTCAGTCAATGGTTGAAGGAGAGTTTTGGAGAGAAAGGTGAGATTTTTGGAGAGAGTAGAAAAGGTGAATAAAATTTAGAAGAAAGAATCAAGATAAGAGTCATTGCCGAGGAAAACAACTCAGTTGTAACCTTTGAAGGAGTTTTGGGAGAATCATCTCCTGCAGTGCCTGAAGATGTGAAGTACCCCACATGACCTGATATGATATGGACTCCTAATGCTACCCCCCAGATTAAATAATACCATCCCAAAGACATAGGAACCATCCTTGGATCACCTAGTTCCTCAGCACAATATACTAATCCATTAAATTCTACAATAAACTTGTCTATGTTTCATTGAAACCTACATAGGAGATCTAGCTAAAGAAAGTAAAAACAAATCTTATCAAGAAAGGACGAGAGATTCAATATGGAAGAATGAGGAAATATATTCACACTACTCCAATGAGTTGATCAAAGAATGAATGAATGAATGATACATAGATGATGATCAATATGATACAATGAATGAGTGGAATACACTCATATATAGGACATAACATTCCATAATTAAGAAAAGAAATCAAGAAGTTCACTTTCCTTAGGAATGCATGCATGCATAATAATGATGGTATAAATAGAAAGTCCTAAAATAGAAATAGTCAGTTAACTCCTACTGAACTAGTGTGCCGAAAATAGAATTTTCTCTAACACCCCCATTGAACATCACTATGGAGTAAAGAATATGTTAGAAAAACAGGACCGCGAAGCAATAAAATAAAACTAATGCATAAACAAAACACAAAAGACACACAATACAAGAGAGACACAGATTTACGTGGTTCACCCAGTGTGGGCTACGTCCACCCGAGAAATTGCCAGGTCCTTCCTTTATTATTATCCAGCAAATGAAGGGATACAACCTACAGAAAAACCTGCTGTAACTTCCTCTTCTTTCTCTCACAGTCTCCTCTCTCAGAATACAATATTCACCCTCGTACATAGCCGCAATACATTTCCCTCAGGAAAAAAGAGGGTTGCCTTCTAGGGAAAAAAACCCTAACATAATCTCTACCGTTAGATCTGCGACCTTATAATGAACGGTCTATATTTACAATGAAATTACAATATACTTTTACAAGGCAATTTTTTCTTCGGGGGCTTTGCCCTCAAACCCTCGCTGGGGGACCGCTTGCCCCCAGACCCCCTAGCTGGGGGGATAGGCCCCCCGGACCCTGCAGAGGGGGTACCCCCCCTCTGCACTCCCCCGCGTGGAAGAGTGTACATACTTCTGGGGTGTAAATACTTCATGGGGTATAAACATGGCTGAAAGCAAGGACCTCTGAATCAGGAAGATAATCAGGCTCCACAACCAACAATCTCCCACTTGGAGACTGATCTCAACAACTCCACTGCTGCTTTATATGCTGGACTTTGAACCTTCTTGGACCTGGCAAATTTCTCATCTTCATCTTCAATCTTGAAGACAAACTGAAACTGAGCAAGAACTCAGTTTCTCCCTGGTTACTCCCTTTGTTAACATGTCTGCAGGATTCTGGCTAGTGTGTATCTTTTCCAGCTTCAATTGTCCATCTTCCAAGGTGGATCGTATGAAGTGGTACCTCAATTGTA
>ML777131.1:2954223-2987514 GCA_009831015.1 Picea engelmannii | reverse complement strand
GCTACTCCACTCAATGGTAGGAATAGATCCTTCTAATATAAATAGTCTTCCATCTGCATCTTCCATAACTGGTAGTTTTGGCCGTTAAATTTCTCGACCCTAAACTTTCCATCTTCTGACATTTCTCCCACTCGAACCAGGAACCCTCTTTTCCTGCAAGTTACCTTACGCTCTAATACCAGTTGTTAGAAAAACAGGACCGCGGAGCAATAAAATAAAACAAATGTAGAAACAAAACACAGAAGACACACAATACAAGAGAGACACAGATTTACATGGTTCACCCAGTGTGGGCTACGTCCACCAGAGAAATTGCCAGGTCCTTCCTTTATTATTATCCAGCAAATGAAGGGATACAACCTACAGCAAAACCCACTGTAACTTCCTCTTCTTTCTCTCACAGTCTCCTCTCTCAGAATACAATATTCACCCTCGTACATAGCCGCAATACATTTCCCTCAGGAAAAAGAGGGTTGCCTTCTAGGGAAAAAAACCCTAACATAATCTCTACCGTTAGATCTGCGAACTTATAATGAACGGTCCAGATTTACAATGAAATTACAATATACTTTTATAAGGAAATTTTTGCTTCAGGGGATTTGCCCCCGAACCCCCGCTGGGGGCCCGCTTGCCCCCAGACCCCCCAGCTGGGGGGATGGACCCCCCGGACCCCGCAGAGGGGGTACCCCCCCTCTGCACTCCCCCGCTTGGAAGAGTGTACATACTTATGGGGTGTAAATACTTCATGGGGTATAAACACGGCTGAAAGAAAGGACCTCTGAATCAGGAAGATAATCAGGCTCCACAACCAACAGAATGAGTCCCAACAACTAGGCCATATTAGGTATTCATGTACCATGCAACTAATGAACATTGAATAAAAATGAGGAAAGAGGGAAAACCATGTGGGAAAAAAACATCCACTCAAAATACAATGCATCAAAAGAAGAAAGAACATATTCTAGGAAAATGTGTTCTTCACTACAAGACGATACCGCAAAGTCTGGAACTTCTGCTCACTGAAATTATTCGTGAATATGTAGAAATATGTATGGATCTAATGAATTATTTTGGAAACCTGTCTAGCCTTGTACCTCTTGATCCTATGGACCTATTTTCACCTACAAATATTCCTTTCTGGTGGAAGTGGAATCATATCGCAAGTCTGATTATCTAGGAGTGAGTCATACTCCTTCTACATGGTTGATTTCCATAATATATTTCCCACAACCTCACTGTAGGTCTGTGGATATGAAGATTAAACCATATAGAAATGCATGTGCATCGTTGGTTCAGAAGTTGAAGGTACATGAGAAGAATTCTCATGATGATATTGAGTCCCCCTTGAATCCAATTGATTCCCTGCAAGAACACCTGATACTTGAAGTGTGAATTGTGCCCTCTTGGGAATCTGCTGAAGTTTCAACGCTAGTTTCTTATCTGGTTGTACTACCTACTTATTTCCATGTACATAATCTGAGTGTATGGAATCATCTCTGATGTCTAAAACAAATGGAAGCACAAGAGTATCTTCATGTTTCACTAGAGGTGTATGCAAAGTACTCTCCTTATGTATAACTAGAAAACATGATTCATCGTTAGAAAACATAGTGAATTTATAAAACCTTGAATTGTGATCAACCTTACCAATTGCAATGATGGATTTTTCATGCATGTCAATTACTGAAACTGAATCTGATGTAAATTCAACCTTTTACCTTTCTGAGTGATCTAATAAACTAAGAGTATATTGATAGAAAGATTTGGAACATGTAAAACATTCTCAAAACTACCATTATGGAGTTCCACTCTTCCCTCTCCTGCTACTGCTACTGGAGTATCATCCCCCATGAGAATAGGGGGTCTAGAGCATGAACTCAGAGAAGTAAAAACTTCCTCTTTTCCTGCCATATAATGTGATGTGCCATAATCTATAATCCATGAATCAGAGGAGGAATTAATTGCAACAAGAGCATGATGATTACCTTTCTTAGGAGCAGGATCTTCTTCCTTCTACTTCTTGACTCCTTCTGGAATGGAGTTTCCAAGGTTTTTCTACTGAATTACCCATGCCATAAGATCGATTTGCTTCTTCATGCATGTGGATTCTTCATGATTCAGTTTATTGCAGTAAGTGCAATGTTTTCCCTTCTTATTGTTCTTGGAATCTGAAGAGTCTTTGGAACCTGAGGAGTCGTCGAAGGGTTTGGAATGTCCATCCTTATCATTCTATTTCCCCTTTTTGTTCTGTTTGGATGATCCCTTTCCGTCATGCATGGTGAGTGCATGTGCTTTGGGATCCCTAATTAGGTCCATGTGAATGCGTTTTTCCTTCTCATGTGTGATAAAATCAATGAATTGATACATGGTAGGCATCTTCCAATTTGTTCCCATGAGATATCTTCCAGGATGGAAAGTGGAAACATAGACTGCATATTTTGGTCCTAGCTTGGCCAAGATTGTTAGAATAAGTTGGTCCACTTGTTTAGACTTATCAATACCACAAGATGATAAGATCAATATCAAATATTTAAACTTAGTAAATAAATCTTGTATATTATCAAGAATTTTAGGATCCAAAGTATTCAACTCTACCTCAATCATATGACCTCTCATCTCATCCTTCTTTCCAAATAGACTTTCCAAGGTGGTCCAGATCGTGTTTGGAGTCTTGCACATGGTAACATGAAACCATAAATGATATGAAATTAATTCGAGAAGAATTCATGTGTCCTCATCCTTTCACTTTTCCCATATGGTCTTCTCAATTGCTTATGTAGGTTCTATTTATCTCCCCATCGTCAAGTTGTACAGTCCTTTGCTTCTGAGTTGGAATGGAATTCATCCTCGGGATTCCAATCAAAATAATTGTATGGTGTGAGGATTACCACCAAGTTTGAATATAGAATAGGTGTCGTATCCATCTCTACCACTCTGTATGAGAACCCCTAAAAGTTTACTCTCAATCTGCAAGTGAAAAAATGAGAAATCACTGCAAAAAGAGCACTTTGAGTGAAAATTCGTATTAGTTTCAGGAGATGATATTCCAACTTACTTTCTGATAAAACAGTGAGGAATTTCACCAAACGATTGAAAACCCACTTGCAGAATGGGTCGATTTACCTCTCTAGTGGACTATTTCCAAAGAAAGTTAATATTTTTGGAGAAATAACAGCAAAAAGAAACATGCTTTTAGAGGTAGTCACACCTTGCCTTAAGAGATAGAGTGACCAATTTTGCCTAGTCTCCCTTTGCCAGTGTATTGGGAGCAACACTAGTCACCATTTTCTAGTGTATAGGGTGTGACCGTGTCTGTTACATGGATTTTCTCACTGAAACTCT
Organism: Picea engelmannii; assembly: GCA_009831015.1. NCBI lineage: Eukaryota > Viridiplantae > Streptophyta > Pinopsida > Pinales > Pinaceae > Picea > Picea engelmannii. Next base: position 2,984,172 of record ML777131.1, on the reverse strand, counting down.
GATTTCCTTATTCTCTTGCTTGTCTGGCTTGCTCCAAGTAACGTAGCTCTGATACCATGTCAATGTTTCATTGAAACCTACACATGATATATAGCTAAAGCAAGTACAAAAAAATCTTATCAAGAAAGGACAGGAGATTCAATATGAAAGAATGAGGAAATATATTCACACTAATTCAATGAGATGATCAATGAATGAATGATTAATACATATATGATGATCAATATGATACAATGAATGAATGATTGATACATATATGATGATCAATATGATACAATGAATGAATGATTGATACATATATGATGATCAATATGATATAATGAATGAGTTGAATACACTCATATATAGGACATAACATTCCATAATTAAGAGAAGAAATCAACCAGTTAGCTTTCCTTAGGAATGATTGCATGAATAATAGTGATGGTATAAATAGAAAGTCCTAAAATAGAACTAGTCAGTTAAATCCTATTGAACTAGTGTGCCAAAAATTGAATTTTCTCCAACAAAACTCTCCCATAATTTATGTCGATTCTCCTCATTCTAATCCAACCAATTCGAGTGGTAGCAGTAGTAGTAGTGTGACAAGTTCTTTATTTCTATTGCAACTAGGGCCTTTAGGATTGATCTTAATAGGATCCCCAAGTCCTTCAATGGAACATCAACATGTCGTTTCCCTCACCCGATACCCATAATTTTGGTGTAAATTGGATGAGAATGTCAAACACCACTGTTTTTTTTGTTAGACGATATGGAGGTCTTGCAAAACTTTAGATGAAAACAAACTAGTTGAGTTTCAAACCACGTCAACGGGTCAAGCATTAAAATGGTATATTAAATCCATTGAACAAGGAAATCCCCAAGGACATGCTTTCAATCTTGATCAATTCAAACAATGGTTTATAGTATAATTCTATTTACCCCAGTCAAAATAACAAGCCCTCTCTAAGTTGTGGGAGATTAAACAAAGAGATGGGGAATCTTATTGGTAGTATAACCAAGTGTTTATGGATGCGATAAGGAAATTAGAAAACCCAATTCATGAAGACCACTGACGGGAATGGTTTATTCAGAGAATTTTACCATTAACCCAATAGAGGATAACCACTTTGAGGGAAGCCTTAGAGAAGGATATGAAAATTGAGGCAATGGCGGGATATCCTGGCAGCTTGCAAGTTTGAAGACCACCCGATGACTATAATATTACGCAAATTCAAGGCCATATTTCTACGTTAACTGACAAAATTCAAGAAGATACCATTCCTAGAGTAGGTCACCCATAAGTTTGGTGTACTGGTGGCTAGATTGAGGGTCATAAAATGATGGAAGGTTCTAGACTAATGGTTACAGGAGCCCCTCTGCAACCAATGGTGCCTCCACTAGTAGGACCATTAGGAGGGTTTGCGCAAGTCACAACTACTTCGCCATTTCATGGCCCTATGAAGTAACACACCTTTACAAATCATCAAGAAAGTCAGAATGATGAATATTGTGAAATTTATAGAAGTCATGGGAATTCTCCTTGGAATTGCCCCATCCTATAGAAATATACCCTTGTCCCAAACACAATTTACTGTGAATTATGTGGGTCACCTACTCATGCCACCCAACAATGTTGCGCTTTGGATGATCTTGTAGACAGACTGTATCTGTCTGCATTCATGGTCGACGAATATCCTCAAAGATGTGGAGGAGGACATATATGTGGATGAGGTTTCATAGGCAAGAGAAACGGTGGGAGAGGACCATCCTGGTGTTATAATTGTGATGAGAAGGGACATGTTGCTAGAGATTTTCCTCTTCCAAGACATCCTTGGTGTGCCCACTACAGAAACAACACCCATGCCACTGAGGATTTCCTTGAGTTGACCGTGAAGTGGGAAGATCACATAAGGCAGGGAGGTGCAGACTTGATAAATTATGAGATCCAACCTGTCACTAAAGAAAAGGAACACACTATTAATATTATTACTCGAGCAGGAACAATAATTGGTTTCAATGTTGATAACCTGACCCAAAGTACAATCCACAAGGAAATACTAGAATATGTTAAACATGACCCCATTGCACAGAAAAATTTCTTTAAGGATGTTGCGAAGATGTTTTGATGGAATTTTATTCCTACAACACCAAGGTTTTAAGAACCAAGCCTTGCACTACAACCCAACCATGAAAAAAAATTGGTTGTGCATAAGGATTCTCCAATGAGACCTCAAAAGAATATTGACTTGTGGCTCTAATTATTTTATGACATTTTGGATGACAAATGACTCACAAAGGAGTTGTGAAACATGTTAAAGGGGACTATGGAGGTTTAAGGGAGAAGAGAGGAGCTAATTGTTGTTAATCTCCCAGAGATACATACATGTAGAATATAAAGGAGGAAGCGAAGATATAGAAGAGAATTTATACTAAATTCCCATATCGACAAGTACAAAATTAGCGATGTTATGATGGATTTGGTATCTAACATCAACATACTACCAAACAAAACCTGGGAATCCATGGGTAAGCCCAAGATTTTTTATTCATGTATTAAATTGCACATGGCCAACCAATGTTGTATCTATCATATTGGGAGGATACAAAACATAGAAGTGGACTTAGCTGGCATTAAAACATTCATAGACTTCGAGGTCATAAAAATCATGGTGGAAAAGAACCCATACCCAACTCTATTGGGCATCGACTAGGCTTATGATAATTTAACTTTCAAAGACCTTAAGAAGGAAATCATGACTTTTGAAGAAGATGGTATGAAAGTAACCCATCCACTAAAACCTTACCAACTCCCTCTATATATAGATCTGGTCATTCAAAATATGGAAGAAGATACCTTGGATCACCTCTACACTCTGACTACAGGGAAGCGGACAGACTATATTAATGCTACTACATACAACTCGTTAAGTTGGTGAACTATTCAATCTATAGGGGGAGATTCAGAGGTCACTTTTAACAACTGGCAACAATGAAGATATGAGAACTTCTCACAGCGTTGCATGATTATTAGAGCTTCCAGGTGGATTGGAGAATAGGTTATAGACTACCATGTTTATGATGGAATGTTATCGGATTAATCGGTAGGTGAAAACACTAACTGATCTCCCTAGATCCACCTAGATCTATAACAAAACACACCAGAACATGATGCTTTCCTTAAGTTTTAAATATTGAATTTACTAACTAAAGAGGGATAGGTGGCATACCATTTAAACATTGCTTCCTCTCATTATCACCATCCTAGCTTTGTTCCAATGATCATACAATGATGAACCTGCAAAATAATGCAACCAACCAAAGTGATAGTAATAACATAAACTCAATATAAACCAATGTATGTGATCAAGGAATCATCCAATAAAACACAAGAATCTTTATAGGAAAGAATCATATTATTGTATCAGATTAAATGTGAAAGATAGATTACAACCATGGCCTTGATGTCGTAAGGTCCCTTCCAACTGTCCTTCATTCCCTGCACACTTCCATTCCAAGAATTCTGAGAGCACGGATCTGATAATATTCACAATCTATCTTGACAAAGGCAAAACTCAAAGATACTCCAACCAAACTAATAATTCCAATCCAAATCCAACTTAGCCCTTCTCCATGAGAGCTCCTCTCCTTTTATAAGTTGAAGAGGATAAGGTGAGGAGGTTAGGATGATCCCACCAAATCATGAAAGCGAGTAAGATCCAAACCATTCGGATGCCACCTCACCATGGAAGTTTCTCCTTCTAGAAGATTCGAGAAAATGCTCATTTTTCCCATGTGTAAGCATTCTTGCACCATGCTTACAGTGCAACCTGCGAACCTCTCGCAACCCAGCTATGGTGTAGCCTACGAGAATTAGGCATTCTCGCACCCTGCCTATATAACAACCTGCGAACATCCTCTTTAATAAGGTTTTTTAAAAGGAGAATACAACTTCTTTTCTCAGGAAAAGTTCTTCTCTCTTCTTTCTTTAGGAACTCGGACCACTGACCCTTCTGAAGGAAACATATAGGTTTACATCATTAACAGTCATAGGGATGATGAAAATAATGTGTAACAGAGATCCCCCCAAAGTACGAAGTTAGAACATATTGATAGCTAAAATACTTTGTCGAGTGTGTGTAGGGAACAAGGAAAAGTCAGTCGGAAACCTGCCAACAAACAAGGAAATACAGTACAATAATATATCATCACTGAGGTAGGCATTACCATACTCAGAATACAAATGACTCAAAGCATAAATGTCGACATGAGAAGATCCATGTCAAGTAAGACAAGTCATGGCCATCAAACATACACTGTGGATCCATGCCGATATGACTCAAATTTGAACATAGCCACCAAAAATACACTGTGGATCTATGTGTTAAAGACTCAAATTTGAACATAGCCATGAGACATACAATATGGATCTATGCAACATTACAAACTGAATATACTCCAACGCAACCTGAATCTGTCAGAAAATATCTAGGGTCTTCATCTCCACCACTCTATAGTACAAATCTAACCATGTGAATACATGTGTCGAAGTCGAACATGGTAGAAAACACTTGATTATCAGTCATTAGTGTATACCATTAACAAGTGCAAGGGAAATCACCATTAATGTCAATGACTCCCAAGGTACACTAGTACAATCCAATGAATCTGAATTAATGATCTGAAGTCGAACACTCAGTGGAATCTCCCAATCAGGGGTTAATAATGAAAACCCACTGTCGAAAGCGAGGAAATCTGCCATTGAGGCATGCAAGTTCCAAGGTGCCAATTAGTTTCTAAGTCTAATTCCTAGATAATGAGTTGAAGTCGATAGGAAAAGACTCGTCATAGGAGGGCCTTAATGTATCCCCCATAAATGACATGAAACAGGTAACAAGATTTGATGTAGATCAGAGTAACAAGTGATTCAGGACTGACTCAAGGATGGTCGACGCAATAGAAGGCTCAAGGACTGCAGAAATGGCTGACGCAATAGAAGGATTTTTGGGTTGGACATCTTTTTGAACATATTGACGACACGACAACTATCTTGGAAATACTGACTCAACAACAGGGATCATAGACCAACGGGTAATCTTATAAGGAGTATGATCAAGAGATGAGCGGATTTTCCAACCTAGACATAAGGAGAGTGAAATGGTGTCATGTTCAAAAATGACTCTTCCATGGAATACATGTTTAGACATATTTCTTTCCCAATTTTTTACCCCACCATTTCTGGCAAGTACCTCTTTATTTTTACACAAGCTTGAGGAGGATAACATATGCTTGTAATGTAAGCTCATCCTTCGAATGAGTCCCTGAAAGTATGTTTAACGAATCCTACGAAGGAGTGGTTCGGTCCCACATGGGCCTTTCAATGTTTGTTTTATGAGTCCAAAGAAAGAAAACTCAAGGGTTTTTCATTTTTATAGAGTCTAAAAAACACTTAAAGAGAACTCTCTCAGTTCCTTTTTCATAAAGTAGACTGATGAGACTGAAAAAGAGATAAACTATCGCTCAATAGATGTTTTCTTCAAATACTTTAATGAACATGAAAAGAACAAGGTCGCTCGACAATCTTTTCATGTTTAGAGAGTCTGAAAAGAGCTTAAAGGGAACTCTAGTGGGTTCCTTTTTCGCATAACCTTTATGACTCTGAAAAGGTGATAAAAGTATACTCGGTTTTCTCATTGATTTACGAGCATGAGAAAGAACAAATACTAAGCTCGGGATTTTTTTTATTTTTACGCAAGATTTAAAACAAAACAAAACTATGCTTGGGATAGATTTTATTTTTACACATTCTTAAAAACTAAACAAAATTATGCTTGGGCCTGGTTTCATTTTTACACAAGCTTGAACCAGAGGAAACTATGCTTAAGGTAAGTGGTTTCATTTTTACACAAGCTTGAACCATAGAAAAATATGCTTGGACTTCCCAACACATAACGCAAGGATGGTTGGTACTTAGCCCCCAGCTTAAGAAACTAGCGACTCTAAATTTAGCATGAAGTCCAGAGGCTGAAAAAATTTCCCCCCAAGCTTTGTTTCATCCAATTGCGAAGGAGAATGAAATGAAGCTTCAAATACTATACGTAGGAGTTGACTCAAATAGAGAGGGGGAAAAACTATTTCATTTTTTAACGAGCTTGGCATAGAAACAAGAACTATGCTCGTAACCTCTGTTTCATTTTTAATGAGGTTTCCACAAAGACGAAAAAACTATCCTCGTAAGTGGTTTCATTTTTTAATGAGCTTGAAATAAAAAAACCATGCTCAAAGACCTTCTGTTTCATTTTTTAACAAGGTTTCCTTAGAGACGCAAAAGCTATCCTCAGAGTCTCTCTTCTTGATCATGTATTCCAAGAGGACAATGCTCCAGAATGACACCATGTCAAGGGACAAAACTCGTTCATGGCTTCCAAGATGTATTCACTGGAAGGAATAAACACACTCTGGAAGGACACCATGTCGAGGTTCATGATAGGAGTAAAGAGATCAGGATCTAACAACCCTATCGAAGAGATCACCATGTCAACTACCAGATCTAAGTCATCAGAAGTTAAAGCCATGGGTGACAATGCCACATAATTGACCTATGGCTGGGGTGATACCGTCTGCATATAAGAACCATTCAGGGAGGCAATCTAGGCGGGGTTAATGAATAAAAGTTGATCAGAAGTCACAACCCATCCATCGTGAGGGAAATATATCACATGAAAAAGAGTAGACACAATAGCTTTCATGGCATAGACATAATCTCGACCAAGGAGTAAAGAAAAATCCAAGGGGTATTGGACTACCATGATGTCAATAAAGACAGTTTTCCGCCCAAAGTTACAGGAAACTAAGGGTCCCTAAAGGTTGACTAGTTCTTATGTTAAAAGATAACAAATTTTGTGTAACCGGTGCAAGCGGAGAACAACCAAAAGATTGCCAAGCAAAAGAGGACACAATACTAACAGATACACCTTCATCTATCAGTGTTTGAGGAACGTCTCGACCACAAACCTGTACTATAATCTAGAAAGGAATGTGAGAGGGAAGACGAGGTCTATTTATCACACCCCAATCAAAATGGATGGCCTCATAACTTGGAGGGTGTTCCACGAGAGAAGGAGGAATAGCCCCCGACCTGGTAGATTATGTATCAACAAGAAAAACATGGGTAGTATCGGGTTTACTCTCTAGTAGGAGAGTAGGATCAACACTGATAAGTTGAAGAGGATAAGGTGAGGAGGTTTGGATGATCCCACCAAATCATGAAAATGAGTAAGATCCAAACCATTCGGACGCCACCTCACCATGGAAGTTTCTCCTTCTAGAAGATTCGAGAAAACGGTTGTTTTTCCCACGTGTAAGCATTCTCACACCTTTCTTATAGTGCAACCTATGAACCTCTCTCAACCCAACTATGGTGAAGCCTGCGAGAATTAGGCATTCTTGCACCCTGCCTATATAGCAACCTATGAACATCCTCTTTAATAAGTTTTTTACAAAGGAGAATGCAACTTCTTTTCTCAGGAAAAGTTCTTCTCTCTTCTTTCTTTAGGAACTCAGGCCACTGACCCTTCTGAAGGAAACACATAGGTTTACATCATTAACGGTCATAGGGATGATGAAAATAATGTGTAACATGGCACTTCAGATTTACGTAGCTTTCTTGTTATGCTGGAGGACAAAGTTGCACTAGAGCAAAGAATTCTTGTACTTTATGTTGCGTTCAGATTATCTTCAACTAGATGGTGGGCCACCCATAAGAGTACTTTATCTTTCTGGGATGAAGCAAAGCATTCCATCCAACATATCTTTTCTACCCCTTCATAGGTTACTTATCTGAATCAGGAGAAGGAACCAAATAGTCAGACCTCAACTTTGGTAGCATAGGATGGGTTTTCTTATCCATGGGAGCATGTTGTGCATTGTATTTATAAATGGGAAGTTGTGCAAATGCCTCACAAGTTTTGGGTACATCAGTTTATTGACTCTTGGGAAAGGTTCCAACTTATTTGTATATACATGAAGATGCTCAATGACAGACCACTTGCTGGGAAATCCCTCAAAGGAGATTCTGCGAAGACTTCTTATTCTCAGGTAAGTCCTCTGAAATCAGTCTAGCTTTGCAACAGATTAAGAAAATTATTTTTACTTATGAAGTTAATCCTATACATCCTCCAACCATCTATCTTGAACATGAATTATTCCTTCATCATAGCCTTCACCCATCCCCTGCATGAATACCTCTGACTTGTAGTAAAATTTATGAAGACCCAAGAGACCCTGAAAGCCTAGAAGATTTGAGGCATTTGACATTTAAAGAATCAGAAGGCACTAGAGTTGTGCACGACACTAAGTTGGGTGATGTTAATATCTCTTATTCTAAACCCATGAAGTTTTGAAAAATAAACATAGGGAGCGAGGACCACCCTAAGATAGCTTCCATAGGGGATTACTGGGATGAGTAGAATGTGACAGAGATACAACCTCTGTTGCAGGAATATGAGGATCTATTCCATATAATATTTTCATAACTAAAAGGGTATTAAGGGATATTTAGGGGAGATGAAGACAGATTTAAATCCTGACTCAAGACCAATTAAGCACAAGCCATACCGTTTGAACCCCACAGTCAAAGAGAAATTAAAGAAGGATATTGATAAGATGTTGGCAATTGGGATGATTTTCCTTGTCGATAAGGCTAAATGGATCACTCCTATCATCATACAAACCAAGAAAGGTATGGATTATGTTGTGTTGGTTTTGTCACTTGGGTGAGAAAAACAACAACACTTGCATATTTAGATGATACTACTAAACAAGATAGAAGTTTTGTTAGTGGGTTAGATAAACCAAACACATATGAAAATAAAGAAATACAACCAAAAACAACTAATAAATAAATGTTAGAAATCATGAGAAACTTAGAACCATGAAAATCAAACAATGACGAGCATATTGCTACCAATGGATCAATATATTAGTAAGAAAAAGAACGTAGAGAAATGAAGGGACTTATGAGTTCCCTCTTCCTCCTTGGTAGGGATATCGAGTTCCCTAATTGAGCGCTCTTCTCTTCTTACATTGGAAGAAATGACAATTAGTGAAGAAAAACAATGCCTATTCCCTCAAGAGGTGAGTGGAATGGCTTATTTCAATGGTGCATGAAGGCTTCCAAGAGAAAAGAGGATTCTCAAGGAATAATTCTTGCAGCATAACAATACCTTAAAGATCTTGGCTTCTTAGCACACCCATGGCTCTTATTTATAACATCCATTCATGGAAAAATGTAATTGGTTCATAGTGTGAACAAGGGGCATTTTAGGGCACCCTCTAGCCCTTGACCAACCTCCAAGCTATATTTTTCTCATATATGAGTGTCAAATCATGTTGGGGTTCGAACTAGAAGTGGTTGAGGGGTCGACAAGATCCATAAATGCATCATTCATTGAAGTGCACAATGTTTTTCGTAGACAGTCAAGCATTTTCGCATAGTGCACACTAAGGGTTGTGTTGGCCCGCGCATGTTGTGCACTATGCACACGCTTCCTTTGGTGAATTTGTGCACTTTAATTTTTTGACCCAATTATATATTTTTTTTCCTTTTGATGGAATTTGGTGTTGTAGGTGGACTAATTTGTTGCTAGCATTGATGTGTTTCTTCAACCATTATGTGCAATTTTGCGGATGATTTTTCAGTGATAACAGATGCCCCCTGATGTGTGAGGTTAGGAGCATACGTATATCTGAAATACATCAATGTTTCTTTTTTTGAGAGTGCCATTGTAAGGAAGAGTGAAGAGAGGAACTGTAAGAGCGATCCGCCGTAGGGAGAGGGAAAATTGTGGGACCCAAACCTTTATCAAGGGAGAAAAATAAAATATGTGTACAAACGAGGCGGGCATGCCCCATGCTCATGTCATGAAACCAAAGTGTGGGACTGTAACTGATGATGGATGTTGATGTGGATAACTGCAACACCCTCGGGGGAAGTTGATAACAATAGATGATAGTTTCAAATGGTGAACAGACTCTGAAGTGAGGGAAGGATGACTGTAATAATTTTCGATGACTCATGGGCATTGATGTCCTAAAAAATTCATAGGTCTTCAACTGGTATGAAACAAATGCAATATTCACATAGTAAGAACCACCGTAATATGAGAGTTTTGTTGAATTCAAATGTTATGGGGGTCAAAAGAATCTGAGAGCAACAATGATTCTCTCTGTGTCGTCTGAGACTCTTCATTGTAAAGGTAATGAGAGTCAAGATATTTCCGCCCTTCTGGAAACTTTGCTAATGTTGACAGAGAGGGAGGCATGAATCCAAGAAGCAAAGGGATTTTTGAAATCCACTAAGTAATAGATGATATCATATATTGAAGGGTAACATGAACAAATTTAAGATGTTGTGGGACTCAAGACTACCCTTGGTTGGGGAATTTTATAAGGATGACTAGAAGCAACTGTAAAACTTAATCATGCATCAAGAGGATGTTTAGATATGGGGTTAAACTATGGCAGAGGCTAACAAAGTGGACAAACTCAGAGATCATGGGTACATGGATTTGGGATACTTGGGGTTCGTGAACAATGTCGAAATGAAAAGAGTGGATGCCCCAACCAAGGGCGACATGGGTTGGTTTTCCAGGAAAAAGAAGGACATCAAGGATGATGACGAAAAAGCTAAGTATATGCTGGAAACAAATAATTTTTACAATTACCAAAGAAATAAATCATAATTTTGGTTGATCATACCGATACAAAAATGGGTGCCCCAGTGAAAGTCGGTTTGGCCTGTGAGGGTACAAGTTTGTGAAAGAGAAATGGTGGAGGGTGGGGGCCCCGTGGGTGGGTTTTTGTATTAGGAAAATGTATGGAGGACAATATGTAGGTGGGAAAACTGATGGTGGATGAGATGGAGGGATAATGAAACTACGTAGGTGCAGTCAATAGAACCAAGATGATATGACCTGGGAGTCCATTGGTAAAGTTAGCAATATAATGGGAAGAAGTATGGGGTTCATTCTTGGAAGTGCACAAGACTATCGGGACTCCCATACCTAGGGGGTGAAATCAGCATGAGTGTCAATTTGCCAAGGGGGACGATGAATGAGACAAATCATGTGGGGGATATTGCTACCAGTTGACAGTACCCAAATGCGGCATAGGTGGAGGTACTGCAGAGCCGGATGTAAGGACCCTAAATGTAAGTGTCATAGGGTGTGATTGGGATATGCAATTGATTTACAGAGAGAAGAATTACATGCCAGTGTCGAACATATACCTGAAGGGGTTGTAAGCTTATGGAACAAGTACCTGCACACATCAAAACCAAATACCCAACATGAACAATATTTGATGATAAAGAACATATAACAACTATTTTATAAAATTGAAAGTGAGCACGCGTACCTGAACGTGAAGTGAGAAAAATGATTGATCCAAATTATTTTCGGCACGAAATGAGAGTGAAGATATAACATAGAAATATTCAGAGATATTTCAAGAGAGACAAAAATATAACAAAGATATAGTGAAAATATAACAAGAGTCATAGATATACAGTAATACACGATTTATATTAATGAAATAAAGGTATAGAAACTGTAAAAGTACAGAGTGAAAGACTCGCTAGAATGGTGGTAGCTTATCTCTGAGAAGAGATGTGACAGCTACTTGCATTCACAAGAATATGATTATTAAAAAGAGGCTATAAGGGACTTTTTAACATAAGTAAAATCCAAAACCCTAACCCCGGAAGATGAAAATCCGAAAGGTTTGTGGGCCCTGATGGGGGTAGTTGATACGTCAACTTCCCAAGGGCATAACTTTTGCATACGATCTCCGTTTGGGGCGCTCGATAGCTCGTTGGAAAGATCTATCCGAGAAATACAACTTTTGGGTGAGAAACATCGATATACAATCCATGTTGCTCCCCATTTTCTCAAAAAACATCGTTTAGGGCCTCAAAATGGCCCTGGAAGTTTAAAACTGCTAAAAATAGTAAATTACCAAAATTGTTAGAAAATTGTTTTGAGATAGTTGGAGAAGGTGGGTGGCCACCGATATCCACATAGATCAATCCTCCCTCCTTAGGAATCAATGGTCTCCATTGCGTTGAGTTCCCGGTGGAGAGGGGAAAGCAATTGTTGAATCTGAATCTTGGTGATCTTCTTGCCTTGCTGGAGAATTTCCGTTGCTTAGATTGTTGAAGGCTATCACAAACCTTTGGCTGGAAGGTTTGGACCTTTTTAACCAGTCTGGATATTTTAGATGACTGTGTGCAGAAGGCATCTTTTTTCTTTTTTGAAACCTTGTCAACCTGCTTCTGTTGGATAGAAGGTGCTTGGGTTAAAGCTGTGGTGGTTGCAGTATCCTTCTATTCACCTTTTGAACAGATTGTGAAGAAGTTGGTTTTTTTTGTATGAGATACTACCTTGTGGCAATGTTTAGGTGGGGCAGTAGTTGGAACTACCTCTGGTATTCTGTAGAGATGACCACCCAAAGTAAAAATGACACTACGAGGTCAAGACTCATAAACAACATGGTGTCTCCACATATATGGTTGGCCCAAGAGAACATCACATACATCCAATGGGGAAACATCACATAATACCTCATCTAGGGATGATTTTAAGGATGAAAATTTATTTTAAAATGTAGAAACCTTGGCGAATCTTACTAATCAATCATATGCCAACTATAAAATGTTGGTGATATTTTTGTAAAAATATTCAAATTTCTAAGGATTTTATATAGTTTGTTTAAATTTTTGGCGATTTTTAAGATAAAATAATTTTATCCTATAGAATTTGGGCGAATTAGTTTTAAAATAGCGAATCGTTTTTTGGGAAAAACCATGGAAAATTAGCCCATGAGCGAAATTTAGCCCCTAAAATCATTCTTGAGTTACTGTCCTCATCCTTGAAGGGTTGGATGTCGTATGACAATCGACACTGCTAGCTGACACGAAGATCTCGTCCTTGGCAAAGCGACCCAATGTTGTATGGCTATAGGTCTAGTGTTGTTGACAATCCCAACTGTTTGATGACCTCTGCTAAGGTTATTCTGGCTTCCGCTATCAACAATAAAATGCAGCGGGGTCCCCTTCACCCACATCTATGAATGAAAAAGGTGCTCCCCCTCTTCAGGATCTATTTATTCTTCTGGTTGAATTACTGTAGTCATGTCAATAGCAGTGGGGTCTGCGTCAATGATCTGTCCTTTACCATCATTTTCAGAATCAGATTCTAAATTAGGGTTCGGATCCTTGTCGTTGATCTCAACCACCAATGACTATTTTATGCGACATTCATCGATGTTGTGCCAGGGGATTTTGTGAAAATCACACCATTTTCGGTGCCCTTCTTTGTCTTCTCGTGACCCTTCTTTTCCTGTGTCTTGGACTGGTTTTCGGGAGACTGTTTGTTAGGGTTGTCTTTGTCATTCTTTGGTTGTTGTGGATTTGTAGACCCGAACTCCTATTTGTTATGGTGCTTAAATTTCTGAACAACATATCGATAGGCAGCACCGAGTGATGAGATGTCCGGAAAATCCATTTCAGTTTGGATGTATCTGTGTAGAGCCCCATTGTATTTTAGAACCAAATGTCATTTGGAGTCTTTGATACCCATATTGGTGCACAAGGTATGGAAGGTATTGGTGAACTCTGGAACTGGTTGGCCCCTCTCTTTCCATAGTGTGGTCCATCTCATGTATTGGTCCTCATAGTTGCCAACAGGGTAATACTATTCCTTTACCGCATCCACAAAAAAATCCTAAGTGCGCTCAGCCCCATATATTCCAGACTCCTATGTGGAACTCTGCTCCCAGTAAGTTTCCCACCAATGTTTGACATGGGGGAGAGCCTTAAGGAGTGCGAAGGTGATCTTTTCCTTGTCGGAAAAATTATGAATAGAGAAATAACCTTCTAGTAGATTTAACCATTTATCTAGGGCATCTCCATCTATTTGACCTTCAAATACAGGAATATCAAAATTAACCTGTACCTTGAAAGGCAAGGTGCCTCCAAAGTGGACTCTTGATGAATATGTGCCTGATGTTATTGGAAGGTGTTGAAGGATGTGGGAAAAATTCTCCATCATTTCGTCCCTCTGTCATGTGAGAGCTTGCTCAAGCAACAGACTGATAGGATCGTCTGCTCTGTCGTTTTTATTTTCTTCTGCCATTGAGGGTTTCTTGGTTGTGTGAGAGTGATTTTCCTCAATAGAGGAAAGCTTGAGACCCAACTTGCTATACTCAGACCTTGTCGGGGACATTCACTGAAAAATGATCAAGAGCAGCCTGCTCTAATACCATTGATCCGGATTATTTTCAGCATGAAATGAGAGCGGAAATATAACACAGAAATATTCAGAGATATTGCAAGAGAGACAACAATATAATTGAGATATAGTGGAAATATAACAAGAGTCACAGATATGCAGTAATACACGATTTCTATTAATGAAATAAATGTACAGAGACTGTAAAAGTACAGAGTGAAAGACTTGCTAGAATGGTGTTAGCTTATCTTTGAGAAGAGATGTGATGGCTACTTGCATTCACAAGAAGATGATTATTACAATGAGGCTCTAAGGGAATTTTTAACATAAGTAAAATCCAAAAACCTAACCCTGGAAGATGAAAAGGCAAAAGGTTTGTGGCCCCCGATGGGGGTAGTTGATACATCAACTTCGCAGGGGCATAACGTTTGCATACGATCTTCGTTTGGGGCGCTCGATAGCTTGTTGGAAAGATATATCCGAGAACTACAACTTTTGGGTGAGCAACATGATCTACGATCCATGTTGCTCCCTGTTTTCTCAAAAAACATCATTTAACGCCTCAAAATGGCCCCGGAAGTTAAAAACTGCTAAAAATAGTAAATTACCAAAATTGTCAGAAAACTATTTTGAGCTGGTTGGAGAAGGTGGGTGGCCACCGATATCCACCTGGATCAATGATCCTCCGGGGCCAAGTGTATATGGTAGGACTAGGATCTCATGGCTGAGAACATATTGGAAAACGGAGGCTCTGGGCTCTGGTGTTATGTTTTTTTATGTATGGTGTATTTTCCATGTGTTGTGACAAATGTATGATGTTATGTATAAAATGATGTTTAATGTGATAAATGCCAATATAATACTAGGTTAGCCATGTGATATGCTACTTGATTGAGTTTTCTTGGAATATGTGTAAATGTGATGTTATCAAATTTATGAGATAATAGTCTAACTTGCAGATATTTACGAAAGAGAAAAGGATTGTGAACATGATATACATTTTTGAGCTACAGGACGACAAGCTAGGAATCTAATAGAATTCTAAGGTGACAAATGTGGCGATGAATGGCCTTGGAAAGGATACCAATGATGGCATCATATTCATCTTGGTTGTTGGTAGCTGAGCCCAAACATATGCCACTGGAGTGGAGTAGGACATGTGAGGGAGTATGGAGGGCCCAAGTGGCCGAAGTGAGATTCTGGGTTCAGAGGCTATCACCGTCAGCGTAACCAATGTGGTAGGATGATGGATAATTCATTTGTCAATAACACAGATGATAGATCAGAAATGAGAATTGGTAGTGATAAAGAAGACTAAAAACTCTACAAATGTGTACAAAGAGAAACCTAAGGTAGGGGGGGCTATGCTTAGGCATAAAAATTCTTTAAGTACAACCCGTTGACGGGTTCTTTGAGAGGGTATCCTTCAGGAGAGGCCAAAATGTAGGTGCCTTTAGTGAAGCAGTGTTGGAATATGTAGGGTCCATGCCATAATGACTTGAATTTCCCATGGCCGAGAGTATCGTGGGTGAGATCATAGGCTAACAAAAGATCACCTTTGTTGAATGAGAGAAGGTTGACATGGTGGTTGAAAGTGGATTTGGACCATTTTTTAGCTGCCTCGTTATATTTTAATGAAGATCGACGATATTCATCAAGTGACTCTAAGGTCAACAGGCGCTGCTCCATTGGAGTAGTGTCAGGTAATAGCTCAATGGCAGTGCATAACGTGGGGATTTTGCACTCGATAAGGAGGGTGTCTTCGATCCCATGGATGAAGTGGAATGGTGTAAAACTAGTGGCATTATTGACTGTTGTGCAATAATCCCACAGAGTGGAAAACAACATATGATGCCAGTTGGTATCATGTTTGTTGACCGTATGTTGTAGCATGGTTTAGAGGATTTTGTTGACAACCTCGACCTATCCGTTGGACTGAGGGTAGTATGGGGAGGAAAAATCATGGGTGAAGACCAACTTTGAGGAGATTTCCACAAATATCTCATTCTCAAAGTGTTTACCATGATCGAAGACTAACTGTAGTGGGAATCTGAATGGGGTAATGACATGGTTGAAGAAAAAATGCACCATTGTGTCAATGGTGTTGTTAAATGTGGGCATGGCTTCGACCCATTTGGTAAAGTAATCCAATGCCAAGACAATGTACTTGTGTCCATTACTGGATGGAGGATGGAAAGTCATGAAGTCTATGCCCCATTTATAGAAGGGTCCGACTGTGATGACTGGGTGTAGAAGAGTCGGTGGAGCTCGTGCTTTGTTTGCATAAAGATGGAATTTGTCGCATCACTTGACAACATGGATGCAGTCATGAAACAAAGTGGGACAAAAGTACCCTACTCTAATTATTTTTTGGGTGGTGGACATACCCGAGAGGTGACCACTGCAAGCACCGTTGTGACAATTGCTCAAGACTCTGTCAGCTTCGTCGATGGAAAGACATCGTTGAAGAATGGTGTTGACCCCACATCGATAGAGAATGACTTCTATGAGGAGGTATCAAGGGGCTTGATGGTGAATACATTGACGATCATGTCGAGAGAGATGAGACCCTAAATTCGTTGTACGAAGGTAGAAGAGGAGGTCATCGTACCAGGGGTCATCGAAGGGGATGAAGAAGAGGTGTTCATCAAGGAAATTCTCATTGATGGGGGAAGATTTAGCATCCAAGGGAAAAGTCATAATGAGTTTGGATAGGACTAGAGATTTCTTACTTTTGGGAGTAGAGAATTCTATATTGTATTCCTAGAGGATAACGATCCATCAGGAAAATTTTCCATTAATTTGTCATCGACTAAGAAAGTATTGCATGGGGATGGAATCTATGAAAACCTTGGTAGTGCGAAGAAGAATGTAATGTCGCAATTTTTGGACTGCGAGGACAACTGCTAGTGCGAGTTTCTCATCATGATTATACTTCAAGGGTGGCACTGAAAGGTTTTTACTAATGTAGTAAATGACATGTTACACCCGTCATCTCCTAATTGGATGAGGATGCCTGCTACTGAGACAACTGAGGTTGATAAGTAGAGGATGTAATCGCGATCATAGTCTGGGGGAATAATCAAAGGGGTGTTGGGTAAGGTGGCTTTTAAATCATCTAAATATGATTGAGCATGTTCGTCCCATATAAATGGGATATCATGTCGCAGTAGGCGGAGAAAACCATGTGCATGAGTGGCGTAGTTTGGTACAAAGTGACGTAAAATGTTGGCTTTGCTTTGTAGGCTTTGGAGTTGGCATAAATTCCTTGGTGGTGGAATTTTTGTGATAGCTTGGACCTTGAGGGGGTCCACAGTGATTCCATGTTGGGAGAAAATGAAGCTAAGGAGGCGCCTGACAGTGATGCAAAATACACACTTGAGGGGGTTCGAGAAGATATTATATTGGTGACATTGTTGAAAAATGATGCGTAAGTCGTCTAAATGATGGGTTCACTTTTTGGATCGAGCAATGAGTTCATCCAGATAAGCAAGGATGATGCATGCAAGATCATGAAAAATGTAGGTCATGGCCCGTTGGAATGTAGCACCAACATTTTTGAGTCCTAAAGGCATGACGCTATAAGCAAAGGTACCCCAAGGGGTTCTCAAAGCGGTTTTGTACTGATCTGTTGGGTGGATTTGAATTTGGTTGTAGCCAAGAACCCATCCATAAAGGAAAGTGATTCATGGTCGGCACAATCATCGATTATTTGGTCAATGAAAGGGGTTAGGATGTTGTTTTTGGGACAAGCGCAATTGAGACCACGAATGTCTGTGCATATGTAAATCGTTCCTTGTTTTTTGTTAACGGGAATGGGGTTGGAGACCCATGAAGTGTACGCAATGGGGTAAATGAACCCGACATTGTGTAACTTGTCAATTTCATCTTTGATAGCTGCAACATTGGATGGGTGAAGGGGGTGTTGCTTTTGAAAAACATGGGCAACATCTGGCCAAGTGTTGATGCGATGTTCGAATATAGAAGGATCGAGGCCAAGCATCTTCGTATATGATGAGGAAAACATATCCTGGTATTCCTGAAGGAGATCTTTGTAATCAATGGTTTCTTCAGGGGAGCATGTGGTGACAATGGTGATTTCTGCTATGATGTCAGGTTTAATGGAAATGTCAATTTTGACGGTGGGGGAGATATTGGCCTTGTTTCCATCTTCAAAAGAATCAGGGGCAGGAATAGGGTTTCTGAACCAGTCAACATGCCCCAGAGGAATAAAATCCTTTGTTAAGATCGTGCACAAGGAGGCTTGATCAGGAGGGTGAAAGACCTCTTGTGAGAGGAAAAGTGCTCGATGATGGAGTGCATTCCAAGGGAAATCATGGGTAATTAGTTCCTCCAAGATATCTTCGTTGCAGTGAAAAATACGGGAATATAGAGGATCCTAGGGGATGGTAGGGGGAACTGCCAATGTAGAAGTGTAATTGGTCTTAGGGGATGAGGATGTAGAAGCGATATCATGTACGGGGTGTGATGTTTCGCTGGACATAAACCAAATTTCAAGACATTTTTGGTGATAAACTGCGGTGGGGGGCAAGATCTTCTATGGGAAATGTTCCAGAGAATTGGGAGGATTCAAGGGAATATCCTTAGAAAGTCAGAATGTGAACCATGGATGGTTGGGAAGTGACTTGGGTTCAAAGGAGGAGACATTAATAGTATATGGAGAGTGGATGAGTGGGGTAAATTGCATCATGAGTGGTGAGGTGATCGAATGAGGTTGAGTGATGAACTCGGTATTCAACAATCAAAGGACACTGGTATGTTAAATGAGAAAGTGAGTCACATAGAGCACAAGGACATATCATCTGCTCAGGGACTAGGGAAGAGACATAGATAATGTCAGTAATGTGAGCATCGGTAGGGAGTGCCTGAGGGGAATCAGGTAGAGATGTGTGGCGTACTGCGGCTAGGGTTTGGTGAAATTGAGGTAGAGCTAGGAAATGATGAGTGTAGTGGCCATATTCTAAACAGATGGCACAAGTGAATTTGGTTCGCAACCCTTTATTGCATGTGGTTGAGGACTCCTTAGTAGCAATGGATTTACTTGGTGGAGTGGTGAGAAATGTGGTTTCTCTAGGGAGCTAGATCAGATTGCGTAACTCGGGAAGAGTAGGAAATCTATTAGTGGGTTGTCCTTCTCTTTCGCATAGTGTGTAAGGAAGTCCTTGAATATTCCAGGGCCCATGTCGATGACCAAAAAATCATCTGAGCTAGTGCGTACAAGGGGGAGAATTTTATCGATGCTGGCAGAATGATTAGTCTCGTAATGTGTAAGTTGGTCGTTAGTGATGATTTTCCCATTGTGGGGAAACATCATCATTCGAAACACAGAAGAGGCTACTACCTTTATAGCATACATGTATCTACATCCAAACAATATATTTTAATTGAGTGGGGCATCGATAACTTTAATATCGATGAGGATAATTTTTCCCCCAAGTTCTACAGGGAAATTTTGGAAAATCCCTTCAAGGGACGATGGGAAACTATCGTAATCTCGCAGGGTGATGAAAGATGGCACTAGCTCAGGTGAGTCGAGTTTTTTCCATACTACTTTGGACATGATGCATTTGGATGCACCTTCATCGATGATGCATTGATGAAATTTGATGTTCCATATCTTAACTGGTATTTGAAAATATACCAGGGTGGGGAGGCATGGTTCTCTGCTATCTAGATCAAAGGTGATGAGTCGAGTGTCAGCTGGTTCGACTGCCCCCAAGGAGGAAAGAAAGGATTTTCATTGAGATGGATAGGTTTGGAGGACCTCCAATGTACATTCCTTCATAACAACATGCGAGGTATACGAGGGTTGGGGTCAGTGTTAGGGCGTGGAATAATCAATGGTTGTCTGGATGTAGTTGGATTTGATTCTGAGGTGGTTGGGGTAGAGTCAGGAGGCATGCTGTATTGATGGCCGCATGTTTGCAGAAGTATCTCTTCTTCACTGGTAAGGAGGATACTATGATCGACTAGATTTATGGGTTGATGGAGACCTGGGTTTTTTATACTGCCCCATTTGTGGTGGGGCGAGGATTATCTCCTATTGGGTATTCATCACACCTTGGTGTGGAATAGTGTTTTTCAAAATATCTGGAGGTGGTGGTTGCAAATAATTTTGTGGGTCCTGTTGAGGGGAAGGTGGTGTTGGAGGGAGTTGCGTGTTCATGGATTCTTTCATCTATTTGAAGTTGGCAATTTGGGGGAAATGGTGAGTGTAATGTCCGTACTCACTACATAGAGCAAAAGGGAAGTTATTTTTGAGATTATTGTTGTTATTCCCTAGTCATTTTTTGTTGTTTACCCCTAGAGGGTTCTGGTTTCCCCCAGTGGGATGGTTTTGTTGGGGGTTATTTCCACCAGGTCTCGGGTTGTTATTGTTTCAATATTTTCCTTTTTTTTGGAATTATTCGGTTGATGGGATGGATTTTTCATATTCCACTGTTCAAAAGCATGAAGTTGTTGACTGGGAGAGGGATTGTTGGCACAGGGGCAGACCCAGGTTTCATCTCTAACAGTGCACCAAAAATCCCTAACTACTGGCCCTTTCGGCAACACCTGTGAAGCAGATTTAGTCTCACCCGAAGTAGCGATAGGGGGTTGTAGGAAAAAGGTGTCTACAACTAGAAGGAATGAAAAATGGATCTAGAACAAGAACACACAACAATCTAGTTATTTTGTATCTCCTTTAAGCCTATTGCACAAACTATATCTCAGATCTACCACAATAATGAAATAATAGTATAACAGAGGTAAAAGAACACTGCATTAATCACACATAACACAAGATATACGTGGTTCACCTTCTCTCTAGGGCTACGTCCACAAAAATGTGCTTTATAATATATTAAGATGAAAGCATATAGTTCTATCTGTGCACTTAGCTATATATCTCTCTTCTTCTCTCTCTTTCTCTCCATTCCCTGCGCACCCAGCTACAGGGTTGATCCTCGCACCCAATTGAAGATCTTACAATACGACTCAATATCACTCACACAATATCCCTTTTCACAACACAACAACTAATCAATGACCAACAACCGATCAATGACCAACCTGACCCTTCTCATCTAGGTATTTATTTATACATTACATTGACTCTCAGACAACCTTAGGTCAAAACCTAGGTGTCAAAACCCTAGATACCAAAACCCTAGGCATCTAAAACCCTAGGTCAACTTGAACCAGATTTTCAGGGCTTCACTAGCTTGTATTTCCTTCTTTCCCGTGAGGTGCTCCAAATCACTCATTGACATATTCTTCCACTCTCTGAGTTGTTCACAATCCATATATCTTTTTGATCTATCTTCCTTGACCTTCTCGTCCAACGACTAGTTCTCCTATACTTCGCTTCGTCTTTTCTTCTCCTTTGACCCACTTTGACCCAATCTCAGTCACTATGTCTTCCATGCAGTTCGTAACTTCACCTTCCTTCTTCCTTGTTCTTCTCTTTCTTCCTTATTCCATACCCAAGGTCCAACATGCCCCCAACACTCACTTGTGACTCGTTTCGAGTCACTATAGGACTAAATTCTCTAAATCACTTTGACTTTCTTTCAGTTATGTCCCTCCCTGTCTTTTGAAAACTGTCTTTTTTGTGTCTGGTACCCAGTTTCAATCACAGCTGGTACTTAGACCCTTCTTCTTTTTCTTTTATTGGGAGCTGTGAGGTAGCTGGTTGTCATAGTACATTTTCAACCAGCTCCCATTCACTAGACCTTCCTTCCATTCCCCATTCAGTGTCTTCAACTGCGCACATCCTCCTTCTGTAACATAGGCGACCTCAAATGGTCCAAGCCAATTTGTTCTGAAATTCCCTAGATGCTTCAGAAACTTATTGTCATAGACCAATATTGGATCTCCTTGCTTGAATGTCTTCTTCTTGATATGCCTATCATGGTAGGCCTTCTCTCGTTCCTTTTGTACTTGCTGATGAAATCCTGCAATAAATCTGTCTTCTTCAAGTTCGACCAACTGTGCAAGCCTCTCTTTAATGGCGCTAGTGTCATCCATATATATAAATACTGCAATCCTTAAGCTAGGAACCAAATACTCCATGGGTACAACTGCCTCTAGGCTATACACTAATTTAAATGGAGTCTGCATTGTCAGTTTCTTGCAAGTAGTTATGTATGCCCATAATACTGATGGTACTATCAAGTCCCAATCATCTCTGTTCACACTACAAATCTTCATCAATTATGTCTCCAAGATATTATTGAAAGCTTCAACCATCCCATTCACATGTGGGTGGCAAGGTGTGCTCTTCTGATGATGTTTCAAATTCCTAGGTCAAACCTTCAATAGTCTTATTAATAAAATGCGTACCTTGATCGCTCATAAGGATATTTGGACATCCAAAACTAGTTATGATATCATCAAATATAAATCACATAGCTGTAGTTTCACTATAGTCCTTAACAGCTCATGCTTATGCCCATCTGGTCAAATACTTTGTTGCAGTGATGATGTAGCGGGGTCCTGTGCACTTCCATGGTGGGTTGATAGGTCCCACTAAATCAATGGCCCATTTCTCAAATGCTTGTAAGGTTAGTTGTGGTGCTAAGGGCATCTCATCTCTTCTGGAAGGTTTCCCAACTCTCCGACATACATCGCAAGACTTATAGTATTCCTTAGCATCCTTATGTAAAGTAGGCCACCAGAGGCCAGCTCTAAGAATCTTCTGCATTGTTGCTTTCCCTACATAGTGTCCTTTTGCAATGCCTTCATGTGATTCTACGAGGATCAATGGTCTCTCTATCTCCATAACACATTTCCTCAAGATCTCATCAGACCCCATCTTGTATAGTTGTCCAGCTATAACTGAAAACTCTGCAGTGTGCACTACCAGTTGTTTCTTCTGGATGATTGTATAATCACTTGGTGGCATTCCTATAGACATGAACTGGACTATCTCTGTGAAGTGGTTGTCCACTCTTTTTACGGCTAGAAACTGCACATCCAGTAGTGTATCCTCCAAGCTAGTTGGTTCTTCCCCATGCTCTAACCTAGACAAGTGGTCAGGTCTCTTATTCATCCTCCCTGGCTTGACCACAATTTCAAAATCATGTTCTTGAAATAACAACAACCATCTACAGATTATCCCCCCCAACACTAGCTTATTGACTAAGAACTTCAATGCAGAGTGATCAGTGAACATCTTGAAATGTCCTCCCAACAAGTAGTGTCGAAATTTTTGCAGTGCATACACCATAGCTAATCCTTCTCTCTCGATGGTGGTGTAATTTATCGTAGTTGTGGAAAGATTCCTGCTAGGAAAGGCTAGAGGGTGGTCGATGTCTTCTGCTCCTGGTTGTGCTAACACTTCTCCTAATGCAATGGATGAGGCATCAACATGCACATGGAATCTGGGAAAACCAATATTGGAGCAATAACCATCTTCTGCTTCAGTGTGTTGAAGCTTTGTTGGTATTCTTCTATCCATTGAAAGTAACAATCTTTATTTAACAACTTCTCCATGGGTGTTTTTATCTATGCATACCCTTTGATGAAATTCATGTAGTATCCTGTATGTCCCAGCGTAGTGCACAACTGTCTCACTGAAGTAGGGGGAAGTAGATCAACAATAATGGTGATCTTGGAGGGATCTACCAACAACCCCTGTGTGCATACAATATGTCCTAGAAAAACTCCAAATGGTGACAAAAATATGCACTTCTTCAGATTCAAGGAAATCTGGCATTGCCTGCACTTATCTAAAATTAGTCTTAAACATTCAATGTGATCTTTTAATAAGCTAAACATGATCCAATCATCAAAATATGCTTCTAATAATTTATGTAAAAACTCCTTGAATGCTTCGACCACCACCCTGGAAAAGATGGTTGGTGCATTCTTCAGTCCAAAGGGCATCACTGTATACTGGTAAGATCCCCGTTCTATTGCAAATGTGATCTTATGTCGATATTCCTTGGCAATCCTGATCTGATGGTATCCTGAAAATCCATCTGTGAAGGAGTAGATCTCCCATCCTCCCACATTGTCTAAGACTTCATCAATGAACGGTGTAGGAAAGGGATCATGTAAGAATGCATTGTTCAATTTTCTCAAGTCTACACAAATCCTGATCTCTCCTGTTTTCTTGTCTTGGACCACCATAGGACTGATCCATTCTGACTCTTCGATAGGCTCTATGATTCCTACTTCCAGCATTCTTTCGAGCTTGATCTTGACTTTCTCCTTATACTTGGGGTTCAATATGTAGGGTCTCTGCTTGACAGGCCTTGCATCCAGTTTCAGGGGGATCTTCATATCTCCCATGGGCCCTTTAATGCCCTTCATATCAATGAACTTGTTGGGAAACAAGTCATGATATTCATGTAGTAATTTTTTGATCTTGTCAATAGTGGCCTCATCCTAGTAATCTCCAACATTTGCTAGTTTGGGTGTTTAATCTGTTCCTATATTGACTTTATTGATTTTAATGGGATTCCCAATGAAAGGTAGTTTGACCCCAGGCCCTTCTATGTCTCTTTGTTCTTCTGTTTCCATGATGTTCACATTTCGAGGATTATCGTCCTCATCAAAATTTATGTTGTAACAATACTGTAATTTCTGGAAAGGTATAGTCCATTCTTCTTCTTCTTTCTCTTCAAGGAGGGTAGGTACCTCCTCAAAAAATTTCTTCCTTATAACATGTAATTCTTGATCGACTATAGGATGTTGACTTTCAAAGAAAAATGTAGTGACAAAGTTCTGAGTCATACCATACCAATCTGCAGTGGTGAGGGGCAGTTCAACATGTAGATACCAATTGGTAGGCGTTGTAGTCAACATGTTAATGAACTTGTGCACCCATTGTTCCTGATGATTACGGCTCCAGGCCTCCTCAAAAATTCGCACATGGTCTTTCGGGCAGCTCTGACCTGTATATCAAACTTTGCACCCCTCGATGTTGTCTGAGAATTGCATTGTCATCAAAGTGCGACATTGAACCCATTTCGCGATGTTCTACTTATGTGTCCCCCACCATCTCGCTAGAGTAGCTTTCAGTTCTTCATCCAGTGCCATCAACCTCTTTTATGCTGGGACTGTTTCTTCAAATTCCAATAAGAATGTTTCTAAATGATTCAAACCATCAAAAGTGGGCAGGTTACTTACTTTTGTTCCGATCCAGGGAACTTCCCTGGTCAATCCGGCACAACTCCGTGTAGAAACTTCATACATCTTATTCTGCCAGTTCTCCAATGCTTCTTCTAATTCTGATGAGCATGTGATCTCACTTCACCAGCTCAATTTCCCATATGTTGTAGGATTGATGTAATCATACTATCTTGTTGTCAATTTGTAAAGATTTTCTAGTTCATATGTGTGCGCTCTTCTTCTCTGATTGGCTCTGTGTACCTACAACCTTCGTCAGGATCTAGAGGTGAAATGACCCTAAGGCCATTACCCTTTATTGTCATTCTCCTTTTCTTTAGATCAACAACAGTCGAATTATTAAAGGCCCAATCAACACCTAACAACGCAGGATAAGGAGAACTCTCATCCACAATCTCAATGACTTCAAAGTCTAAAAATGTTCTTACCCCGTCAATGTCCATAGGGACATGTTCCAGTCTTCCAAAAGGACTTATAGCCTATTGATTATCCATTCTGAGTCTGATAGGGGATTAAATCATCTTCGGTTTCCCCATCAGTGCCCAGGTCTGCTTTGTCATGACATTGACTTCTGATCCCAAATCAAGGACCACATAATCTATATCATTGTCTCCAATCTCAACATTCATGTGTAGCTCCTTATTTGTCCTTCTCTTCCTTGATACTTGGTTTACAGCCCTATTCAGCATAGGGTCCACTCTTCCTATTCCATACTAACTTATAAAGTGTTGTAGTTCTTGTAAAACCTTCTCATCTTTAATTAAATCCATAAGTGTATGTAAGAATACTACAATCTTACTTACCTCTTTTACTTCTTCGGTCAAAGAAAACTGATCAAAGGCCAGGGGCATTCCACATTCTCTCACTTTTGTTTGTGCCTTTGATGAAAAATCTTGATCTCTTCCAAACTCTCTTCTTGCCTCTTCAAATGTTTGTTTCTCTTTCCTCGGATCAAACTCTTGAGTCTTCTCTGCAGCTCTTCTGACCCTTGATCCTTCTGTGTTCTTCTTTGGAGTCACTATGTCTTCTCCTGTAACAGTGCCTCCTCTTGTGATAACACTGAATCTGGGGTCCTCTCCATGAGGTTTAGCTGATATCAGTTGAACTTGGGGGTTCCCACCCCGCCTTTCCTGAAGCTTAGCCAACAATGTTGGACATTCCTCAATAACATGTTCGAATGAGTTGCAATAGTTGCATGTGGTACAAGGGTTCTGACAGTCCCTTGACAAGCGTCCTGGCTGCATGCAGTTGTAACAAATGATATGACCTCAACCTCACCCCATACCTCCTCTTCTTCCTCTTCCTCAGAATCCACCACGGGGGTTGAAGTTTCCTCTTCCTGAGGAATTATACTACGCAATGTTTCCTTCTTGTTGTACTTAACCTTGAATTTTGTATATATCCCTTGACCTTTCGTGCATGAGGTCATAAGCTTTGCAATCCCTATCATCATGCCTCACTGACTTATAGAATGTGAAATACATATTTGTTGGTGTCTGGACATATTTTTGCAAATAGTAACATTCACCAGGGCGATGTCGATTTCTACATACCTCGCACCAGGGTAGGGTAACTTTCTTCAAAAGGCTTAGAGCTCCAGAGGCCAAGTACTCATGAAATAGGGGATAGTATTCCTTATCATGATCCTCTGACTTGCATATGATACACCAGATGTCTTCTCTTTTATCTTTTCCTTTTTCCTTCTTCATATCTTCAGCCTGCAATGATAAGCTAGTTAGCTGACTCAAGATTTGGCTTATACCTAAGCTGGATTCTCCCACCGGGGATGATTCTAGCTTCATGGAGATATCCAATGCCTCAGCCTGTGAAGTAATATTTTTTTGCATCAGAGGAACTCTGATGTTTGGCAAGAGGGAAGCAATGAACCATTCCTTGTTCTGTTCGTCTGAAATATGAAAACTCAACCGTCCTATCAAGGTCTTAAACCTCTGGTCAAACTCCCAAACTAGTTCAACTACTTTCTGCTTGATTTATTTCATCTCTGTGATGCACTGTGACTCCGAATTGGGTTTCTTGAATTCTACACTCAACGCATTCTTAATGGCATTCACTGGTTTAGGTACAGCTCCTTGGAAAAATTTCATGTACCAGCTCAGTGCACGGTCTCTCAAGGTGGTGTTGAACTGGGTTCTCTTAACAGCTTCATTAGTGACATTATTAATACTCCATACAACTTCACACAAAAACCAATGCTGATCAAGATCTTCAGACCCATCTCCTCTAAATATAGGTAACCTCATCTTGTCTGCCATAGATCTTCCTAGACTTCTTGACTGAACAGGTACTGGACCACTTGTACAAATTCTTTAAGTGCTATGATAACTTAGGTTACTCTGGTTACTTAATGTTGCTAAAACAACAGGAGGAGTGATAGTACTTACTTCGATGGTAGGCACAGTCCCTGAAGATTTTTCTTCTTCTAGGCAAGGTTCTTCAATCTTCCTTTCCTCTGCCCTAGCGGACTCTGAATACTCCTCGTTCAATAGTTCTTCTTCCTTTTAGGGATGATTTTAGGGGCTAAATTTCACTCATGGGCTAATTTTCCATGGTTTTTCCAAAAATGAGATTCAATATTTTAAAAATGATTTGCCCAAATTCTATAGGATAAAATTATTTTACCTTAAAAATCACCAAAAATTTATAAAAAAATATATAAAATCCTTAGAAATTTGAATATTTTTACAAAAATATCGCCAAAAATTTATAGTTGGCATATGAAGGATTAGTAAGATTCTCCAATGTTTCTACATTTCAAAATAAATTTCCATCCTTAAAATCATTCCTGCTTCCTTTTCACTGTAGAACCCTTCGTCCTATACCAGTGGTTTGTTATCCTCCTCAAATAGATTCACCAGTGGAATTTATCTAAACGATCTCCCACTGCACGTATGTCCAACCTCTGTGTCGTTGTCGCTGTCTGAATTATTGAACATTAGCTTTTCGATCCAACCAACTACTGTATCTTCAAGATGTTCTTATCATGCAATAGCATCTTGATCTTCAATTTTAAAAAGTGTAAAAAATTTCCTCTAGGTCCCTTAAAGAAATATCTCTCTTCTTGGTTGTATGACTCTACTCTATCAACAACAAACTTAGTAATATACCCTCCAATTGTGCTATCAAACCAATGATCTACTGCTCTTGACATGACGTTGTCAACTCTCTTGACCTTCTTGACCAACGTTGACGCCCAAACCACAGGTTGTCTAAGTCTGATCTCAAACTGGCTATCTGCTAATCTGGTTAACCACTCGTATAGCTCCTGATGAATTCCTCCAAAGAAAAGCTCATGTATATCAGTAAAGATATATCTTTCCAACCAACCCTCTGTACTAATATTAGGGCTTATATTCTGTGCTTCAGCGAAGTCTCTCTCTTGTTCTTCTATCCACTTTTGAATCCCTGTCTTCGATGGAAACCACCTTGACATTCCCTCAAGAAGATCCCGGTCCTAGCAACAAAACCATTTGTTGGAAAAGGGGCAGACCCAGGGTTCAGCTCTAACAATGCACCAACAAGCCCTAACTATTTCCCCTTTTGGAAACACCTGCGAAGTAGATGCAGTCTCACCCGAAGTAAACATAGTTACCAGCTTAATGAGAACTCTCCAGAGTTCTCGCTTTTTGGGGGGTCCAATTTTTTACCTCATTTTTAAAAATGGTGCTATCGGTAGCACCCCCTCTCTGTTTTTAGATGATTTTTTATATTTTCAATTTTTCGATCCCCAATGTTTCCACATTATTTTTTTAAATGCTCATTTTTCATCTTTTTTCAACTTTTTCTAAATATATATAAATTTTGTTTTTATTCAACTCTGTTTTTAGTCTTTTTTTCATGCTTCTTTCAATCTTAATTTTTTTTTTTACCATTTACTTTTTCGAAGTTACGATTTTTCATAGAATTTTGTCTCCTTAATTAATTTATTGTTCCATACTTTTTAAATATAGTGAAAAACATCATTTTTAACACATTGTTTACCTTTACTTCAATAAATAAATAAAACATTGTAGTTAAATAACACTAATTTTAAATATTTATAAAAAAAAAACACATTTTATAGCCATATATCATAAAAAACCTATACATTTTGGTACATATTCCTTAAAATAACATGTCAAATAAAGCATTTTTATGGACATAATTGAACAAAAAAGGTCTAAAATTTATAAAAAAAATATCATTTTCTTTCATATTTTCATACATTTGAAGTAAAAAAATGATAACATTTAATAAAATTTTCCAATGTATAGTGATTCACATACAAATAAAATGAAAAAAGAAACAATAAAAAATATTCATCAGAAAACAAAAAGAGATACATCTTTATTCTTATTTTCAAATATGAAAGTCAAATCATTACAGCTATAACTCGTCAAAAATTTGCAAAATTGAGCATCGTCTTCAAAGCCATCTTTAAACTAATCAACAATATCATATATCCCAAATTCATCATGCTCAATAGACACATCATCTTCTTCTTCGACGTCATTTTGTGCTTCCATTGTGTCATTTTGTTCTTCCA
>ML777131.1:2918430-2936189 GCA_009831015.1 Picea engelmannii | reverse complement strand
TCATATATTGTGCATGGTGTATTGTGGTGTATTGGTGTAACTCTTATACTATTGTTCATTTCTCTTTGGATATAGTTGAATGGTTTAAGTATAAGTTGAAAAAGGTTTTAAATTGTACTTGATACTGATTCACCCCCCTCTCAGTATCAACAGAACCAAGAAAAGTGGAACCAAGTAAATATGATCCCAAAATAGTAGCACTCATAGGGCTGTGAGATGGTTGAGTCGGTGAGTTGGCAAGACTAGGGACTCCTCCTAGAATAGGAGGGAGGTTATGCACTCATTTGGAATAGAGGGGATTATGTGGTTCCCTTATGGTTTCCGAATAGAAAAGTGAATGTGTGAAAATGGTGACAACAGAGAAATAAATGAACAAGAGCTTTGTATATTTTTGACCTTCACAAGATAGTATAACTCACAATTGCATGTAATCAAATGAACATCATACATAAATAAAGTGTAAATAAACAAGCATGTGGATGGGTGTATTTTTTCCTCATGGGGAAACAATAAAAACAAATTCTAGTGTCCTAAGATACCTGTAGTCCTTCCTCTCAATTAGCACTGGGCCTTCCAAAAACACTCAACAGTGGGGTCTGAATCCACCGAAAGAGGAACTAGTGAAGTTTGAAGTAATCAGTTATAATGAGGGGTAGAGGGTGCATATCCCAAAAGAATTGGCGATATTTCCCAATAGCCACACAAACTCTGATCAAGGTGTGATTGCAGCCCACAATCACCACCTGGGTAGATATCTTAATTTTTGGCAACTAAGTACCTCGATCAAAGTGCAACATTTAGATTTTCGGCCTCAGAAATGGGTCACGGGAAGGATTCCCTCCCAAGAGTTGGGTGTCTCAAGGAGGGATATGTAGAACAATCAGACCTCGGCCTTCGACCCTTCATGAGTATCTCCCTGCCTAATTGTGTAGGAGCACTTGACTTGGAGGATTTGAAAGTTACCTATTTCTCAACTTTTATTGTTTTAAAATGTGAGAACCTGATAACGGGGGGTTATTTGAATGCCTACTCCCGAGATCCTACCTAGACTAAAAATTTTCTTTTGTCACCCTCCATGGAGGAAAATTTAGTGTGTTATTAGAAACTTTTAAGATTTGGTGGGATGAGAGATTGGGGTTATGGAACAACCTCGTTTGAATTAATTGGGTGTGGATAATTTCCAAAGAAGTAGTCGGATCTTTCAAAATTCCTTTGGAGAAAACCTAATTTGACCTCCACTATTCTAATAGAAATTATGTGTGTGAGGAGTGGCTTTTGTGTGCAAGAAAGTGACAAGTGTGCAAATATTTTAATAAGTTAAGTGTGAGATTGCAACATGTGGACTTCTTGTGGTCCTTACAAATTTTCTTACCTAGCTTACTATGTGTCTTTGGTACAACCTTGCGAAATATTTAAATCCCTAAAGAACTAGCAATGTGGACAAATGGGTCCTTACAAATCCTTTAAACTCCCTAAAATGTTGTCTATACTAAGAAATATTTGAAACTATCCTATAATTGTAGACATGTGGGCATGTATGGGCCCTTACAAAGCTTTAAGATGATTTCAAAAACTAAGAGGAACCCTAGGGGGGATTTGTCCTCTCCTAAATATTTTTTAAGGGAGATGAAATTTCCTTTTAACCACCTTTCGGATTCCCAAGATCACACAAGGGTGTGGGGGAAGAACATACTTGAGGGTTAAAATTAACTTATGGTCCCAATTTAAGTGATTGTGTATGAAAGCAATAAATTCAACTTAAAATTTTATAAGCCAAATGAGCCATCCATGTGGAAACAAAGAAAATAGGAGAATAGTGATTCTTTTTTCACCCCTAAGTGCCTATGTTAGATAACATTTCTTATGGGAAAGGACTCTAAGTGGAGTGTAGTTTCCTTACAAAGTGCATGAAAATAAAAATCTGAAGGCTAGGGGCCCTCAAACCATTCATAAAAACCCTTACAATTTTGAAAAAATGGACTTATGCGCTGGTTACAATTTTGTCAAGAACGCAGAGGGCGTACAATGCGCAGAGTAATGAATCGTGTTTCGTGCACAGTGCACAGAATGCACGTCTATGGGCCTGAAAAGCCACGCATTTCCTGTCATGTGTCATGGAAGAAATTTCCAAGTGAAATAGTCCTTCCTCAGTCTTGAATTTGGACTTTGGCAGGTTGGGCTAGGTTGGTTTTGGTACTTGCAAGTCAAAACAATCAAAATGAAGTGCTCTCAAGGTTCAAATAGGGAATAATTTGATATCGATCCCCAGTATGGCCACAAATCTGTTGTGTTGGTTTTGTCACTTGGATGAGAAAAAAACAACACTTGCATGTTTATATGAGCCTGCTAAATAAGACATAAGTTTTGTGAGTGGGTTATATAAACCAAAACATATGAAAATAAAGAAATATGACTAAAAACAACTAAGAAATAAATTTTAGAAATCTTGATAAACTTAGAACCATGAAAATCAAACAACGACCAACATATTGCTACCAATGGGTCAATAGATTAGTACGAAAAACATTGTAGAGAAAAGAAGGGACTTATGAGTCCCCTATTCCTCCATGGGAGGGCTCTTGAGTTCCCTAATTGAGATCTCTTCTCTTCTTACAATGGAAGAAATGACAAATGGTGAAGAAAAACAATTCCTATTCCCTCAAGAGGTGAGTGGAATGGCCTATTGCAATGGTTCTTGAAGGCTTCCAAGAGAAAAGAGGATTCTCAACGAAGAATTCTTTCAACATAACAATACCTTGAAGATCTTGGTTTCTTAGCACACCCATGGATCTTATTTATAACATCCATTCATGGAAAAATGTAATTGGTTCATAGTGTGAACAAGGTGCCTTTTAGGGCACCCTCTAGCCCTTAACCAGCCTCCAAGATAGATTTCGATCAGATATGAGTGTCAAATAATGTTGGGGATCGAACTGGAAGTGGTTGAGGGGCCGACAAGATCCATAAATGCCTCGTTCATAGAAGTGTGTGGATTTTGTCGTAGACAGTTGACCATTTTGTGCATAGTGTGTGTTGAGGGATGTGTTGGCCTATGCATGTTGCGCACTATGCACACAGTTCCTTTGGTGAATTTGCACACTTTAATTATTTGACCCAATTATACATTTTTTTTTCCTTTTGATGGAATTTGGTGTTGTAGGTGGACTAATTTTGCTAGCATTGATGTGTTTCTTCAACCATTATGTGAAATGTTGCAGATGATTTTTTAGTGATAACATATGATATATGATTTTATGTGGACTACAAAATCCTAAATATTTCTTGTGTACATGACCTCTTTCCTATCCCCTTTAGCAATGAGGTAATGGATCAAGTAGCAAGAAACAAAGTGTATTCCTTTGCAAATGGTTTTTCTGGATACCACCAGGTTTGAATCTCTGAATAAGACAAGAAAAATACTACCTCAAGATCGAGTCGGGATCATTTACCTATAATTTTATGCCTTTTGGGATCAATAATTTCTCAATTGTGTTCTCTCGGATAGTGATCGCAACATTCCATGACTTCATTCATAAGTTTCTCAAGGTATACCTAGACGATTGGAATCTGTATAGTTTAATCAAGGAGAACATCGAACTATTATAGTTGATGTTGGATCACTGCAGACAACTACATATTTCCCATAATCTGAGACAATGTATTTTTTGTGTACCCTTTGGGAATCTACTAGGACATATAGTTTGCAGGGAGGAGTGCTAGTCAATCCTACAAAAGTTGCAGTAATTCTCAATATGCCTCCTCCTACCACTTTCAAACAGTTGTGGAATACTTTGGTCCATACTGGATACTATCACAGGTTTATTAGGAATTACATAAGTATAACAACACCTTTGGAACAACTACTAAATAAATCCAAAGAATTTGGTTGGACTCATGAATGTGATAAAGTGTTCAACCTGCTAAAAGAGAAGTTCAGTACTGCACCTATTTTAATTGATCCTAACTGGAAAAGTTAGTTCCATGTGCACATTGATGCCTATGTGAATGCATTGGGTGCTATTATGGCACAACCATGGAAAGGAAATCTCGTTCATCCTATCTAATTTACCAACCAAAATATTTCCTAGGCTGAGTGCAACTATACTACAACTGAAAGGGAAGGTTTGGCAATGGTTTATGATTTACAAAAGTTTGGACATTATTTGTTAGGCACTCATTGTTGTGTTGGTTTTGAAACATGGGTGAGAAAAAACACAACACTTGCATTCTTAGTTAAGTCAGCTAAACAAGACAGAGGTTTGTGAGTTTATTAGATAACCAAATACACATGAAACAAAGAAATAAAACTAAAAACATCTAAGAAATAAATGTTAGAGAAGCTTGAAAGAACTAGAACCATGAAAAGAAAAAAATGACCAATATATAGCTACCAATGCATCAATATATTGATAGGATAAACACCGTAGAGAAAGGAAGGGACTTATGAGTCCCCTCTTCCTCCTTGGGAGGGCTCTTGAGTTCCCTAATAGAGAGCTCTTCTCTTCATGCAAATGGAAAATGAAAATGGTGAAGAAATGCAATGCCAATTCCCTCTAGAGGTGAGTAGAATGGCCCTTTCTATAGCACTTGAATGATTCAAAGATAAAAGAGGATTCTCAAAGAAGAATTCTTGCAGTATAACAATACCTTGAATTTCTTCTTTTTCTAGCACATCCATGGAACATATTTGTAGTGTTCATTCATGGCAAGATATAATTGGTTCTTAGTGTGAACAAGGGGCCTTTTAGGGAACTTCCTAGCCCTTGACCAGCCTCCAAGCTATATTTCACTCAGATATGAGTGTCAAATCATGTTGGGGGTCAGACTAGAAGTGGTTGAGAATCCGATAAGATTCATAAATGTGTCTTTCATAGTAGTGCGCAGATTTTCTCATAGATATTCGCGCATCTTGCACATAGTGCATGTTGAGGGCTATGTTAGCCTACGCACTGTGCCCGCGCTTCCTTTGGTGAATTTGCGCACTTTGATTTTTGAACCAAGTATATAGTATTTTTACTTTTGATGGATTTTGATGTTGTGGGTGGACTAATTGCTACTAGGATTGATGTCTTTCTTCAACCATTGTGTGCAATGTTGCAGGCAATTTTTTAGTGATAACAAATACCCCTTAATGTGTGAGGTTAGGAGCATATGTATAGCCAAAATATACGTCAATGTTTCTTTTGTTGCGAGTGCCATTGTAAGGAAGAGTGAAGAGAGGAACTGCAAGAGATATCCGTCGGAGGGAGAGGGAAAACTATGGGACCCAAACCTTTCTCTAGGACAAAATAAAAATCTGTGTACAAATGAGGTGGGCATGCCCCATGCTCGTGTGATGAAACCAAAATGTGGGACTGTAACTGATTATGGATGCTGATGTAGATAATTGCAGCACTCTCAGGGGCAGTTGATAATGGAAAATGATAGTTATGAATGGTGAACGGGATCTCAAGTGAGTCAAGGACGACTGTAAGAATTGTCAATGACTCGTAGGCATTGATGGCCTATCAACTTCAGAGGTATTTGGATGGTATGAAACCACTGCAATGGTCGCATAGTAAAACCCACCTTAACATGAGAGTTTATTGAATTTGAATGTTATGGGGGTCATTGGAATCAAAAAGAAATGATTATTCTTTCTATGTCATCTAAGACTCCTCATTGAAAAGGTAATGAGAGTCAAGATATTGCCTCCCCTCTAGAAACTGTGTTGATGTCGACATGAAGGGAGACACGATGCCAAGAAGAAAAAATGGCTTCTTAAAATCCACTGAGGAATAGATGATATCAGGTACAGACAAGTAAAATGAACGAAGTAAAGATGTTGTGGGACTCAAGACTTCCCTTGGTTGGGGTGTTGAGGGGTGATTGGAAGAAACCGTAAAACTAGATCTAGCATCAGGGGGATGACTAGATATGGGGTTAAAATGTGCTAGAGGTTAACAAAGTGGGAAAACTTAGAGATCATGGGTACATGTATTTGGAATACTTAGGGTTTGTTAATGATGTTGATATGAAAAAAAGGGTGGATGCCCCAACCAAGGGAGACATGGGTTTCTTTGCCAGGTAAAAGAAGGTGATCGAGGATGATGACAAAAGATATGTATATGCTAGAAACAACGGCTTTATACAATTTCCAAAGAAATAAATAATGAGTTGGGTTGAGTATAAATATATAGAAACAGGTGCCCCAGTGAAAGATGGCTTGGCCTGTTTAGGGCACAAGTTTGTGAAAGAGAAATGGTGGAGGGTGGGGGTCCCATTGGTGGATTTTTGTATTAGGTAAGTGGATGGAGGAAAATCTGTAGATGAGAAAAATGACGGTGGATGGGATGGAGAGATAATGAACCTATGGATATGTAGTCAATAGAACCAAGATGATATGACCTAGGAGTCCATTGGGAAGGTTAGAAATATGATGAGAAGAAGTATGGGGATCATTCTTGGAAATGAAAAATACTATCGAGACTCCCAAACCTAGGGGGGTGAAACCCGTATGAGTGTCAAGTTTCCAAGGGGAACTAAGAATGGGAAAACTCATGTGGGGGAGAGTGACATAGGATGACAATACCAAAATATGGAATAAGTAAAGATACTATAGAGCTAAATGTAGGGACCCTAAAGGTAAATGTCAGAGGGTGTCACCGAGATATGCAATTAGAAACAGAGGGAGTAACTACATGCCAGTGTCATACATATACCTGAAGGGGTTGTCATATTGTTGAACAAGTACCTACACACATGAAAAACAAATACCTAACGTGAACAATATCTGATGATAAAGAACATATAAAAACTATTTGATAAAATTGAACGTGAGCATGCGTACCTGAACGTGGCATGAGAAAAATGCTCCTCCGGGGAAAAGTGTAGATGATCTCCCGGAGAATGTGAATGTTTAGATGGTTGGATCAGGATCTCGTGGCTGAGAAAGGATCGGAAAACAGAGGCTCTGGGCTCCTGTAAAAGAGTGTGGAAGTTGGGAAAAAGGGTCTATATATGGATGGCGGGCCCACAATTCCACCTCATTTGTACCTATCACTATTGTTGAGGTGATGATAGAGCTGTGAGGAGATTTCGAGATTACGGGAGCAACGAGGGATAGGTCAGTGGTCCTATCATCCTGCACACCGTGAATTTGATAGATTGTAGGTAGGGGTTGTATGGAGGGTCGTACAGGGGTTTTTAAGGTTAGGGGCCCATAAATGCACGGGAAAATGGGGAATACCTGCACACGTGTGCGTGGGTAAAACTCAGTTTCCCACACATTATGTGCGGTTGTGGTGAGGAAATGCATGCCTAATGTGTGCTTGTGCTTGATACAACCATGCATTGTGATCGCGTGGGTAGGACAGATAGGCACACATGGGATGCACACATGTATGACTGATAGATGTGCACCCATGCACAACTGTGAGAATGAAAGTTGTGCATTAATGCGTAACTGTGGGAAAAGTAGTCACGCATTGATGCACAAATTGTTGGGAAAAAATTGTGCACTATGTGTAGACTCGGGGGTGTAGTTTTTTGGATATTTTATGACTTTTGATGAATGATGTGGTTTATCAGATGTTCTTGGGTGGATGCAGGTGATCAATAGGTTCTAGAGTACGATGTCGGTCC
This sequence comes from Picea engelmannii, assembly GCA_009831015.1. NCBI lineage: Eukaryota > Viridiplantae > Streptophyta > Pinopsida > Pinales > Pinaceae > Picea > Picea engelmannii. Next base: position 2,928,566 of record ML777131.1, on the reverse strand, counting down.
ATTGGTGAGAGCGCGACTGGGATCGGTTATGAGAGGTGTGAGGGTGCAACTGGGGGTATGTAGACACTTGGAAACCTGCGGGTTGCTCAAGTTTTTTGACTGCCCTCTTATACGGTCACAGGAGTACCTGCTCCATTTTCTTATTAGGATGTGGAGAATTGATCTACAATGCTTCATTATGAGGGGGGAGCAACTCACATTCTCTACAATAGAGGACGTGTATTTTTTGATGGGACTCCCATTCCGTGGGATGGCCCTGGCCATTGATCCCCATCTTCTAGGGGAGGATAGGGTAGAGACCATGGCGGATCGATAATGTACTGGGCCAAACCCTATGTTAGGTTTGGTCATCCATATTGAGGACATCGATGACTTGCTGACCGAGTGCATTGCAACCATGGTGGTGAGGATCTACAGATCCTTGGGTACTCAGCGGATCACTGGTGGTGAGCTGAGGGTGGTGGAGCAGGTCCTAGATGGGGACCTTCTATAGCAGGAAAACCCCCCTATGGACTACACTAGGTTTCAACATGTAGGTAGATCTAACCATCTAAAAGTATCCTACTCTTTAGAATACCCTGAATATACCCCACATTCATATACAAAATGCAAAGTGAAAATATACAGTAACTTTACCTTTAACTCTGCGTCTGGTGTCGATCCTCTCACGTTCGATAGATCTGCTGACTACAAGCCTCCTCCCAAGGCCGACCTGCATTCACAAACAAACAAATAGATAAATACAAACATGCATCTCATATATAGCTTATGGGTTAGATGTTAGTATAAAACATAAAACAAATGCAATCATTTGATACATCATATTTTGTGACAGAAAAAGTATTCCTTTTATTGATATCACAATGTTTACTTACAATGAGATCAGCGACTGCTCCATGAACCTCATTCAGGCTCCTCTTCACCAAGATCCAACTGCGCTTCCACATATATTTCTCCTCTCAAACATCTTCAAGGGAAATGAAATGGCTTTATGATGGAGGAAAAAGGAAAAATTGGGCAATTCTAGTGCAAATTTCACAAGGTGGCTGCAATTTAATGGGGCAAGGAGGGGATGTGAAACAGATAGAGTTTCACTATTATTATGTATGGATCTGGAATAAAACTGCAAAACCTCATTTTATATGACAAAGTGATGGTAATTTGGTTGGGTGACGGTCTATAGGTTGTCAATTGGTTGAGAAACTACCCAATAGCTTGTAATATCAACGAATTCCTTGCAACTTTTTAATTTTTGCAACATTTGTGGGTATACGTGGGATGTAATGGTGTAGCTAGCATGTGTACATGGGCTGTTGTGGTGTATTAGGTATGTGTATGCGTTCATTAGTGGTGCAGGGCGCATACATCTTCAAAAATAATGTTTTTAAGAAGAGTTGCTCAGTGATGGCTTGGTAAAAATAACAAGTAAGAGGGCCAAATGCCAGGTATGCATGTATGGTGCAATTTAGGGTTATAAAATATGCCCCCTAATGTGTGAGGTCAGAAGAGTATCTGATGGAAGAAATAAATTACAAATATTCACCAATGTATGAAGCGAGTGAGCCCAGGACTAGAGTTTGGGAGGTGCCATCTACAAAATAACAATTGTCTCAATGAGGCGGGCATACCCATGCTCAGGATGAAATAAATCATGGATGCCAATCAAATACACTGTAGATCCATGTCATATAACTATATAAAGTGTAGCCGCGATTGATACATAGAGGATCTACATCTCACAATCAAAGATATACATGTATAGTATCCATATTCAAGAAGCCAATGACGCTTGATGGCTGGAGATGAGGCTTTCAGAGATCGAGAAACAACTTCAAAATATTAAAAACTTGGGTAGGAGTGTAATGTGAGTGTACGAATTCACTACCCAGAGGTATTTGACTGCTCGTCAGGAAAAGACAAGAGGATCTTGATGATCAGGCAGAGAACTTCATCAATTTTGAACAAGGACTTGATTTGACTTTTGGGATGGCTGGACATGAGCTCAAGAGATAAACTGCAGAAGGGACGACTCAGGTTGGGTAAAAATTCCCTTGGACAATAGCATGATATATGATCAGACTCAGGTAGAGGGACATTGACATAAGTTCACGATGCAAGAGGCAACACAAACTCTCCATGTGTTTGTAAAGATAACTAAACGGAGGAGGACACAACTCTATGTAGCGAGAACAACTTCCTAAGGTCATATTAAATCCCAAATATTGATGAACAAACGAAAGGATATGCTTTGTCCAAGGGTGACTCATTGTTATGCCATAAAAGAAAATATATTTCCCATCCTCTTTTTTGGGTATATTTGATTTTTTTGTCTTTTTAAATATTTTTAAAGAGCTTGAAAAAGAATAAAAGAATGCTATGTTACAAAGGAGGAACGAGTGTCGCAAGCATGCTAGTTCCCAGTGCAAGGAACACACTAATTCTCAGAGCAAGGATACATGTGCAGGAAAAGGAAACTTGGGAAAATTCCTCCATGGGTCAAAGTGTCAAGACACAAAGGAAAAGTGCTACAAGGCTTGCGTATAAGGCATGCTTCAAAGGTTCAGTTGAGAGCAACATGGATCCGACATTAGGCCAAATATGTAGAGATGTAAATTCCATTGATAAGACACAAAACCCCCCTTCAATGTATGTTTAACGAGCCCAAAGAAGGTAAGCTCGGTGATTTTTCATTTTTAGAGAGTCTAAAAAAGAATAAAAGAAGACTCTGTTGGGGTACCTTTTTCGAAGGTAGTCTAGTCGGTTTGAAAAAGGGGTAAACTAGCATTGAAAAGATGTTTATTCAAAACCATTTTAATGATTTTGACAAAGAAAAGATCACTTGAAAATATTTTCAATTTTAAGGAGTCTGAAAAGAGCTTAACTAGGGTCACCAGTACTGCTATAGCGGGAAAACCCCCCTATGGACTACACTAGGGTTCAACATGTAGGCAAATCTAACCATCTAAAAGTCTCCTACTCTTTAGACTACCCCAAATATACCCTACATTCACATACGAAATACAAAGTGAAAAGATCCGGTAACTTTACCTTTAACTCCTTGTCCGGTGTCGATCCTCTCGCGTTCAATAGCTCCGCTGACTACAAGCCTCCTCCCAAGGCTGACCTGCATTCACAAATAGACAAACAAAGAACTACAAACATGCATCTCATATATAACTTATGGGTTAGATGTCAGTATAAAACATAAAACAAATGCAATCATTTGATACAACATATTTTGGGACAGAAAAAGTATTCCTTTTATTGATATCAGAATGTTTACTTACAATGAGATTGACTACTGCTCCACAAACCTGGTCTGAGCTCCTCTTAACCAAGCTCCAAATGTGATTCCACATATTTTTCTTCACTCAAACCTCTTCAAGGGAAATGGAATGGCTTTATGATGGAGGAAAAAGGCAAAATTGGGCAATTCTGGTGTAAATCTCACAAGGTGGCTGCAATTTAATGGGGCAAGGAGGGGATGTGAAATGGGAAGAGTTTCATTGTTCTTATGTATGGATCTGGAATGAGACCCCAACACATCCTTTTATATGATAAAAGGATGGTTATTTGGTTGGGTGATGGTCTATAGGTGGTCAATTGGTTGAGAAACTACCCAGTAGCCTGTAATCTCAACGAATTCCTTGCAACTTTTTAATTTTTGCAACATTTGTGGGTATATGCGGGTTGTAATGGTGCATCTAGTGTAGGTACATGGGATTTTGAGGTGCATAAGGAGTGTGTACACAGTAAGTAGTGGTGCAGGGCATGTACATCTTAAAAAATAATGTTTTTAAGAAGAGCTACTTAGTGATGTCTTGGCAAAAATAACAAGTAAGAGGGCCAAATGTGAGGTATGCATGTATGGTGCAATTTAGGGTTATAACAGGACCTGTTTGCATGGGGTTTGTTTATGCACACCAAGATGATGTCACTGCTAAAATGGTGTTGGAAGGATGACTCTGGTGACTTTCCATTCGAGTCAGTTCTGGTGGCTTGGTTTTTGGAGAGGGAGCCTCTATTGCGCCCGAGTATTTTACTAGAGTGAGCATTGAGATGAGAGCCTTGATTGATGTTGTGGGCACTTGTGTTGGAATGACATTGAGGAGGGGAACATGGCCATTATTTCATGGCCATGGTTGCGCGAGTGTGGTGTCATATGCCATAGGTGAGCTTGCGATATCCATACATGGGTATGGACAACCAGCAAGATCTAGACATGGTGCTACCTCCTGGGGAGGACTGGGACTAGAGAGGTATGTGTTATATTGTTTATGTTTTATGATTTTGATAGATAGTATTTATCAGACATGTATATGGATGTTGACATTATATCTGGTGTTGTTTTGCAGATGTTGGACCCTGGGGATGAGAGGAAGAGGTTGTCGGGGATCCAGCTCGATAGTAGCCTGCAGAGCCTAGGGCTGGAGAGAGGCGTTAGAGAGATAACGCTGGTGTTGGACCAGCTAGAGAGCCACAGGGGGATGTTGTGGCCACTTTAGAGGATCTTCGCATACTGTTTGAGTGGGTCCTTTAGGGTGTTCCTGAGGGCATATGGGCCCACATCTAGGATGAGGAGGTCCTAGACCAGTGTGTGGGGTAGCAACAGAGTGGAAGACATTGATCCACAGAGTAGCAGTGGTGGGGGCAGTGATGACTGGTCGGCTGCCTCCTAGAGCTAGAGGGGCCCCAATTGCTGGGGCACCTCTGGCTGACAAAGGACTTGGGGGGGAGCTTTGGGGGCACCTTGAGTGCCGATTTTGTATGTATATGGGTTTATGGGCCCCATTTTTTATAAGGTATTGGATACCCATTTTTTGTACTCATAGGGATGATGGAACTCAGGAGCCTACGGGAAATTGTATATCTATTTTTGGTAAAACATTTTATGACCTCAATGATATATATATGATGGATATATTTTGATTACTCATGTATTTATGCTTTGTGTTTTTATGATGTATGATGTTTATTGCTATGTGTTTTGACAATTGTATGATGTTGTGTATATGATGTTGTTTAATGTGATAGATACCAATCTAATACTAGGTTAGCCATGTGATCTGCTACTTGATTGAGGTTTCTTGGAATATGTGTAAATGTGATGGAATCAATGTTGCGAGATAGGAGTCTAACTTGTAGGTATTTGTGAAAGAGGAAAGGATCATGAACATGATATACATTGTTGAGATGTAGGATGATAAGTTGGGAATCTAATAGAACGCTAAGTGACAAATGTGGCAGTGACTGGCCTTGGCGAGGAGAACAATGACGAAATCATATTTGGCTTGGTTATTGGTGGCCGAGCCCAAAAATATGCCACTGGAATGGAGTAGGATATGTGAGGGGGTATAGATGGCCCAAGTGATATTATGGTTCCAGCGGCTGGCACCGTCGGCGTAACCGATGTGGTAGGTTGATGGATGATGCATCTGTCAATAACATAGGTGATAGATTAGACATGAGGAGTGGTGGTGGTAAAGAAGACTAAAAACTCTACAATTGTGTACAAAGAGAAACCTAAGGTAGGGGGGCTACACTTAGGCATAAAATTTCTCTAAGTACAACCCGTTGAGGGGTTCTTTGAGAGGGTAGACTTTTGGAGAGGCCAAGATGTAGGCAACTTTAGTGAGGCAATGTTGGATGATGAAGGGGCCATGCCATAATAATTCAAATTTCCCATGGCCCTATTGAGGGGTCCTAAATCCATTTAACTCAATAGTAGGAACCAAACCTGCTACTGAGGCCCAATTAGACTCTGTAGCGTTTAATAGTGGAATGGATCTCCATATCTTGAGATCCAAACAATTAATCGATGGGATTTAAGTAGTGATTTACAAGATATCTTCTCGTGAAAAATCCTCCTTCAGTTTGAACGTTCTCCTTTTTGTATTTTCTCTTATAGGTGGGTCTGATAAAAGATAGGTGCTGGTATAAACCAGCTAGGTAAAGGAAAAAGGGGGAAAACGTAACTACTAAAGAAGGTTGAGCTCATGATAACCCTCATTCTCAAGCATGTAGACAAATATTTTCACACCTACGAGAAGCATAGTACTAATACATCTACTTGTTGTTATTTCAATTACTGATTGAGATACAATTAGCGAAAGAAAAAATACATGCAATAAAATGATGGAAAGAAAATTAGTTTTCTTATCTCTAATCACTAATCACACATTAACACAACGATTTTCTTTCCATCATTAAAGATAAGAACTATAAAAAAATTGAATCATCTAACTTATCAATAGATTTAGAAACCCTTAGTCATTACAACATCCATTCATGAGATAAAGTCATAAGTAATTCCTCCTTATGATCCAATCACACATGCCTTTGATGTAAAATAGAAATATGTCTTCGTTCCTAAACAAGACATCTCAATTAAGGTAATTCTGAAATAGTTCTTTACAATTCCAAAAATGAGGGTCTTTGCAAAAACCATCGACCTCTTCTAACAAGTCTATCCTCTTATTTATAACAGATTATTGACTAAAAATAACTATCAAAAGTGAAAACTAAGTAAAACAAAACATCACCACATGGCACTTTCATCTCTTTGTCTTGTAAGAGTCATCAAATGGTTTCACTTGAGTGGATGACTCTTCTCATACTCTAACCATTTGACAAAGAGTTCCTCACATGTGTTGGCATACGAGAATCTTTGGTGGTCCATCGGGGCCGAGAGTATCTCCTTTATCTCCACTACTCGTGCCCAATAGTTGACTACTTTAACACTTAACTGTTGTAACATTGTCCGAGTCTTGATCGGGTGATCCATGAACTATTGTACTTGACATGGCATCATGTTTTCCACCTTTCCTATCTCTACAGTCCAAGATGATTCTTTTTCTGCATTTTGTTTGACAATGTCATGCAAGTCAAAAAAGTCCTCAGGTGAGTCGAATTCTGGGAGACCGATGTCTCTCATCACCCGATTGATCTCGTTCCAGCTCCTTTCACAATCATATTATTTCTCTTGAATCTCCCATTGATGTTATTGGGTCATCTTAACCCAGTATTTGGTCGAATTCCTTATACGATCGATGTTGTTGTCCCTTAGCACCCAAATGCCATGCTCTTCGGCATCTCAACCCTTTTGAACCGCGCTAATGTAATCAATTCTTTCCACGGCTTGGTGGGCTTTATCATACCATCTTTCCATGTCTTTGCACGTCACTAGCGCCATAAGGGTGTCTTCTTGGAAATCGGCTATCCCTGTAGTGAAAAGGTGTCGCTCACTCATGAATTTGATGTAGGCATCTTGGAATTCGCTTCTCAAAAATATCGTGGCATGTGTGGAGTCCTGATAGTATTTATCCAAATGGATTATATGCTCCAACTCCTTTAGCACAATGGAAAACTCCTCTTCATCTTTCCTTTCTCTATCCAGGGTAGCATCTATGATTTCCATTCCTGCGCTGATAAGCTCGAACGTCTTGGCATGCTCTGTACTGATCAATTTCTCCTCTGTGGTGATGAGGATGGAACTGTCCAAAGTAAGCCTCCGTTTCTTGGTTTTTCTCTTCATTATGTATTTCCTCTTTCACTCATAGGCAATTGCTTATTTATCGGCGACCTCATCCATAGGTTCTGGGATTTGTTTCTCTCCCCAAGTAAGAGTGTTTCCTAGGCTCCCGATGGTGTATATATGTTCAAGACTAGGTTCCTGAACCTCTTCTATATGTTATGAGGGCTCGGCCTCTGGTTGTTTCTCATTGGGGGGTAACGTACTGGCCAAAGTTGATGAATTAGGGGAAGTTTCGGTACTTACTTGGTAATCGGTTCTCAAGATTCTGATTTCCTGTTGTGGAATTTATTCCCCTTGTTTTCCCAATCCTAGCTCATCCCTCGAGCTGGCCATTGGGGTTCCTAGTATGTTGAGTGGGTCAATGTCCAAGGAACATGCTCGTTCTGCGGACAAATTTGACTTGGAGCATCAGGACCTGGGGTGGATGCTTTCTCAGTTTCCTTCTCCTCTGTCATTTAGACCGGAGTCGCCAGGGAAAACTTCAAAATCTCCTCATCATCATAGATAGTTATTAAATCATAAAAGTGGTTTGGTACAATAGTCCTCCTTGGTATCCTTGATATCTCAGGCTGGGTTGAAATTCCCCCTGGTGATCTGATATGTGGTGGTGGAATTTTAGGGTTTTTTGGCCCGGTGATTCCTTCAAGTTATATCGGCTCTAAGCCACTTGGATCTCCTCTGCTTGCGATTTGGTTGTCGGCGGGAACCCTCATCATTTCTACGAGATCGAGGTCATTCTGTAGCTGATCAATGACTCTCTGTGCCTCTTCCATCAAAATAAATCCCCTTGTCTTTGCCTTTTGTGTCAATAACAATCCCCTTCTCTATGCCTTTGTTGTCTCTACCACTTTGATTTCCTCCCTAGCTTTGAGGGCCTCTTGAGCTAACCACTTTATTGTTTCCACCTGTTCATCAACACTCATGACCTTGAACCTGGTCAAGTTTAGGTTGGCCATCCTTTGCACCACCTCATCCAAGTCCTGGGCACTCTCTATGAATATTTTGTCTTCAAACTTATCATGAGCATACGACCAACATGATGATACTTATGAAGCATGTTGGAGGACCAAGACTTTAGGGTCTTTCTTGCATAATCGGCATGTTGGGAACCTGAATTCAAGTTAGCTCAACGTTTCTTATTTAGATTGAGTAGTATCCTTTACCAGATAGAACCCCACATGGAAACTGTAGGGTATGAAATCATGTTTCTTGTCTTTGACCAATGTGGCATTATAGCCCTACAGGATGGTTTGATAACAAATTTCTCCCATGACAACCCGGTCTGTGACATGAATGGGTATGAGATGTGGTGATCTGGTGGCCCCAAACACCCTGATGTAGGTTGATTGTTCCTCCAATTACCAATGGCCTACCTTGGCTATCATTTTCTTGGCTGCCATCGACAGCCTTGGGCATTCCTTATTAAAAATAATGAAATAAATGAAAGTGATGAATTCATCACAGATGAGTGCATAATATTTGGTGTACATGTTCTCCCATAGCACACTGAAGTAGACATGGACTGTGAGCTCTGCAACATGCCAACTCAGATTCATGTTGGCGAAGATGTTCCTTGCGCACATGACATCAAGTAGGTACGAGGCCATGTAGAAAGTTGGTGCCTCTCCTTCTTTCGACGTCTGAGCCTTCTGTAGACAGATGCTTAATTGTTTGGATATTATCACTCCCCAGTTGAAGCTTCTCTCAACGATTGCAATTGTGTATGCCAAAGGAATCCATACTTCCAAAAACTTGGAGCTATCCTTTTCTCCATATAACCGAAAGATGAGATCCATCAAATAGTGTTATAACCCTAATTTTCCCCAGACATGCATACCTGGAATCAGGCCATCCCATTTGCCATTTTTTTCCAAGCCACCATTAAAATGCTCTTCTAAAAACCATATTTTTGAAGGAATACACGTCCTACACGACTGTTGACTGTGTATATACACTTGCTGACCCATTACAGACCACATATACTGACAAAAGCACAAAAAATAGAAATTTGCAGACGAAATACAGACTTTCGGGTAAATTGCCTAAACCGTTTGACCACCCATAGCTGGTCATTCAATCGGATAACTACCTTATTATAGCCTATAAAAGAAGGGTTAGGGGTCCCATTTGAAAGGGAGAAAATAAGAGCAAAGAAACTCTGCCCCTTTTAGTGCCCCAATATTCTGCAACCACTTTGTGAGAATCGAAGAGGAGAAGTGATCTGAAAATAGAAGGCTGACTTGTTATGCTATGCAAGCACCCCTACTTCATTAAAATAAACTTTAACAGGACCTTGCTTCATGTGTATAAAATATGCAATATAAACTTATGTGTTAAGTTTTATGCTTCTTCCTTTAAATGTGCATGTATCTTCTTGTAAATACTTATGTGCGAGAAAATGTTCTTTTAGATGGTTAAACATGTACTTGAAATAAATACACAGCAACACAAATTGCAGCAAATAAACCATCAAATGCACAACAAGAACAACATGATAAAGGAGTTCACCCCCCTACGGGCTACATCTCCTTGAGCCTCCATAATGGACTTGGCTCTCTGGGATTAATTAGTCAAAAGTTATTTTACAAGCTGCTGCTCAACT
>ML777131.1:2879590-2906403 GCA_009831015.1 Picea engelmannii | reverse complement strand
AGCAATACAGAAATTAATCAATGGCTCATACACAGAATACACAGAGATCTTTACCGGAAACCCTCAACCGGGAAAACCTTTCTTTTTCATTATATGGAATTTCACCATTCGCCATACAATATATACAATGTTTTTAGGTATTCTGTAGATACCAAAACCCTAATCCCTTAATCCGGGATTAATTTACAAATCAGCTAAAAATAGCAAAATCCGCTAAAAATAGCAAATAACCACCCAAAACCCTAATCCCTTGGTACGGACTGCCAGACGCAGTTGTTGTAGCGCACCCACACACACACACACATGCAAAGAATATAACACATACCCAACAGGGGGCACTTCAGCTCCCTATAACACTTTCCCTTACTGAGGGGGTCATATACCTCCTTCGTCCCCTTCGCTCGACGGTGCTCACCATCATTCTGCTGGGCCGAACATAAACTTTAGCTCATTTGGAGAAGGTAGTCAAGGATTTCCTTCTTATATAATGTTGGTAGGTTCGACGCCATTCTCTTTGTTCAGTGCATTTGGTGATAATTCTTTCTCATCAGCTACCTTCCCAACCGGGGGCAACCCTGATTATGGACAAAAAAATCCTATGCATGGTACTATTCCTGCACAGTGGGCAAACCCAGGAATTCCTTCCACACAAGGACCTTGGAATTTGTGGCATGGATCAGTTCCCTTGTTAGGGATGCCGACCGAGGGAAACCCCTTCCATAGCTAATGGAACCCTGGGTAAGGCTCAAGACCTATGCCTATCGGATCGGTAGGGGGAAACCCTTTCCAAAATCCTTGGAATCCAATGCCAGCCCAACCTTCTACGTCATACTAGGGAGTCAGCCGATGATGTCTCAATAAGTGTAGAATCTGTATGCTGGTCATGGCCATGGTTTTTACTAGAACCCTAGCCAACAACCTAACTTTTCTTGGCAACCTGGTGCCAGTCAAACTCCAAGCTCCTTTTTCCATGGTTATAATCAACAACCCAAACTACTGTTTCTGGCAACTTTGCATTTGCCAGACTTGACAAGGTTATTGAATGAGCCTATCTTTCTTGATCCACTTTGGCCTCCTATGCTGACCAAGTTGCCTTCGGACATTCCAAAGTTCAAAGATAAAACTAATGAAGATCATGTGACTACCTTTCATCTTTGGTGCTTGTCCAATTCATTGAAAGACGACTCTGTCCAGTTACATTTGTTTCAATGCACTCTCATAGGGAGTGTTGCGAAATGGTACATTGATCTCGACTGCTCGAGATACTCTTCCTTCGGTGAATTGGCAATGGCTTTCTTAAACCATTTCCAATTACCTGTGAGATACGATGTCGACACCGAATTGTTGGCCAAATTTGAGTAGACAAAGGTGGACCATATCTCTGATCAAAACTAAGAAAGGAGACCCTGGAAGAGTTTGATAAAAGTGCCAGTCCCACCAGCATTCCGGCTTGAGTGGTTCCTTAAGTCTTTGGTACCCCAGTTATCCAAAGATTTCACAATGTCGGGAGTGTTTTATGAGGAAGACGCGATAATGAGAGCTAAACAGCTAGAGCTATTTTACTCTCAGTCTGGTTTACTTTACAAATTTTTTCTAGATGCACCACAGTAAATACTTGACAAGACCAGACAAAGAGTTGGACCACATGTTGATGGTATTGTTGGTTCATCACAAACGAAGCCCGCTAACCAATTATCAAAACAATTGCAGCAATTGTTGATCCACCAAAAGGCGGCTAGCCAGACCACTGGTCCATCTGCCCCCCCTACCCAAACGTCAGATGTACACAGTGTGCAATTGACAAACCCAAAGGCCACCTAATAGCCTGATGAAAAGAAGAAACAATGAAATAAGGGTAAGGGGGATAAGAAACCTACCAATAATGTTCACAGGGGAAACACAGAAAAGAAGAAGCCGAAGTATCTGTGTAACCTGTGCATGGAAGACCACCCGACTCACCAGTGCCCTCAGCTTGTGGAGGCCCAAAATTTATTCGCACAGTAGCAGCCTACTATGTTAACGAACCCATTTCAACATGGGAAAATTTAACTCAAGCCTCTCCAAGCATGGATGGGGGTAGTCAAGGACCCCCTCCGCCTTCGAGTAATGCTTCATCTGTGAATGTGTATCTGATGAAAGGTGACGCCTATATATCCACTAGAGCGCATGATTACGGCATGCCAAGCACCTCTGAGAAGAGTAAAGAAGCCGAAAACCCACCTCTTCCTCTCCAGATCGAAAAGACGTTGGGAGAAAGAATGACATGCATCCCAAAAGGTGTGTTCAAGAAAGCTTCTCACAATCCAAACGCAAGGGCTGCCCAGAACTACTCTATGGTGGACGATTTGTCTCAAAACTCTTATGCGATGTCTACTTTAGAGGTCCTCCAGAGTTGCCCTTCCTAGAGAAAGGCTCTATTAGCCGCCTTAGGATAGGCTGAGACTTGTAATCTGGGTACGATCATGCTTTATATGACCAACTTAAAACCTTGTCTCCCTTACCACGTGGCGTTTCATATAGTAGTGGTTTACACCACAAAAAATTTTACCCAAAACATTTTTTGCACAATGGTTGATGAGGGTTCCTCGACATGCATAATGTCGTTGGCGTGTTGGAAGGCCATCGACCAACCTGTTTCGTCTCCATCACCAACTCTTCTTACCGCTTTCGACGGTCATTCATTCTAACCACATGGAATCATCCCCTCTTTCCCCATGCATTTAGGGGGGAAGATTGTGTGTGTCGAGGTTGAAGTGGTCTATGCGTCTCTCAACTACAATATCTTGTTAGGAAGGAGTTGGACCTATGCCATGCAAGCAGTGGTCGCTACAGTTTTTCGGGTCTTGTTGTTTCCACACGAGGGTCGGATCATGACCATTGATCAGTTGTCTTTCTCTTGTCCTGACCCTTCATTAGGGGCATTCATGGTTTGGATGATTGATAAACCTCAACCCAACATCATCAACATAGGGGTTGGTTTGTTCCCACCTTTGATGGGTACTTTAGATTACCCGTCTCTATCTGGCGATGTTAAGTTCATATCAGACCAACCTAAGGTTGAGATTTTTCAATTCTCGTCATTTCGTACGACTTACTTCAATGATCTATGGACTCTTCCTTCCCCATTTTCCACGATGGAAGGGATAGGGCACCATGGTAGAAGTTGTGTACTCTATAGTCCAGCAAGCTTCCGTTGACCCCGATCCGACTCTCGCACAATAGTTAGATCTGATTCTAGAGCCTACTTGGGTTCAAGGTTCCCTTGCCAATACTGATTCTTTAGAATTAGTCTTGCCTTTAGATGAAGCAATTATTGAAGCAATGACTAGTCCGGACAAAACCTGGGATGATCTCCATCACAGATCTTATTTCCTCCTAGAGTTAAGAAAGATTGAAGTAGGAGAATTCACTTTGACTATGACAGGAGATAGGTCTTGTCCTATCAATCCCTTGGCTACACATGTTGTTTACGCTGAGGGTAATATGGAAAACATCACTGAAATGATACCTATTGATATCTCCAGAACCCCTGACATCATGGAGAATATTCTTGTTGGAGCTGACTATTCCCCTGAGGAGATTCGAATATACACAGATTTATTTAAATAATTCTGCGACGATTTTGCCTGGTCTTACAAGGAAATGTCAGGCATTGATCCAAGAATCGTTGAACATGAAATCACGACTTATCCTGACACTAAGCTAGTTCAGCAGAAGATTTGTCCAGTCAATCCTAAGAAAGTAGCAACTAGTAAGGCTGAAGTAGAGAAACTTCTCAAAGAAGGTTTTATCTACCCCGTCCATTTGACTCAATGGGTTTCAAATCCTGTTTCGATCGACAAAAAACAGGGTATGATTCACGTATGTACTAACTTCCATGATTTGAACAAGGCTTGTCCAAAGGATAATTTCCCCACACCATTTATTGACCAGATAGTTGATGAATGCGCAGGTTGTGAGGCCTTTTCTTTCATGGATGGTTTTTCAGGATACAATCAGATACAGATCAAACCCGAAGACCAACACAAAACTGCTTTCATTTGTCCGTTGGGTACATTTGCTTATCGAAAGATTCCTTTTGGTCTGAAAAATGTTGGAGCTACCTTTTAGTAGGCCATGTCTTTTTCTTTCCACGATCTCAAACATATAGTCGAGGCCCACCTTGATGATTTAGCATCACGATCTCGTAAGAGAGATGATCATGCCACACAGCTCTGACTTATCTTTGAGCGATGTTGCTACTACTAGATTCACCTAAATCCAAACAAGTGTAATTTTTGTGTGACGTTGGGTCATCTGCTAGGTTTCATAGTTCGACAACAGGGATCATGGTTGATCCTCTCAAAGTTGAGGCAATAGTTCAGTTGCCTCCCCTGTGCACAATCCTTTAGCTTCATAGTTTATAGGGAAAAGAAAAATTTTTACTGTGCTTCATCGCAAACTATGACGAGATCACAAAGGGCCTTATGCATTTATTGAAGAAGGACATTCCTTTTCATTGGGACGAAGCCACTCAACTCTCTTTCAAAGCATTGAAATGCACCCTCACTACTGCCCCTCTTCTTCGGCCACCCAATTATAATAAAGATTTATTATTGTACTTGGCTACGACAGAGTCGACCATCGGTATGGTCTTGGTTCAAGAGGATGATTTTCTTTTAGAATATGTAATTTATTACCTGAGCCAAGGCCTGGTTGGACTGAAACTTAATTATTCCCACATTGAAAAAATTGTGTTGGAAATAGTTCATGATGTCCAACGGTTCCATCATTATATTTTGTTTCGTAAGACCACCATCATTACCATTGTGAATTTGTTTCAATACGTGTTTTCATGACGTGTAATTGGTGGAAATATCAGTAGATGGATAGTTGTCCTCTAGGAATTTGACTTAGATTTTGTTTTGGCAAAATCCAAAAAGTCGTTGGTCTTTACATAACTCATATCAAAACTTTCGATCGAGTCAGGTGATGTTATGCCCGAAGAGTCACCTATTAAAGGAGACATGTTTTTGATCGTGTCTTCGGACCCATGGTATGGAGATATACTTGTCTATCTCTAGACTTTGAAGTGCCCTACCTCTACTTCTCATGATGAGCATCGCCGTATATGCCATCAGGCCAAGAATTATCTCATACTCAAGGACACTTTGTATCGTCGAGGTGTAGATTGCATCCTTCATTGATGTCTCACTCGTGAAGAAGCAGAAACCGTGCTTAACGATTGCCACACTGGAGCATGTGGCGATCACCTGTCTGGGTTGGAAACAACCTGAAATATTCTACGAGCTAGTTACTTTTGGCTGACATTAATCAAATATTGTGTTGAATCGGTCAAGAAGTGCCACCCATGTCAGATCTTCTCTCAGAAGATGAGGTCACACCCCTCTCCCATGTTTCCCGTCATCACAGTTGGTCCCTTCACCAAGTGGGGGATTGATTATACTACATGCAACCCTCCTTCAGGAAGGGGGCACCATTATATCATCGTAGTAGTAGACTACTTCATGAAGTGGGTTGAAGGTATGCCAACGTTCAAAGATGATGGTGAGACTGCAACTCTATTTTTGTTTAACCAGATAATAGTGAGGTTCGACATCCCGAGAGAGATTGTCACTGACCATGGCAGTCACTTTCAGAACAAAATGATGACCGAGTTAACGTCAAATCTTAGGTTGAGGCAAGAACATTCATCACCCTACTACCCACATGCAAATGGTTAGGTGGAAGCTGTGAATAAGTCTCTTAAGACTATTTTACAGTGAACGATCAATTCGGCCAAGTCAAATTGGCATTTGATGTTGTACTCGGCATTATGGGCCTACCAAAAATCTATTAAGACTATAACCAGTTTCTCACCTTTTCAATTCGTTTACGGGTTGGAAGCAATCTTGCCTATAGATTGCTAGATCCCATCTCTAAAGTTAGCAGTACAGTTATTGCCAGACACTTCACCACTTGAAGATCATTTATTATATCTTGAGCAACGCGATGACCAGCGTCGTGATGCAGCCTTGGCTAACGAGGATTACAAACAAAAAGTCAAGTGTCAGTATGATCGGTCCATTCGCCCTCATATATTCTCTGAAGGCGACCTTGTCCTAGTCTACGACCAAGATAAGGACCCCTTGGGGGAAGGCAAGTTCAAACCCATGTGGTTCAGACCTTTCATCGTGAAGGACGTACTAAAGAAGGGCACTTATCGTCTGGTTGATTTTGAGGGAAATGCTTTGGCAGAGCCTAGAAATGGGCTTTACCTCAAGAAGTATTACTCGTAGGTGGGTCGCCTCAGGTGACTTCTTGTACATATGTATAGTTTTTGTACATTGTTTATTTTTGTATTTTTTTCCTTTTGGTTTTATGGACATGTCATTTTTTGATGTCATATTTTTCATTGTGGCAGATGTCAAGTGAATCAGAGGTGTTCGTTGGGTTCGTGGATGGCGCTAGCCTCCACACTCGGAGGCTTGCTTCCGTAGCTTGGGTGATTTTCACACCTCAGGGCCAGTTGCTATCCTCAGGAGGTATCTGTTTAGGTGACAACACAAAAAAATATCACAGAATACAACGCAGTTCTAGAGTTGCTTCATGATGCTTTGTCTCATGGTATCTCTCACCTCCGGGTCTATTTAGACGCTCAATTGGTTGTGTCTCAGTTAAATGGGGTTTACCACATTTACGATCCTACTCTACACCGAAGGTTCCTTAGGGTACATCTCTTAGAGTGAATATTTGATTACATTATGTATATTCATGTTCCTAGGAGATTGAATCAAGTTACATATACTCTAGATAATCATATATTAGATTGGCATATTTCACACATGTAAGAAAAAGCACACACACGCACATGTAAATACATTTGTAAAATAGATGTAATCCATAAGACAGAAAAAGACATAAAAATGCATATATATATCAAAAAATATTAGAGTACATGAGTGGGCGCAAGAGCCTCAAAAATAGGTCCAGTAAGAGTCACGGGGATTATGCCCTCAAAAATATACAAAAGGTGCCCTCGGCACGTAGGAAGTCTAGCCTAGCTAAGGGTGGGGCATGTTGGCCCTGTCGTAGTGAGCAACGACATTGGCCAAACATCGAAAGAGCTAGACCTAGGTTCGTGGCACCCCAACAACATGAGTCTGCATCAACAGTGGGAGATCCTCGATCTCTGCCATAGGGACTGTGCGAGTAAGCGCCATAAGGGTCCTCTCTACTCATCTCAAAACTCTCTCAGCCTCTCTGGCTAGAGGTTCCCCTGCTGCTGTTGGTCCACCGACTGTGGCTGGTCCTGCCAATGGTCGAGTATGTCACCTAGTTCTCGTGAAATCTACTGGGCACACTAGCCCCACATCTGCACATAACAGATACATAGTTGTCAGATACTCTAGTACACAAAAAAATGATATATATAAAAGAAAGAAATAAAAATTAAATAAATTTGAAAAAACAAGCATACCTAGCTCTCCTAGCTCCACTCCGGGAGGTATGGCAATGTTAGGGTCCCTAGAGAAGTTTATCCCATCATAAGGGTACTCCTCTATAGCTGGAATCTGTTGAAACCACCAATCAAAAAGTGCATCATCGAAGGCCTCAATGGTCCTCCCTCCCCCCTGTCGTGGCAACAACGCCACCCATCTGCTCAATGCTAGAGAAGAGGCTATGTGCCCTCGTACTGTCTCCCATAGACTCAGACTAGGTACCCTCTCGAAGAAGAAAGAGAAAAGAATAGTCCCAAACCCAAAGTTTCTATGTCTCTGCATACGACACTCTATCAACTGCCTCTTCATGCAATCTAGTAAAGTCGTACTCCAGTCGAAATTTTTTGCATTTAAGCACTGAAACGCACAATTCATGTGCACTCAAGAAGCCTGATGTAGATATGTGGATCCAGTGATCCACCCAATGAGAAAAACTATCACTTTCAGTGATAGGTTTGTAATCTTGTTTATCGGCACCTGATTTCCCACTTTGTTTGTGTCAGATTCACAATGGATTCCAATCAACTCTGCTATGTTGTGAGGCTCGGAAGGAAAAGTGAGAAAGTTGATTGGTTCCCCTCTCCTTGAGAGGCTAGTCAAAAAATAGATATCTTCAGTTGTTGGAGTCAACAACTGTCTCTCAGGCATGAATGCCTCCGCATCCATGTGCCAGTAATCTACCAAGGCATTCATCAGCCTCGGTTGTGCCCGCATGAAGGGACACTGGAAAAATTTCAACAAACCACATTGAGCCAATGCGGTGGTAGCATCAGGGTCCTCTTCGACCAAGAAATCAATGTCCTCATGCTCCCTCTCTCTCTAATGAACATACATCCTGCAATTGACAAGTTCATGGGGGATTATCTTTTGCATTTTTTAATTTTTTCCACACGTTGGAGGGTATACATGGGCTGTAATATACACAGTCGCGTATGCCCACCTGTAGCATTTTCCCTTCACACGAGCATACGCTAGTTTTCATAGGACAACCCGCATATATGTAGAGCCGACCTTTTTAAAGGTCATCACCCCCCCCAAAAAAAAAAGAAATACACAAAGGAAGAATTGAAATGCAAGAGGGGCTAGTATGTACTTACTTGGTCGAAGCGGAAGTTTGTTTTTTCCACTGAAGCTCCCATAATCAACTCTTTTGAGAAAGGGGTGTTTTTGGCTTCTTAGATAATTTCTCAATTAACAATGGTGATAATGAGCTGCCAACTTCTATTTCTAAACGTTTTGGCCCCTTTTTGTCATTTTTTGGACCCCTTTGTCATTTTTTCTAGCCTAAAAATCATTTAGTATGGTTTAGGAGCTTCTTATGGATTGTTATGATAAGTTTTACTTTGGGTATCGGGAAACTTTTCGGAGATTTGGGTCTTTTTAAAGGTCCTTTGGTAAAAAGTCATTTTTCCAACTTGTTGCATTTAAGTTAGGATTCCACCTCCACTTTCTGCATCTCATTGTCTTTTTCTCTTTTCCATAGGATCAACCCTGCCGAATTATGACACAGAGCCATCATTGCTACATTATAAGTGTCGTAATTTAGTGGTAGAGCCTCCTCCTTCATGGATTCCCTAGGTAGATCCTGATTGCATTTTGGTGTCCATGCCGTCGTTAATGACTATAGGCTCGAGAGTCCTTGTTAGTCTTAGCCTGATTATGAGTTTGAGACTCATTTGCATGATTCATTATCACTCTTGACCTCACCCTAGGGACTCCCAAAACACAATGGGTCTTCTTTTAAGCACTTTTCAGACCCTCTAAACATGAAAATATTGCCGAGAGATCTTGTTTCCCTTCACGCTCGCTAAACTGAAATTTGAAGTCAAGTATGTTCAGCGGTAGTTTACCCCTTTTTCGGTCTGGATGGTCAACTGTATGAACAAAGGTATACTCTAGGAGCCTCGATTCTCTATAAGAGTATTCTTAGGTATAATTATAACCCTTTTTCGGTCCTGAGGGACTAAATTTATGAAAAAGGTACCCCCACAGAGTCCATAGTTAAGCTCTTTTCAGACTCCCTAAAAGTGAAAAGATTGTCGAGTGACCTTGTTCCTTCACACTCGTTAAAATGGTCTAGAAGAACATCTTATATGGATTCCATAGTTAAGCTCTTTTTAGACTCCTTAAAAGTGAAAATATTGCCGAGTGATCTTGTCTTTGTCACACTCGTTAAAATGGTTTTGAATAGATGTCTTTTTGGTGCTAGTTTACCCCTTTTTCGAACCAACTAGACTACCTTCGAAAAAGGTACCCCAGTGGAGTCTCCTTTTACATTTTTTCAAACTCTCTAAAAATGAAAAACCACCGAGCTTACCTTCTCTAGGCTCATTAAAATTAAATCGAAGGACATTATCATTGTGTATTATTAATCACATTTTCATCCTTGTTTCTTTTGACTAATTTCGGCTCCATGTTGCTCTCAACTGAACCATTTGAAGAATGCCTTATAACGCAAGCCTTGTAGCACTTTGCCTTTGTGTCTTGGCACCTTGACCCCTGGAGGAATTTTCCTGAGTGTCCTTTTCTTGCATATGTCTCTTTGCTATGAGTATCAGTGTGCTCCTTGCACTCAGAAATAGTATATTTGTGACACTCGTTCCTGCTTTGTAACATATCATTCTTTTATTATTTTTCAAGCTTCCCAAAAATTATTGAAAAAGAAACAAAAAATCAAATATACCCCAGAAAGAGGAAGGGAAAAGTATTTTCTTTTTTTTGGCAGCACAATGATTCTCCCTTGGACAAAGCACATCCTTTCATTTGTTCGTCAAGATCTGTGATTTAATGTGACCTTAGGAATTTTTTCTAGCTACATAGAGTTGTGTCCTCCTCCATTTGGTTATTCTTCCAAACATATGGAGAGTTTGTGTTGCCTCCTGCATCGTGAACTTATGTCAAATACCATGTTGCCTAAGTCTCATCATTTGTCGTGCTATTGTCCAAGGGAATTTTTTACCAAGATGGAGTTGGCCCCTTTGTAGTTTGTATCTTGACGTCATGCCCGACCATCCTGAAAGCCCAATCAAGTCTTTGTTCGAAATCAATGAAGTCCTCAGCCTAATCATCAAGATACTCTAGTTTGTTCTCGACGAGCCGTCGAAGACCTCAGGTAGTGAATTTGTGCACTCATATTACACTCCTACCCAAGTTATGAAGATTTTGATGTTGTTGCTCGAGCTCTGAAGGCCTCATATCTAGCCATCAGGCATCATTAGATTTATGAATATTGATACTATACATGTATATATTTTTTATTTCGAGATGTAGATCTGTTGTGTATTGCTTGCGACTACACTCTATATAGTGATATGACATGGATATGCAGTGTATTTGATTGGCAGCCATAACTTTATTTCATTCTGAGCATGGGTATGCCCACCTCGATGAGATAATTGTTATTTTGCAAATGGAAGCTCCCAAGCTTTGGTCCCTGGGCTCACTCGCTTTATATTATGGTGAAGATTGGTAATGTATTTCGGCCATCAGATGCTCTTCTGACCTCACACATTAGGGGGCATTTTTTATAACCCTAATTTTCACTAGACATTCATACCTGGCATCAGGCCATCCCATTTTCCATTTTTCGCTAAGCCATCATTAAACTACTCTTCTAAAAACCATCTTCTTGAAGGCATACACACCCTGCACCACTGCTGACCGCGTATATATGCTTGCTGACCCATTACAGACCGTGTATACTGACAGAAGCACAAAAAATAGAAATTTTCAGACAAAATACAGACTTTCGAGTAAATTTCCTAAACCGTTTGACCACCCATAGCTGGTCATTCAACCGGATAACTACCTTCTTCTAGCCTATAAAAGAAGGGGTAGGGGTCCCATTTTAAAGGGAGAAAATAAGAGCAAAGAAACTCTGCCCTTTTTTGTATTCCCCTTGCCCCAATATTCTACAACCACTTTGTGAGAACCGAAGAGGAGAATCATATGTGGAAGCGATTGGTGCACAGTTGAAGAGGATCCCAAGACCAGATTCGAGGAGCAGTGGCCGATCTCACCATTGTAAGTTACTTTTGTGAGGTTAATAAAAATTAATCACTTTTCCCGTCCCGCCATATGAGGTGTTTAATATTCAGTTTTGATTATATTTTATTAGAACCTCTAACCCATTAGTTCATATATAAGATGCATGTTTGGAGTTCTTTGTTTGTCTGTTTATGAATGTAGGTTAGCTTTGAGAGGAGACTTGCATTTGAGGAGAAACCGAATGCAAAAGGATCTACACCAAACGTGAAAGTCAAGGTAGAGTAACTGGATCCTTTTACCCTTATGTTTATGTATGAATGTGGGGTTTATGTTGGGATGATGGTAGAAAGTAGGAGACTTTAGATGGTCATTTCTACATGCATTATAGAACCCTTAGTGCTAGTCCGTAGGGGTATTTCCCACCCACAACAAATATATGTATGGCTCTCTCAGATTAATCATTCCATACCAACCATTTCTCCTGTTAGTGAACTTATTTTCCTCCTTCCACCATGAGGCCATCAATCATATGGTGGCATGGAACTCATAGAAATTTACCATGAAGTTGGTGTTGAGCCGATCCTCTGGGTCCCTAAGCTTATAGTACTTCTGGACTTCTTTCGGTAGTAAAACTTTGATGCATCCACCATTCTCATCGTTGATCAAGAATTTATGCTTGTTCATGTGGTCGATGAGCCATTTTAGAACCTCTATGCAGGAGAAAACCGGGGTTCTACTTGCCACCATGTGTAAATACGACCGTCGAATGTTCGGGAACACCTGGTCATCGAGTGCCCTTACATCTAGATTGTTGTGTGGGATATATTATAGGTATTATTCTTTGTTGTTCTTGTTAAAGAGATCCCCACAATGTGGGAGCACTATTTTGGACCCAGTGCTTGCTTTAGTATCACCGAAGTCTAGAGGGTGGGCAAAATATTTCTTTGTCAAGGTTTTGATGACAGGCTCTACCCTATGAGTGTACTCCAACTGCCTTGCAGTCCCTAGAGAAGAGCCTTCGCCAGTTTTATCTTCCTTCATCTTGGGTGCCCTTAGTGAACGTCTGGTGGTTGTATTTCTTACCAGCATTCTTCCTGCAACTAGAGTAGATTTTAGAGACCGTGTAAGAAACCAGATGAATATATATAAATTGAAACCAATGAGTTGATAGAATTGGATATATACCTCTGAAGCTTGTTAAACCTGGTTTTGATAACCAAAAGGGTCAGTAGAGTCTCGAGTTGCTCTCTCTTCTCCTTCAAGTGCTCTAGAATTCACTTACGCACATAATGAATTTGTTCAAAATGGTTCTAGATATTTAAACAGGGATGATCTTACCATGTCGCATCATCCATTCAATTCAGGTTATGAGTGAAATTTCAACAAATCTTTCATCAGATCTTCAGAGGTGTTTAAACTTAAATTCATCATGGGTTGATGATGGAGGTGCAGGTGGTGATGTGGTCTATAGACGATTTCAAAATGTTTTTGTCTAATCGGCACATGGGGTAGCAACTAATGCAGGATTGGGCATTAACTAGTTCATTAAATGTCCAAAATCTGATCATATCTAATGTCACAAACGTCCCATCATTCCGCTCTTTCAGTTGGTAGATCGGGGGTCTGGATTTTGCTGTGAACATTTTCATTGATATTCTCTTGCAACAGCTCTGATGCCAATCAATTTTATCGTACAATGTTGATGTGGGAAAACTGACTCGGAGGTGTGATTAGGACCCAGGGAACCAAAAATGACTTAGGATAGAACTAGACTGTATGACCCTCTTACCTGGTAAAGACACGTGGTGATCAAGACCAGTGACTTAATTTTCTCATGTTAATCGAAGTCAGGACTTTCTTTAAGCCATTTGTTCTAAAACCAAATCCTAACTTTTCGACGCCGAAAAGTGTCAAGGATAGACGATCGGCGATAAACCTACCCAAGTGCTCTCGGATTGGCTCCCTTGAAAAATCCCCTATGTTGAAAAACGCATTGAGGATCGGTGATCAGGGATAACTTTATCATGGTTGAAATGTTTGTTGTGATCCCTATGGATTTTCCCCGATCCCAATAAAGTGAATCAGGCATCGGATATCGACGATTTCTTTATGTCCTTTGTAACACCTATCTTCCTTGTATTTTACCAATGACGAATGGGATTGGATATCTCTCGAAACTTTACGCGAATAACTTACACAAACCAAAACTGCCTTCTGCAGATGCTGATGAGGATCGATGCTTGACGACTTTTTTTTTTGTGTGGTTCCTTTACTTACTTGAATCTTTTTGATGCCGAACCTGATCGCGTTAGGTGCAATGTTTAGCTATCAATTCTTAATTCAGGTGTTAAGGTCTTTTAGACATGAGGCTTCATAAGTTCAAAAAAACCTCAATAGGTGATAAGACTCATGAAAACAAACAAATATAAAACATTTCCCAAAATGAAGTTGAGTCAGACAATGTAGAAAAAAAGTGGTACCCAAAAAGTGACAAAATTTGATAAGGCTTTTTAGGGTGTGTTGAGTGCTCAAAAAATGGTGACTTACTAGGTGAAAGAAGAATCTTTGTTCCTTCCTCGAGCTCAGCTGATGTAGAAGTTGGTTAAGAACTTAACTAGATTTTTATCAGAGCCTCTTCTATCCTTTATTTTGAAATCCCCTGGTTGGTGAATCCAGGCCTGCCTGTGGGGTTTCAACCTTTATTCCACCTTCATTTCCTTTAACCATGACCCATGTCCTATTTTGAAAAGATTCGAGTAAAGCATTCACTAACACCAGGCCTTTTAGTTATCACCATTCACTTGCTACGGTGTTGCTCCACTGCTAGCGAGCATCCATAGACCTGACGGAGTCACCCCGATGTCACAGACCTTGCTTTGCTGCCAGCAAGAATCCATAGCCCTCATGGAGTTATCCGCATACCCTCTCCTACTTTTCACTCATTTTATATAATTGATTTTATTTCGGTAGAATTCCCTAAGTGAGTGGGAGAGGAGGTCGTCTGTTATTTGAAAAATTGAGATGGTTAAGGTGAATTTTTCCTCACTCTGTCTTGAGGTACATGTGGTCCTTTCCATCTTACCATCTTTCCCTTTAGGTTTTACCAAACCACTAGGTGGACACTTCATCTCTTTGAAAAGGTTGTTTATCTGCATAGGATAGATAGAGAACTCCTTCAAAACAACCACAATTATCCCAACGCTTCTTGTGTTGTATGTAAGCATGAGTTAGGAACAAAGTTCATTATACCACATGAAATAAGGTCAACCAATGCCTTTCTTAACACAAACTTCAAATTCCAAACAATACTATAAAAAAAATGAAGAATTCCGCAATCAGCCTACCTAAAAGCAAAATATTATGAAAACACACACACACACACACACACACACACAGAGATATATATATATATATATATATATTTTGATGATTAACAAAAATATTTTTTTAGGGCTTGGCCATTAACTAGGAGGGCATCAGGTTCCCCCCTCAGTTTTTTCAATCGATACATGCCTACCCCAATTTTCTTGGCTACCAGAAAAGCTCTGAGCCATAGATTCTGAAACTTCGAATGTTTTCCCTTCGTCTCATTCACTCTGTCCCATTTTAGGACTTAGTCTCCTACTTCAAAATTATTCTCTTTGGCCTTATGCTTATCAAACCACCTTTTAACTATCTACTTTTGAGAAATGAACTTTGATTTTTCTTTCTCCCTTTCTTCTTCCAACATGAGGAGGGTATCAATTCTTTTTTGAATAACCGATGAGGGTTGTCCTCTAGAATCATGAGCAAGATAAAGAGATGGAAGATATAGCCTGTTCATGAGAATGGCTTCCTGTATGTATGCTAGAAAGTATGGGGAATTCCCTATAGCTTCCTTGGGTGTTACTTTATCAGCCCATAAGGCATTATGAAGTGAAATGTGCCAATTCCTCTAGTTGTCTGCAACTATTTTCTTTAATATCCTCACTAGGTTCCTATTGGTTGATTCTTCCACTCCATTCCCTTGTGGATAGTAGTTTGCAAAGTATCTGATTATGATTCCTTTGTCTAAAGAAAACTCTGTTAATAGGGTGGAAGAAAATTAAGAGACATTATCGAAAACAAGGACGGAAGGCATACCGAACCTTGTGATTAGTTGTTGTTCTATGAATTGGATCACCACCTTTATATTCACATGAGTCATAAGGACAACCTCTGTCCATTTTGTGAAATATTCTATGGCGGTCAGTATGTATCTATGTTTTTTTGAAGAACTCAATGTAATTTCTCCTATGATATCTAACCCCCATTGCTCAAATGGCCTAGAGAGGACCATAGGTTGGAGTGGGACAATTTCTGTCTTTTCCCTCTCCGCGCTTATTTGACCAGTTTTACAGTTCCTAGTGTATGTGTGAGCATCCTTGAACAGAGTAGGCTGATATTAGCCAACTCTCAGTATTTTGTGAGCGGTGGTATTTCCTACGAAGTGTCCACTTGCAAGCCCATCATGGAGATCCTTCATAACCTTGTCTACATCTTCTCGTTCGAGACATATTAAAAGTACCCCATCATAGTTTATGCGGAAGAGCACCAAATTTATGATGCGATATTGTGTTGATTTTAGCCTGAGAGCTCTCCTTTCCTTAGGGTTTAGGTTTTTCTTGGCAAGTCCCATGGTGCAGGAGATAAAATAATTTCCCATACCAAGACTCATGCCCTGGGGATATGTATGAAGCTTCACTACACCATAATGTCAATTCATTCTCCCACCCAGGGTACTCATTTACTTGGTCCTAGGCTTCAACTGCCAGTTTACATAATCCTTGTCCCTTAACCAGTTTGGCGGGTTTTATATCAAGATAAAATTCTTGTACCACTGGCATCCAGTTCCCTCTCCTTTCCCCCACCTCCTACCGAGTGAATAGGGATCAGACTACAGGATGAGGCCCAATGAATTTTGTGTGTGTTGTCATATGGGTAGACCCAGGGTTTAATGCTTCAATAACACACCAACAAAACCCTAACTACCGACCCTTTCAGCAACACCTATGAAGTAGATGAAGTATCACCCAAGGTAGAGGCAGGGGGGTTGCAGGACACAGGTGTTTACAACCAAGATGGGACATAGATATGTGATTAAAATACTTAGAAACACACTTAGACAACAATATGCATTAGTTCATGAATCTCATTCACATCGCAAGATTAAACCCTTATTACAGATCATCGAAACAACAATAAAGATCAATCACTTCCAATCACTTAACACATAGAATTAGATCAAATCTAGCACATTCATCATACATAAATCACTAAGCATCCATAGATCTATCTATCACCCATTATAACAATAGTAATGCGCATATAAACAACATAATCAACATCATACAAAGCACATCAGGACACGGGATATACGTGGTTCACCCCAGTGTAGTGATACATATGCCAACTTCTTCTCTTCTTCTTTATTTGTCTTCAATATTCTTACAGTCAGTCGCTCCTATGCACAAAGCCACAAAGCCAAACTATATAGAGGACAGGAGATCTACACGCTGTGCACCAGATCCTCCTTCCCAAAATCAGGTCAGGGCACGAATCCAACTCCTCTGTCAAGAACAGAGCCTTACATACAATGTTTGTTTGCACAAAGAAACTTACAATCAATTTCACTTAGCTTTGCAAGCCTTCACATATTCTTTCACAAATCCAACTAGTCATGCACTAAGCCAATGAATATCCCAAAACAACACCTGGTGTTTCTTACATTGCTTATCTACGTATTTATACATTTACAAAAAATCCTAATCATGGGTAAACCCATGGGTCAACATCCCATAGTCCATTACATAAAACCTAGTAAACCCTTTGTTGGGTCCACAAGACAGCAAAACCAGTGAGATCATGTCAAAGTCCCAAAAAGTGGTCAAACACAACCAATGTTTCCTCAAAAATTGGTCGAGGGCCAACATGCCCCCAACACTCACCTGTGACTTGTCCCAAGTCACTCAGATCTGGGAAACACTACCTCGAAGGCCTCAATCTTAGCTCGAGTTGCCTCAACTTGCTTCTTCACCAGAGCCTCTTGCTCAACGAACTCTTGAATTGTTTTCTCTATAATAGGCCCTTCCACGCATTATTCCACTATCGCAACCACTTGGTATAGTTGCGAGCCTTGTCCTTAAATCTCTTCAAAAATCATGCAGGCTTCGTCCTGCACTAGTTGTAGCCTCTGTGTAACTTCCATGACTCTGTTATGGATGGCGGTAATCTATTGCTGGGCTGCACACTTTTCTTGTTATATTTTCTTCCTCTCAACTGTAGTGAGCAGCTTCATCTGCGCTTGAAATGTCAGTTCCTACTGCTGCACATCATGTAGATGTTCTTCCAGTTTCCTTAGCTCAGAATATTCTGTGAGGTAATCACAGGTCTGTGCACTTCAATCACTCAATTTATTACACTCTAAGGCAAGTGCCCTGATCCTTCCAACTATGCTCTTGTCAACTTCCTCCCTCTAATCGTGCACTTCTTGCGGAGTTCTTGGCACTTCTTGGATGTCTAACTTGATTATCTATGCTTAATGTTGAATGGCCTCAGCGAACTTCCCCACTTGAATATTGACTGACTCTTGTTCCTCCTATGTCAGTCCCAACACAGAGTGAATTTATTTAGTCACCGCTTCTTTGACCATATTCTACTCTGCAAGCATCTGGTCTTTTTCTTTCTGGATCTTTTCTTTGTCCTCCTCGAACAGGGCTCGAATTTCATCTTTCTCCTTCTCGTAGGTGGTTACGTAGGACTTCACAACTCGTAGTTACTCTAATACCTCCTCCTTTTCTTGCTCCAAGGATTCTATAGCCTTCTCCTTCTCTTCTTGGACTCAATGAAGTTGAGCCTCTGTTGCATATGCTAGTATTTGTAATTGGGTGGGCTCATCCCCCAATTCTTCAATCTTCAACTATGATGACGCAGTAGGTACTGAGAAACTCGACTGAATATCTTGTTGCATGTCTTTTATCTCTTTCTCTATTCTTTCATACAATGTCTCCTGCTTCGCTCCATGTCTCTGGAAGATATCCTCTGAAGCGTCCTCCACGACTGTGATGATTAGGCCAACATCATCCTGTGTGAGCACATTCTTCTACTGGAGCTTATTAGCATGGGTCTTCTTTCTTTCCAAAGGTTTCTCTGGAGAAGCCTTCATTTTCTACGAAGTCTCTATTCCAATAGGGGTATCTTGAAGCAGTGTAGCTTCACCTTCTTCTTGTGTTTCTCCATCATCCCCTCCTCCTTATCCATTACCTTGGTATTCTCATAATCCTTTTCGCGAGCCAGATCCATCTTCCTCAGAGGCACTATCCTCCTCATAAATTTCTATATGTTGGACTTCTATCTCTTTATTATTTTTCTTCGCACTGATATGTCCGACATGCTCGACCCGAGTGACCAAGGGGCTTCCTATGATGTCAGCGTCGGAGAGATTTGCATATTCAACTGGTAAAAGGAGTTACATCAGCCATTCTTTGGTAATCTCATCCATATCTTCATCAGTCGACTTATAATAGGACTGTAACTCCTCCTTGCTCACATCCCTGCACGCAGTGATATAGATAAAGTGTCGGTCTGCATAAAACTTCACTAGCGATCTGTACTGGTGCAATGTGTTTGGTGTCATGCATGGAAATGCCTCAATATCACACTTTAGTTGTTGGTAGTAGGCATGGAACACTGCTTTTGACTTCTAATGATTATCCATATCATTCTTGTACCACAAGGTGGAGAACCTCATGGCCAATGGTTGCGATGGCTCAATCTCTAGGAAGGATGCTCCTTCTGGCATTTGCCAAGAGAAAAATGAAATCAACACCAATAACCAACTGAAATGTAATTCATACCCCTGATCCCACACTTCGCAATAGTCTTTCTCAATATCGTTGATAAGGTAACTCGCCCAATTCATTTTCATTCCTTCTACGCACTTCACTGTGAGGTCTACTACGAACCCAGTGACCTGTGTTGGATGGTTATTTTTGACGAGCTTGCCAGCTATAAGTTGGAAAGCAAGGTGAACTATGCCATTCTAGATAGAGGCTACCTTGTAGCCTTGCTTTCCCTTTTCTACATCGCCATAATCCTCCTTTATGCATTGTTCTAGGGAGTGATCTAAAGTCTTCCCTGGGTAGAACTGCTGAGGGTCTGGTCCTTGCATGCTCGGTCCTGTAATCAAGTGGATCAACACTAGATCCATAGTAATGCACCAGTCAAGCCATAGATATCCTCCATGGTAGCATGGAAACAGGATTTTAACACAAGCGTTAACCTCCTAATGCCAGCCAAAGTGAGAAATCTTCATTAAATTCAATATCGTGGATTGTGCAAGCTCCTTTATCCACGGCTGGGAGACTATCTGAGGCTTCTTCCTAGTCGTCTTCATTAAGTATTTGTGAGGTGCAATCATCGCATGGTTATTTCTATCACCAAGGTTGAAATCATTGTTCTTCAGAGCTGGGATCTGTCCCAACTGGGTTCCAACTACGCGTATCCCCTTTGGGATGTGCGCGATGATCAATGTGTACTCGAATTCCTGAGGGATGTTGTCGCAGTTAACCGCACCAGCCAAAGGCAGGATGTAGTCAGGTAAGATTGATGGGATCTGCTTCGTGTTAGCCAGATCATCGTGATGCTTAATTCACTTCTCAGTTCTGTGATTAGCATGGACAGAACGACGTCCAGTTGAAGGGGATGCTTGCAGTCCCCTAGTCGACGACACCTGTATTCCTACATACATAATTTTCTCATCCATGAGCTCCATGAAAATATCCTCCATATACTTCTCTAATGCACTAGGTTCACCCGACATTCACACTTGTAACCAAATAGATCGGGTAGACTCACAGACAAGCGAGGTAATCCAATGGATGGCGAGGTCTAGAAATCACAGCATGATATAAAATCGATTCTTTGTTTGTATAATCACGGGTGGAAAAAAGTGGTATTGTCACAGCGTCCGACGGGATAAATAAGCAAGCGTTGTAACATATTCCTCCAATGGGCAGGTGTAACACTATATTTCCCCTAGTCTGTAAATATAACTTTGTTGGCCAGGAACTATGGAACACTCAAAGTGTGAATGTTTAATTTGGTGGACCTTGGTATAAAGGTCGATGAATGTAAATCCTATTATTTTGATGGATAATGGAAATGTGTTGCATGATTGTTGAGAGAGGGGATGTGCTAAGAAAGAGAGACCATGATTGCTAATGAAAAGGTGTTGGAGGGAACCTGGAATGGTTGCGATAACCTCCACCAAGCCAGTACCATACTAGAGTTAATGTTGCTCAGATCAAAACAACCCTCTGCATAGAAATGAATTCCTATCAGGCTAGTAGGTGGGAAGGGCCTCCTCAAGAGTTAATGAGGGATGGGGCATACTTTCCATTGGATGGCTTCCGGACCTGACCACGGATGGGGTTATTTGAGCCACATGCAACCTTGCCAAGGGAAAGAAGGGAAGCATGGTGGATAGGGAGGTAGCCTGCGAAGACTTCGGAGAGGAGAGCAGAAACTCTCGAGTCCAGAGAAGGATTGAAAGAAAAAAATGAGTTCTGATCACAAAGACTAGAGATAGAGCCAGGAAAAGGAGAGTAACCTTCATCCTCATCTATTCCTATATTGGCAGAAGGAGAGTAACCATCATCCCCAACTTTTGTTGAGCTGGAAGTACGAAATTGAGTCTCAGAGCATCGTGGCCTAAGCTTGGGGGTGGCCAGTGATAAAACCGTTGGGAGTGACTGAGCCTATGGTTGGGTGTAAATGAGCACCCCTCTCAGCAATCACATCACTCCTAATGGTTCTGATAAGTGTTTTATGCCTTGTATTTTGAATTGAATATCATGGAACATGTTCATGTTTATACACCCATAAATGGTTTCTGTATGCTATGATTTCCTGGTAATTTAGATTGGAAATAATGAATGCATGTGTATACTTATATGCCACAATTGGTTTTTGTATAAAATGAGTAAGTCCAGAGCATGAGTCCATTCCACTGAGAATCGTCCCATCTTCCTGATTCTCTCTGTGTTCTGTTTTAATCTCTCGAAAGCACCTTCCCCAGTGAATTGTATCATGTCTCAGAATAGGAGTAATATCCTTGGCATGGATACCGCTACAGTAAACCCACGAGGTTACCCTACCCCATTTTCATATCACATAACTCGGTGAGTTAGGAAGGCACTTCATTCAGGTCAATAGCCTAGGGACTTTGAAAAGTACCCAAGCCCTTATCTAGAAACCCGACTAAGATTAGGGATAATTGCCCAAGAACCATCTGAAGGTTTATGTGACCCGAGTCTGGAAACCCTGTGCAAGAAGGAGTTAGCTCTCTAAGGTTTCAGAGTCATGGGATTTTGAAGCTCCGAGAGGTTGAAACTCATTACCAAATTTAGAAAGGCTAGAGAGTCCAATTATCAAAAGGGAGTATCCTTTCATTTGGTAGATGAACGGATGAGATCCTTTCGGAAGTATCCCAGGTCTGTTAGGACCAATGGATCTAGAGGAGGAGCGTATGTGTTAATGCCTCGACCCCTTCAATCTTCACAAGTAGCAATGGAACTACCTAGACCATAGACCCCAGGATCCATCAAGAACTACCTAGACCGTCGATATTAACCCTTGTGTAGGCGGGAGAGTGGACTCGTCAAATTCGTGAAAGTACCGAAGTGATCAGAACCATCCATCGACAGAGGACATGTGGCAAAGGATCAATGTTTCGTTGACTCGCTACTGAAGGAATTCAAAGGGTAGAGTTTTGTGA
The DNA here is from genome assembly GCA_009831015.1 of Picea engelmannii. Taxonomy (NCBI): domain Eukaryota; kingdom Viridiplantae; phylum Streptophyta; class Pinopsida; order Pinales; family Pinaceae; genus Picea; species Picea engelmannii. Next base: position 2,884,140 of record ML777131.1, on the reverse strand, counting down.
ACTCATAAGTCCCGAACTCATGATTTGATATGAACTGTCGGATCATGGGGAATTGAAGGTCATTGATATGGCGCTTTGAAATTTTGGTATTTCGAGAGTTAGGGAATGGAGGCGGTCAGCCTTTCCAACTTTGCAAGATGTAAAGTCCCAGCAAAATCTGGGTCGTTGATTTGTTGGAGGCTTAGAGCAGTTGATTTTTAGCATGCAGGAATTTTGGAGCTTCGGACTTCGGGATTCCAAGGAGGAGGAGATGGACGAGTTTTCCAACTTTGTGAGTAGCGAAATCTTGATTGAATCTAGGTCATTGGATAGAGAGAGATCTGTGAATCATCTATTTAGCTTGGTCACGGTTTCGGAGATTTAGTCATGGGGAAAATGAAAGTGAAGACTTCCCCAAAGTCGCAAAGGTAAATCACCGACTTAATTTTGGTCGTTGGTTAGCAAAGGGTTTGGAGCTGTCGGATCTTTGAGAATCAGATATTTGGAAAGGAAGGAATAATTGTTAGAGATTCTACGAATCATGAAGTCCTGAAAAATATGGGAGCTGGGACCCAGTCCTAGAGGAAGGTCACACCATGATCATAGGTGAGAGGGCTAGCGCTTCCTAGGCCCCTAATCAGTCTTTGGGACTTCAAGGAGTTGGAGACATTGGGACGCCTTGCATCGAAATCCCCGAAGTCGTGAAATGCAACATGTCGTTTAGGTTAAGCCTGTGGTCATGGAAATGGTCACATGAGAGGAGAGATATAATAGTCATTAAGCCCTTTCAGAACTTGGGAGTTGGAGGAGATAGGGTGCCTTGCTTCAGAAGTTCTGAAGTCACGAAACGCAACGTGTTGTTTAAATTAAGCCTATGGTCACGGGTAATGGTCACATGGAGGAGGATAAGGGAAGAGCTAGCCTACGCTAGACCCCTATAGGAATTCAGGGATTCTGTCCTTTGAGAAAAGGAGAAAAAAGGTATTATGCTCATCGTGGGTGTGTGAAAAAATGGTATCAGAGCATGGTTACAACACTTGGCCTGCTTGGGCTCATGGATGAGTCGCTTAAATAACTCTATATGGGTACTTTACAAGGAGTGACACCCTACCTTACCTCTTTCTTCAGAGGTCTAATTTAAAAATATTATTAAGGAAAGGAATGAAACCTTCTCTTGTGTGTGTACATTAAGAAGTTTTAAATCGTGTATTGTTCATGAACTAATATACTGTTAGCTAACTACATGTGTTTTTGGCAACACTTGAAAAGTTAGTGAATCACAAGAAGACCCCAATACTAAATTATGATGACGTGCCATGAAGTGGGGGATGGATCCCACAATAGAGATGAGGAATCTAATGAAAGGAGGGCAGTGGAAACCCCTACGGATCTGGATGAAACTATAAGAAGTCTCAGGGTTGAGCTACAGAAAGTTTCAAGGACAACAATGAGAGACTGATAAAGGAGCAAGAGAAACAAATAGAAATTAATGCAGTATTTCTATAGAGATTATCCAACATACAAAGGAAAATGCAACATGAACCCGCAACCAGTCATGAAGACCGACGACACAAGAAGAGAGGTCAGAGTCCACCTGAGACCCAAAACCATGACTCCATAAGTGACCCCACTGGGAGAAGTATTGCAAAGAAGGTCCAACCTGGAGGCAGGGGACACTGATCGGGAGAGTCCTCTGGAAAGGAAGGTGATAACTCCGAAGGGTCTTCTAGTAGCAGGGCCAGCTCACATTCTCAAAAGAAAGGAAAGAAACAAAAGCGTTCCAAAACCTATGGTCCTGAAGAGTTCAAGAAAGGAAAATGACCCTCTTTCGATGGAGATATAAAGAAGGGAGAAGAGGCAAAAGCTTGGCTGCTTGGTTTAAAGAAGTATTTCAGAGTCCATGACTACTCCAAAAACTTGAAGGCTCGAATAGCCATCTTCAACCTGAATGGAAAGGCTTCCATATGGTGGGAAGAACTTAGGAATGTGAAAGGAGTCCATGAGAAGGACTTGTCATGGAAACAGTTTGAGAAATACTTCAGAAAGAAGTATCTGTCAGAAAAATACATGGATGGGAAAACTAAAAAATTCTATGAACTCCGGCTAGGACAACTCACCATAGAGGAATTTGTCAATAAATTCCTTGAATTACTGAGGTATGTACCCTACATAAAAGATGAAAAATAAAAAATGTAGTAGTTCATTAGTGGGTTACCTCATACCTACTCAGACCAGATTGAGTTCTATGAACCAAGGACCTTAGAAGAGGATATCTGGAAGGTGAGGTATTGTTATGAATAGTTTGGGAGCAAGACAAGACCCCATGAGGACTGGAAGAAAAATAATAGTTCAGGATTCTAGAAGAAAAGGTTTAACTCCTCAAGATTTAAGAACTCTAGAAAATATTCTAAGGGGATCCTTCCAGCTAGAAGTGTATATCAGCAAAATTTCCCCTCTCAAAGTGGAAATAAACCTTTTCAGATAGTCCCAACAAAGACCGATAACCTAAAGAAGGAACCTTTAAAATGTTGGGGTTGTGGAGAAAATCATAGATTGAGGGACTGCCCACACAAACAATAAAATAGTGAGGGGGTCTACAATATCCAAGAAGCTACCACCGTCAATGATGTGTCTAGGAGCATGCCATGAATCTACGCATCCCTGGACAATAATCAAGCCGACCATCAAGCTTTAGTAGTGGAGTTGGAAGGAATTATTGCCAACCATCCAATTTCTATTTTAATTGACCCAGGTTCTAATTTGAGTTATGTAGCCCCTCAGACTGTCGATAAGTGTAAACTACAACCAACTAGACATGTTAAACCATGGTTGGTACAAATATCCACTGGGACCAAAATAAAGGTGGTAGAGGCTATACCAGCCTGCGAATTCATTATGGGTGGATTGCCCACCCAAGCGACCTTTAAGATACTTCCCTTGGGATCTTATGACTTGTTTATTGGTATGGACTGGTTGGCTTCTCATAAAGCTAAAATGGTATGTTACCATAAAACTTTAGAATGTGTAAAGTTTAAACGAAGATGGGAGAAAGATGACGCTCCAAGAGATTCATAAACCTGTCTCAATGAGAAAAATATCGACCCTTCAAATGAAGAAGTATTGCAGAAAAGGGTGTTCCTTATATGAAATATAGGTGTTGGACTCTGTTGAGGATGACAAACCAAACCTAGAGGACCACCCCATATTAATAGAATACAAAGACGTATTGCCAAAAGAAGTACCAGGTCTACCTCTGAGAAGGCATATTGACTTCTCAATAGAACTTACACCTGGAGTGGTACCAACATCTAGAACGCCATATAGAATGAGCACACCAGAGCTCGTTGAGCTCAAGCTACAACTAAAGGAGATCATGGAAAAAGGCTACATCCAACCCAGTGTATCTTCATGGGGAGTGCCCATCATGTTTGTGAAAAAGAAAGATGGCACACTCCGACTATGCATAGATTAAAGACAACTTAATAAGGCAACCATAAAGAACAAGTACCCCTTACCAAGAATTGATTACATGTTCAACCAATTGAGAGGTTCATCCATATTCTCAAAGATCGAACTAAGATCGGGCTACCATCAAGTCCATATTAAGGATGAAGACATCCAAAAAATAGCCTTCAAGATGAGGTATGGTCACTACGAATTTGTGGTGGTGCCATTTGGGTTAACCAATGCCCCCGCCACTTTTATGTGCTTGATGAATAATGTACTCAGAAAATTTCTAGACAAACTTTTATTGGTTTTCATTGATGATATCCTAATCTACTCCAAGAACAGGGAGGAGCACGAAGAACATCTTAGACTCTTACTTCAAGTACTGAGGGAGCATCAACTCTACGCTAAGTTTAGCGAGTGAAATTTCTTTCAGAAGCAAGTCCACTACTTAGGCCATGTCATATCTAAGGAAGGGTTGGCAGTAGACCCTAACAAGATCAGATCCATTATGGAATGGCCTACCCCAAAAGATGTATCTGATATTAGGTCCTTCATGGGCTTAGTGGGATACTATAGAAGATTCATAAAAGGGTTTTCCAAGATTGGTTGTCCAATCACTACCCTTCAGAAAAAGGGGATTAAATTCATTTGGACATCAAAATATGAAGAAAGATTTCAGGAACTAAAATACCTCATGACCCATACACCTGTGTAAAATATTGCGGACCAGCATGATGATTTCCTTGTGTGTACATATGCCTGCAAGGAAGCACTCGGAGGAGTCCTTATGAAAGAAAGACATGTAATATGCTATATGTCCCAGAAATTAAATGAGCATGAGATCAATTATGTGACCTGTGACCTAGACTTGGCTGCCATAGTACATGCTTTAAAAATGTGGACACACTACGTCCTAGGTAGAATATTTTTGCTTATGACAGATCTGTTGGATTACTGAGAGGGGGGGGTGAATCAGTGATAGAGCAATTTAATCCCTTTTTAACCATATAATCCAAGTGCTATATCAATGAAGCATTATTATCCAATAACTGCAGAGTAAATAAGCAATGAACAAATGAACAATCATACACATACACAGTACACCAGTGTTTTACGTGGAA
>ML777131.1:2848029-2869982 GCA_009831015.1 Picea engelmannii | reverse complement strand
TCCATATTTACTTCTTATCAACCATGAAAAAAAAATAATGAGTCATATTTACATCAAACACTATTGGGTCCATTACCCAAAACTTTGTGCTACGGGTCTTTCTTCAAGGGTTGACATCAATGACAACCAACCTTAATCAACAAGATCATTATGGATTGAGACACCTGTTTGATCAACCAAAACTCAATGCCAGGAAAGCAAGGTAGTAGTAAGCACCTGCAAAACGAATGTCAGGGAGAGAAGCAGAAATGCACAAGAGACATATGCATTCTTTAAGACTGTGACTTCATACCTAAGGAAAGAGCCTATAGAGTTGAAGTATGAAGGGTACCAAATGCTCGAGGAAGGGATGTTGACTTACAGAAACAGATTCTATATTCCAAACTGTGATGACTTGAGGAGGTTCATAATGAATGAACTGCATAAGAGACCATATATTGGTCACCCGAGATATCATAAGATGATCACGGCCACTAGGAAACAATTCTATTGGCCTAGGTTAAAGAAATTCATAGCTAACTATTTAGCTAAGTGCCTAGAATGCCAGCAAGTTAAGGAAGAGCACCGGAATCCAACAGGATTGTTACAACCCCTACCGATTCCAAAATGGAAATGGGAAACCATCTTCATGGATTTCATCACCGGATTACCAAAGTCGACCAAGAAAAATGATGCCATCACGGTCGTGGTGGAAAAATTGAGTAAGTCTGCCCATTTCATCCCTATTAAGTCAACTTGCAAGGCAATAGATATTGCCAACATATTCATGAAGGAGATATTCAGACTGAATGGCATGCCCAAGGAAATTGTATATGACAGAGATACCAAATTCACTTCAAACTTTTGGAAATCCCTAATGGCCGGTTTTGAGACTAAATTGTTTTTCAACACAACCTATCACCCTCAAACCGATGGAAAAATAGAAAGAGTAATCCAAATAGTAGAGGACATGCTAAGAATGCACGTAATGCATCAACCTAAGAAGTGGGAAGACTACCTTCCATTGGTAGAGTTTGACTACAACAACGACTATCAGGAATCCTTAAAGATGAGCCCCTTTGAAGCCCTCTATGGTAGACAGTGCAAGATCCCAATCAGCTAGAGTAATCCAGTGGGAAAAATTACAATCAGACCTAACATGCTGAAAGAAATCGAACAACAAGTAGTGCAGATAAGGAAAAATCTGAAAATTTCTCAAGACCGACAGAAACGTTACGCCGACAGAAAGAGAACTCCTCGAGAGTTCAAAGCCGAAGACCATGTCTATCTCAGGGTTATACCCTAGAAGAGTTCCCTGAGTATGGGAGCCTGTACCAAGTTGGCACCTTGGTATTGTGAACTCTTTGAAGTCCTAGATAGAGTGGGACCTATAGCCTATAAGCTAGCACTTCCTCCCCCTGTAAAGGCACATAATGTTTTCCATGTTTCCTTATTGAAGAAATATATACATGATGTTAATCATATAATTGACTGGTCTATGATCCAGGTACAGCTGCAGGGAGAGTTCCTGCCAGAACCCCAATGCATACTAGACAGGAAGGAAACCTCACTTAGGAACCGAACCATTGCGTAGGTCAAGGTGTAGTGGAAACACTTTGGCCCAGATGAGGCTACATGGGAAATGGAAGATGCAATGAAACAAGCATATTCGATTTTGTTTACTCCTATACATACATATCATATTGGTAGATAGAACATCAAGGATGATAATTCCTTTAAGGGGGAGGGAATTGTAACACCCTATTTTCCCCAGTCTGTAAATATAACTTTAATGGCCAGGAACTATGGAAAACTCAAAGTGTGAATGTTTAATTTGGTGGACCTTTGTATAAAGGTCGATGAATGTAAATCCTATTATTTTGATGGATAATGGAAATATGTTGCATGACTGTTGAGAGAGGGGATGTGCTAAGAAAGAGATACCACAATTGATAATGAAAAGGTGGTGGAGGGAACCCAGAATGGTTGCGATAACCTCCACCGAACCAGTACCATACTGGGGTTAATGTTTCTCAGATCAGAACAACCCTCTACCCATAAATGAATTCCCGTTAGGCAGGTAGGTGGGAAGGGACTCCTCAAGAGTTAATGAGGGATGGGGCAGACTGCCCATTGGATGGCTTCTAGACCTCACCACAAACGGGGAGATTCGATCCACATGCAACCTTGCCGAGGGCAAGAAGGGAATCATGGTGGACAAGGGGGTAGCCTGTGAAGAGTGCAGAGAGGAGAGCAGAAACTCTCAGGTCCGAGGAAGGATTGAAAGAAAAAAAAATGAGTTCTGATCACAGAGAATAGAGACAGATCTAGGAGAAGGAGAGTAACCTTTATCCTCATCTATTCCTATATTGGGAGAAGGAGAGTAACCTTCGTCCCCAACTTCTGTTGAGCTAGAAGTACAAGATTGAGTCTCAGAGCATCATGGCCTAAGCTTGGGGGTGGCCAGTGATAAATCCATTGGGAGTGACTGAGCCTATGTTTGGGTGGAAACGATCACCCCTCTCAGCAGTTGCATCATGCCTAATTGTTATGATAAGTGTTTTATGCCTTGTATTTTGAATTGAATATCATGGATACATGCTCATGTTTATACGCCCATAAATGGTTTATGTATGCTATGATTTCCTAGTAATTTAGATTGGAAATAATGAATGCATGTGTATACTTATATGCCACAGTTGGTTTCTGTATAAAATGAGTAAGTCCGGAGCATGAGTCCGTTCCACTAAGAATCGTCCCATCTGTCTGATTCTCTTGGTGTTTTGGTTTAATCCCTCAAAAGAACCTTCCCCAGGGAATTGCATCATGTCTCATAATCAGAGTAAGCTCTTTAGTATGGCTATTGCTACAGTAAACCCATGAGGCTACCCTGCCCGAGTATCATAGCCCATAAATTAGTGAGTTAGGAAGGCACTTCATTTAGGTCAGTAGCCTAGGGACTTTGAAAAGTACCCAAGCCCTTATCCAAAAACCCAACTAAGATTAGGGATAATTGCTTAAGAACCATCTGAAGGTTCATGTGACTCAAGTCTAGAAATCCTGTGCAAGAAGTAGTTAGCTCTCTAAGGGTTTGGAGTCATGGGATTTTGAAGCTCCAAGAGGTTGAATCTCGTTACCCAATTTAGAAAGGATAGAGATTCCAATTATTGAAAGGGATTATCCTTTCATTTGGTAGATGAATGGACGAGATCCTTTCAAAATTATCCCAGGTCTGTCAGGACCAATGGATCTAGAGGAGGAGCACAGACGTTAATGCCTCGACCCCTTCAGTCTTCGCAAGTAACGATGGAACTGGGACCGTAGACCCCAGGATCCATCGGGAACTACCTAGACTATCGATCTTAACCCTTGTGTAGGAGAGAGAGTGGACTCGTCAAAGTCCTAAAAGTCCCAAAGTGATCGAAACCATCCATCGACAGAGGACACATGGCGAAGGATCAGCGTGTCACTGACTCGCTACTGAAGGAAGTAAAAGGGTAGAGTTTTGTGAACTCGCGAGACCCAAACTCACGATTTGATCTGAACTGTCAGATCATGGGGAATTGAAGGTCGTTGATCTCACGCTTTGAAATTTCAGTATTTCGGGAGTTGGGGAATGGAGGAAGTCATCCTTTCCAACTTTGCAATACGTGAAGTCTCGACAAAATCTGGGCCATTGATTTGTGGGAGGCTCAGATATGTTGATCTATAGGGTGGAGGAATTTTGGAGCTTTGGACTTCGGGATTACAAGGAGGAGGAGCTGGACGAGTTTTCCAACTTCGTGAGTAGTGAAATATTGATTGAATCTGGGCCATTGGATAGAGAGAGATCTCTAAACCGTCAATTTAGCTTGGTCATGGTTTCGGATATTTGGTCATGGGGAAAACGGAAGTGAATACTTCCCCAAAGTCGTGAAGGAAAAACATTGACTTAATTTGGTCATTGGTTAGAAGAGGGTTTGGAGCCATCAGATGTTTGAGAATCGAAGATTTGGAAAGGAAGGAAGAACTGTTCGAGATTCTCTGAATCACAAAGTCCTGAAAAATATGGGTGTTGGGACCCAGTCCTAGAGGAAGTTCACACCGTGATCATAGGTAAGAGGGCTAGCGCTTGCTAGGCCCATAATTGAGCTTCAGGACTTGGAGGAGTTGCAGAAGTTGGGACGCCTTGCATCAAAATCCCTGAAGTCACAAAATGCGATGTGTCGTTTAGGTTAAGCATGTGGTCATGGAAATGGTCACGTGAGTGGAGGGAGATAACGGTCATTAATCCCTTTCGAAACTCAGGAGTTGGAGGATATAGGGCACCTTTCTTTGAAATTTTCGAAGTCACGAAACATGACGCATTGTTTAAATTAAGTCTATGGTCATGGGTAGTGGTCACATGGAGAAGGATAAGGGAAGAGCTAGCCTACGCTAGGCCCCTGTAGGAATTCAAGGACTTTGTCCCTTGAGAAAATGAGAAAATTTTATTATGCCCAACGTGGGTATGTGATAGCAAGAATGCGTCCATCAATGTGAATCTATCCATTATGGCACAATATCAATGGTCCAATGGTGGTCTTTCCATCAATAACTGTGTTTCTAGCTGTCCTCGAGTGTTGTTCTAATGATCAGGGGCACCTCCAATGGTCATATAGCTTCGCCAAGGTGAAGTCCCATTCTGCGTCATTATGCTATTTTGGAGAGGTTCGAGTTCTGCAAATCTGCCTCTTCTGAACTCTTCCTTCTATTCTCTGTAGCTTCCTGTAGTTTTTCTAGCTTAGCTTTCTTCTTATTGAGATTCCTGACCTTCTTTCCTGTGATTTGAGATTTTCTAACAATTTATGGAATCCTCTTTCTATTCTTGTTCTTATCTTCTCCTAGTAAAGTGACTTCGCACTGTTGATGTGTTCTTATAGATTCTGAGGTTATTGTCCCTTCTCTTTCTATTTCTGAGGTGGCTATACTTCTTTCTCACATGGGCGGGTTCTCCAAGTCTTGATCCATTCTTTCAACTTCAACAACTAATTCTCTGGCCCTCTGTTGCTTCGACTTATCCTCTTGTTATTCTATTAGTCGCTCTATTTTTCTAGTTATGAAGTCCCTTAGTTCTTTATTTTTCTGTTTTGTAGCTTCCTCCTTTTCTTTCCTTCTGATCTAATGCTTCTCAATCCAAGTATTTCCTAAAAGAAGTGGAAAAGGGGCGTTGTTATCAATAAACTTAATGACTTCAAACTCTTCTTCAGTTGATGTTTCATGAACAATCATAGGTACATTAGTAACTCTTCCACATAGGGTTATTATTTTTCCTTGAAACAAGCCTACCCTTCCCAATGAAGGTACCATAGCAGGCTTTCCCAAAATTTCCCAAGTGCTTTCTGGCATAATATTGACATGTGTTTCTTCATCTAATACACAGTCTATGTCAAAGTCTTCTATTCTTGTAACTATGTGTTGTTTTACTTTCAGGATCTATGGTAAATTGATGTCTCTATGATCATTCATTGTTTCTCCTAACTATAACAACATAGTCTCTGATTCTTTCTCTTTCTGATTCTCTAACATATCCTTAGTCTCTTGACCTTCTTCATAGTTTTTTTGTCTCATGTTCATATTTTCAATTTTAGCAATCATTCTTGGGCAATCCTCAACCTCATGACCAACATCTTTACAACAAAGACAAATAAGACATGTACCAGGGCATGCCTTAGCAATATGTCTTAGTCTTCTGCAATTATAACACAGTGTCAATCCTCTCTTTCTTTTAAACAATCCCCAACCTTTCCTGTACTACGCACTAGGATCACAATGTTGGACCTACAATCTACAAAATTATTTCTAGGTTCCTCCATCCACTTATTAGTCCAAAAATGCTTTTTATGCATAGGGATAACATATATTTCTCTATTTATATCAAATTTATTCATATCAACTCTTTGTTCTAATTGTACCCTAATGTTAAGACTAGGACAAAACTTATCAATCATACCTAGATTCATGCTTTCGAAACAAAAAATTTCACTTATCTTACTCTTACCAGAGCACAAAGCTTTAAGATATTACCTCTTTTCTTCAGATCATCTTTCTCTCTTAGCACAGAGCTTCGCAAGTCAAGTAGAATAATGCACACTACAGAAGAAAATCTACGCACAAAGATGTCTCTTTTCTTTAGTTCCCAACAATCACAGTTTTAGGTCCTAGCAATAGAACCATTTGTTGGCACAGGGGCGGAACCAGGGTTCAACACTTCAACAATGCACCAACAAAACCCTAACTACCAGCCCTTTTAGCAACACCTACAAAGCAGATGAAGTCTCACCCAAGGTAGAGGAAGGGGGGTTGTAGGACATAGGTGTCTACAACCAAGCTCGGACACAGATATGTGATTACAACACTTAGCAGAGCACTTAGACAACAATATGCATTAGTTCATGAATCTCATTGACATCACAAGATTAAACCCTTATTACAAATCAATGCAGTAACAATAAAGATCAAGCACTTCCAATCACTTATCACATAGTATTAGATCATATTTAGCACATTCATCATACATAAATCACTAAGCATCCATATATATATCTATCACCCATTATAACAACAATACTAAGTAGATAAACATCATAATCAACATCGCACAAAGCACATCAACAAACAGGATATATGTGGTTCACCCTAGTGTAGGGATGCATCCACCAACTTCTTCTCTTCTTCTTTATGAGTCTTCAATCTTCTTACATTCATTCGCTCATGTGCACAAAGCCACAGAGAAAAAATCATCAAAGGATAGAAGATATGCACATTGTGTGCCAGATCCTCCTTCCCAAAATCAGGTCAAGGCACAGAGCCAACTCCTCTTTCAAGCACAGAGCCTTACATACAATGTCTATTTTCACAAAGCAACTTACAATCACTTGTACTTAGCTCTGCAAGCCTTCACATATTCTTGCACAAAGCCCACTAGTCATGCACTAATCCAATGGCTATCACAAAACAACATCTGGTGTTTCTTACATCGCTTAGCTACTTATTTATACATTTACACAAATGCCTAATTATGGGTAAACCCATGAGTCGACATCCCATAACCCATTACATAAACCCTAGTAAACCCTTTGATGGTTCCACAAGCCGACAAAACTAGTGAGATCCCATGATCTCAGATCTACCTGGGTGCTCCATCCTCGACCAGCATTTTGAAGTCCCAAAAGTGGTCAAACACGACCAATGTTTCCTCAAAACTTGGTCGAGGGCCAATAGTTTTGTTCTTTAGGATGTAAGATCTGAAGTGTTTCACTTCCTTGTACACCACGTAAGCCTGCTTATCTATAGCAGGGTAATTTAGTTCAGCCCCATGGAGATTAATGCTCATAAATGAGGCCGGGTCCTCATTTTTGTCATCATCCTCTGAGTCAATATTGTAGCTAACGATTGGTCGGAGGAAAAAGTGTAGAGGAAAAAATATTTGCTAAAGTCAGGACTTGGAAACACTGGAGCTTGAGATATTGTAGTCTTAATATTGTTGAAAGCACTTTTTCATTCATCATCCCACTTAAATTCAACATCTTTGCATATCATATTTTGTAAGGGTTTGATAGTTTCAACGAAATCAGGGGTGAAGTTTCTCAAAAAATTGATTTTCCCAAAGAACGATTACATAGTCTTTTTGTTGTGGGGTAATGGAAGCTAAGCTATAGCCTTAACTCATTCTAGGTCTATGTGAATTCCTACTTGAGATATAATATGACCTAGTAGTTTCCCTTCCTTAAAACCAAATATAGTTTTCTTAGGGTTTAAGGATATACCATATTTCCTACACCTTTCGAAAATATGGGTTAGGTGTTGGATGTGATCTTCTCTATTCTTTGAATATATAGTTACGTCGTCCAAATAAATTACTACAAATTTGTTGATTATTCCTTGAAACTCTACATCCATTACCCTTTGGAAGGTTTCCCCTACAATGATTAACCCAAAGGGCATGCATTTATAAGCAAAGGTTCCCCACTTGGTTGAGAAAGTAGTTTTCAATCGGTCTTCCTATGAAACTAGAACTTTGTTATAACTTGAAAAACCATCCAGCAGGGATAAAATCTCATAACCAGACATGGTTTGCAAGAGTTGCTCCATCGGTGGGACTGGATAGTTGTCCTTTTCTGATGCTCTATTTATTTTCTAGAAATCCACACACAGACGGATCTCCCCATGATTCTTCCTGACAAGAACCAAATTTCCTACCCAAGCAGAGTGTCTAACATGAAAGATGATTTTAGCATCTAGTAATTTTTTTAACTCTTGACACTTGAGGGGTTCCAGAGATGGGTAGTACTTCCAGAGCTTCTATTGGAAGGGTTTTACTCTGGGTTTTAACGGGATTGTGTGTTGAATGATACGAGTATCATAAGTTTTTAGATCTCGGTTGTTGAAAAGTCAACAAGAAACATGTGTCTAATTTACTTTTCCCTTAATTAAATTAGACAATAAATATTAATCTATTATCTCATTCATAACTGAGTGATTTGGAATTGTAACAAAATTATAAGTGTCGTTAAGTGAGTTAATATCAGTTGTACTAGTTGTAACTAAACATGCACTAGTGAGAGTTCAGTTAATCAGTGAACTCACATGAAACTGAAGATTCGCCATGGTTAACTAGATGCATGTCAATTCCAATGGAGATCCAGTTGAGATAACAGGTGAAAGGCACAGTTTGGCTATCAGTTTTGATTTGTTCACACATGCAGTGAATATGATTATGAGCATGTGCAAACGAGGTAATTGTATTCATTCAATTCATTGTGAGAATTCAGATTGCATAGTTTGTGCAAAGGAGGCAGGTTGTCTGGACACAGGAATTGGTGCATGTATTTGCTAATTTGTGTATGACAGTGTGAGACGATTGCATTGTATTGAGAGCTCTTGGATTAGAGTTTTGTATGAGATTGTTTCATGATTAATGATATACATAATATATGATAATTGTGGTTTTTAGCTTTACGCTTTCCCGATAAAACTTCTATGTTGTGTGTTATTGATATTTCACTTTGTGCATTGTGGTTGTGACCATGGTTTAATTGCTTCCGCAATAATAATAGTAGAAGCGATTCTGTATTTAACAAGTGGTGGAAATTGTTAGATCGGTAGAATCGCAAGAATACATTAATTTGTATCAAAATTTCTACAAGGTAATAGATCCACAGAGGCCACGGAGCTATGGAAGTGAGGTGCGAACATAATTGCATTCTCACAGGTCCCATCTCTAGCAGGGTGCGAACTCTAGAATAGAAATTCTCGCACCCTAGACAAAGGCAAGGTGTGAACTTCATTGGCAATCTCGCAGGAAAATGCACTAGCAGGGTGCGAACTTCCCTCACCCTAACAGTGAAGCAGGGTTCAAACTTCATTGGCATTCTCGCAGGCTACAGTGGAGCAGGGTGTGAACTTGACAGGCAAGTTCACAGGCTATACACAGGCAGGGTGAAAACTTCCCTTAGGTTTCTCTCAGGTGGGGTGCGAACCTCCCAGGGCAAGAGGAAAGTGAAGGGGTTGAGTTTTGGGTTGGATAACATTTGAATTTGCAAGATTTTCTTGGTGTGACACTTGATTCAAGATCTAAATGTCTTTCAATGGCTTGAGGTTGGAGTATGCACTCGAGGGAAGCTCTATCTACATTGCTTGGAAGGATAGGATGGAGGCAGTGCTCGAAGACAATGGCTTGAAGGGTTACATTGACACAGATGTTCCTAAGCCGAATGTGATAGATACTGCAAATCTTGATGCATGGAAAAAGAAAGTGGCGAAGGCGAGGAAGATTCTGTTGGAGGGAGTACAAGACCACACTGTCTCAAGTCTCCATGGGAAAACCACACTATATGAAATGTGGAAGGTTTTGACAAATTTGTTCCAAAATAGTAGCGACCATAGGAAATTGGTGCTCAAAGATAAACTTAGGAAGATCAAGGATGGAGAAAGGTGACACCATTCCAAAATATCTCACAAAGTTTATCCAATGTTGGGATGAGCTTGGAAGTGTGGGAATAACAGTTGTTGCTGATGATTTGGTGAGCTTGGCACTCCTAGGGCTTCCTAAGAGTTGGCATAGTTATCAAGACTCTGTCAATGGAAGGGAAAAATTACCGGACTGGGAACGACTATGGTTGGATCTGGTGCAAGAGGAGTTCAGGCGGAACACCAGAGATGGATCTTCATCAAAGCGTGATGATGAAGAGGATTGTGCTTTGATTGCCAAGGTAAGGAAAGGGAAAGGGAAGAAATCCCAATCAAATTTTGAGTCTAAAGTCAAGAAGCTAGATTTGTCCAAAGTGAAGTGTTTTCACTGTCACGAACATGGGCATCTCGCTACTAATTGTCTGCAGAAGAAGAGGAACAAGATGGTTGCTGGAGCTGCAACTGGTGAGGCTCTTGTCTCACAATTTGAGCTTGACTTCACTTTGATCGCATGCATGGAATCAAGTGCATTGGGATCAGTGTGGTATTTGGATAGTGGCACTTCCTTCCACATGATGGGAGATAGAGAGTCTTTCATTGAATTGGAGGAGAAAGATCTTAGAATGCATATAGATATGGGCAACGATGGACGATACAGTGCGACTGGTATTGGTACCATTACCTTTTAGAGGGAGTTAGGTAAACCATTTCAATTGAAAAATTTTATGCATGTTCCAGGTCTGAAGAAAAACTTGGTCTCAGTTGCAATGTTGGAGGACAGAGGCTATGATGTTGTTTTTAGTAGTGGTATAGCCTACCTGCGACATAAAGCAATAGGTCAAGTCAATAAGATAGGGATTCAAGTTAAGAATCTCTACATGCTGCAAGTAGATGGTTGTGGTGCCATGATAGGCAAGGCAGAAACAGTGGTGAGCTAGGATGAGGGTGAATTATGGCACAGGAGATTAGGCCATGTTCATCATGGAGCCTTGAAGATCATGCAACAAATATCTAGTGGACTTCCAAGGGAAACACTTGCTCAGTCAGATCAATGCAAGGGGTGCACCCTAGGGAAGTATGTAAAGTATACCTTTCATGAAAAGGAGAACCATGCTTCGGTGATCCTGGAGAGAATTCACACGGATGTGTGTGGACCATTCTCAGTTTCTTCAACAACAAAACACAGGTATTATGTTATTTTTGTTGATGACTTTTCTCGTAAATGCTGGATATTCTTCATGCAGAAGAAGGAACAAACATTCTCAAAGTTCTGTGAGTTTAAAGCATTGGCGAAGAAAGAGTCGGGGAAGAAAGTGAAGGCTCTAAGGAGTGATAATGGTGGAGAATACATCTCTAAAGAATTCAAATACTTCTACACCAGAGAAGGAATTCAAAGAGAACTCATAGCGCCTCATAACCCACAACAAAATGGGGTCGCGGAGAGAAAGAACAGAACGATCGTGGGTGCAGCACGAGCGATGTTGCATGATCAAGGCCTACCATTTCATTGTGGGAAGAAACATGCAACATTGCGGTTTATGTGTAGAACCATTGTCCTCATAGAGTACTTGGCATGACTACACCTGAAGAATCTTTTATTGGTAAGAAACCTGATGTTTCACATTTAAAATTTTTTGGCTCATCTGTTTTTGTGCATGTGAACAAGGATGCCAGGAAGAAGCTAGAACCAACTGTTGAAGTTGGGATATTTGTGGGGTACACAGAAACACCCCATAATTATCATGTGTATTTTCTGAACAGTAAGATGACCGTTATGTGGTGGGATATAAAATTCAATGAGGGGAAAGCCATGCGGTTGTCGCTTGAGAGGGAGCTAGACTTGCATGCAGAAGAGGAACTATTGGTTCCCAAGGATGAGTCTCAAAATGTGGATCAACCACATGAATAGGTTCATAGAGTGGAGGAAACCACTCAAGCAGAGCCATCCATCAGAAATGGCAGAAAGCGCACCACAAAAGCTGATAGATTGAGACTAGATGTTGCACAGAATATAGGAGCCCCTATTTCACAGCACAGACAGAGATAGTCTCCTGATCGATTTGCTGGATACATGGCTCTCATGAGAAAATGTATTGTGGCTAAACCATATTCCTTTCAGAAAGCAGTGCAGGACCCCACTTGGGTTGATTCTCTGGTTGAGGAGTATGACTCCATTGTCAAAAACAGTGTATGGGAAATTGTCCCAAGACCGATTGATAAATTAGTGGTAGGTTCAAGATGGATCTACAAGGTAAAGCAAGCTTCTGATGGGAGTGTGGAGAAATAAAAGTCCAGGTTTGTGGCCCAAGGATTCTAACAGATTGAGGGGATAGATTATGGTGAGACCTTTGCACCTGTCACAAGGTACTCTTCCATAAGATCCATCCTTGCACTCTCAACACAGATGGGCTGGCACATTCATCAGATGGATGTAAAAACTGCGTTCCTCAATGGGATCATTGAGGAAGAAGTGTACAGTGAGCATCCAGAAGGTTTTGAGACCTTTGACAGAGAGTCGCATGTGTGCAGACTCAAGAGAGCATTGTATGGGATGAAGCAAGCACCCCGTGCTTGGTACACTTGGATAGACAACTATTTCACCAGATTGGGCTTCACCAAAAGTGAAGTGGATGCAAACCTATACCAAATTGTGGTGGAGGGTAAGCTATTAATCATTGTTCTTTATGTGGATGATTTAATACTAACTGGTGATGAGCAATTGATAAACTCATGCAAGGATGACCTTGCAAAGGAGTTTGAGATGAAGTATTTGGGCCTTCTTCATTATTTCCTTGGTTTGGAAATATGGCAGCGAGATGGTGAACCTTTTGTGTCTCAAGGCTAGTATACCAGGGAGATACTGGGTAAGTTTCACATGGAGGGTTGCAAACCCATGGATACTCCTCTTCCAGGAAACTGGAGGAAAGAGGATGCTACTTCTGGAGAGGTAGTCGATGCTACTGTCTATCGATATTTAGTGGGTTCGCTAATGTATTTAGTGAACACGAGAATGGACATTTGCTATGCAGTTAACCAACTAAGTCAAGCGATGGTTAAGCTTACCAAACTCTTTTGGAAGGCAGGTAAGCATGTCTTGAGATATCTAAAGGGCACATCTGAGTATGGATTATGGTATAGAAATATGGATGAGGTGAAGTTGCATGGCTTCACGGATGCAGATTGGGCAGGCAGCCCAATGGATAGAAAGAGCACATCAAGAGGGATCTTTAGTATCAAGTCTACAGCTATTTCTTGGTATAGCAAGAAACAAAGATCCGTGGCACTTAGTTCAGTGGAAGCAGAATACATGGAAGTGAGTCAAGCTGCATGTGAGGCTATCTAGATGAGGAAAATCTTGGTTGGTTTGTTTGGTTCTCATTTAGATCCGACAGTGATTTATTGTGATAATCAGAGTTGCATTAAACTCTCGATTAATCCTGTGTTTCATGACAGATCTAAGCATATAGATATCTGGTATCATCATCTTAGAGATTGTGTGCAGTGGAAGATCATGTTGCTTCAGTACATTCCTATGGAAGATCAGGATGTGGACATTCTGACGAAGGTGCTCACCAGGAGAAAATTTGAATATATTAGAGACAGGATTGGGGTGAAGTATAATCCCTTTCTTGTTGAGAGGGAGTGTTGAAAAGTTAATAAGAAACATGTGTCTAATTTACTTTTCCCTTAATTAAATTAGACAATAAATATTAATCTATTATCTCATTCATAACTGAGTGATTTGTAATTGTAATAGAATTATAAGTGTAGTTAAGTGAGTTAATATCATTTGTACTATTTGTAACTAAACATGCACTAGTGAGAGTTCAGTTAATCAGTGAACTCACATGCAACTAAACATTCGCCATAGTTAACTACATGCATGTCAGTTCCAATGGAGATCCAGTTGAGATAACAAGTGAAAGGGACAGTTTGGCTATCAATTGTGATTTGTTCACACATGCAGTGAATATGCTTATGAGCATGTGCAAACAAGGTAATTGTATTCATTCAATTCATTGTGAGAATTCGGATTGCAGAGTTTGTGCAAAGGAGGCGGGCTGTCTAGACACAGGAATTGGCGCATGTATTTGCTAATTTGTGTATGAAAGTGTGAGACAATTGTATTGTACTGAGAGCTCTTGGATTAGAGTTTTGTATGAGATTGTTTCATGATTCATGATATACATAATATATGATAGTTGCAGTTTTTAGCTTTACGCTTTCCCGGTAAAACTTCTGTGTTGTGTGTTATTGATATTTCACTTTGTGCATTGTGGTTGTGATCGTGGTTTAATTGCTTCCACAATAATAATAGTAGAAGCGATTATGTATTTAACAAGTGGCGGAAATTGTTAGATCAGGAGAATCGCAGGAATACATTAATTTGTATCGAAATTTCTACATCGGTAGGATCATGCGAAAATATCTTGATATTCTCTAAAATATTTGAGATAGGCCTTCCTTTCTTCTTTAGATACTTTCTTGCCAAGATTAATATTCTTGGGGTTCTCTGAGGTTCCTATATTAATAGTTTCATACATGGGTCATGAAATCCCTGTCTTTGTGTTTGTTGACCCTTTAAATATTTCCCTTAAGTCGAAGAGGTTCTCTAAATTGGCTACCCCTTTTGGTATCGTGTGAAATCTCAATTTGTCAATCAATTGATCTATTTCAACTCTTTGTACATGGGGATTGGTTTCCACTAGTTGTTCCTAAAATATTTCATCGTCAATAGCCAGATCTTTAAAATTTTCCTGATTGGTTAAGAATTTTATGATTTGTTCATCTCCTTCAGAGACTTTCCAATTAGAAATATTCTTGAGCACCGACAGTTGTAGAGTAGCTCCATAGTGAATCGGGAGGATTCATAGTCTTCTAAAGGGGATATCCTTGAGGCAGCGGTGGCCAAGGAATCAACAAGAGTGTTCTTTGTTCTGGGAATTGTTGTAATGTTGAAGGGTTCAAAATGTTCTATTAGTATGTGCACTTCCTGTTGATAATTCCTTGGGTGGGGAGATTTGCAGTGTATATTGTTCCTTAATTGTCTAATGATGATTTCAGAGTCTCTAAAAACCTTTAGTTCTTTAATGTTCAAGTCTATGGATTTATTTATCCCTTCTACTAGAGCTTCATACTCGACGGTGTTGTTTGTGCATTCAAATTCTAGTCTGCAGGACATGAAATTTCGTTTACCTTTGGGATCAATGAGGATACACCCCGCTCTTGATCCCTCTTGCGACTTAGACCCATCAAAGTAAAAGGTCCAAACTTGTGAGAAAAAACCATTAGTTTCTTTTTTCCTACCACTTTCCTCCTTTCCTCCTATCTTCTTCGTGGTTTTTAACAGAGGTTCTTGACAGAAGATGATTTATTCTGCCACCGTCGACAATTTTTCTTGAAAACTCATTTCATAGTTTTGAGTAAGAGGGACATCAAATGAGAGAAGGGAGAAATTACCGAAATCAGATTTGCGGGAATAATTTCCTAGCACGGGGAAATCTGTCGAAGAGGGTTCGTTGAGGTCCTCTATGTCAGTGACAGTATGTTTTAGATATATTTCACTATCAATCCTGATCATATTTGTGTGTCCCTTTAATGGAAAACAAAGGTGATCCCACTCTATGCTAAAGTATCCATTCAACTTCTCAGACCAGTCCCAACTAAGAAACAATCCATAAGCTTCTGGTATATCTACTACAATAATGTCAACTACTTGAACAAATTTTGGGTTTGTTTCCATTCTGATCATGACATCCTTGAGTTCTAGGACAACTTTCACCTGGGTTATGTCTAGTTGTATCACATGTTTATCACTTTTGATAAGGAATTTGTTTAATCTCTTGTAGATAGATAATGGCATAACATTAGAGGATGCCTCTAAGTCAACCAAACAATTAATGAGGTTTTTGTTGAAGACTTCAAATGGCAAGAGGAACGGTGGGACAAAAGATTTTCCCTTTTTATCTTCAGAGAAAGTGTTTACAGTTGGCTTATTTCTTAGATCTGAGAGGGATGGATTTTCTCCTTGTTCAGTGCTTGTTATAGGATTTTCTACTGACTTCAAAGATTGTAACCAAAATTAATTTTTTGGGGGGATTCTACACACGTCCATGACCGATATATTTGCCTTCAATTTTTTCAAATATTCTACTATGTTGTAGTCTATATTGGGCGATTCTCGTGTATGGATGTTTATAGGATTTCTTTGGGAGACAAAAGATTCTTTTGGGTGTTCGGACATTTGTTCTCCTCTCAAAGTGTGGGAAATGGTGAGCTCATTTGAGATCGGCTGACCCCTAATTTGTGTTTTCACAACCAAGACCTCTGCAGGTGGTTCTTGAACCTCAAATAGATCATCGGAAGGCATTGGTAGGTATGGGTCCCATAACAACATGGTTGTTTCTTCCAGTGGATCGATTTCTTCCTGATCAACAATATTTGTAGTTGAGCCGCTTGATTGTTCGATAAGGGAAAATTCATTTAGGAACTGTATGGACATCAAATTCATGGCATGCACCCATTGTGGACAGTCTCTTTCAGAATGTTTCTCTTGGTGATAGGTACAGAAAGAGGCAGATGCTACATTTCCCAGATTGATGTCTAAGTTGGTTGGGGGAGGTTCAATCGCTTTGAATGATGGATTTATTTAAAAAAAGGGTTTATAGGGCCTTTGGCCTTGGTTTCCTTCCCCTCCACTTCTTTTCATGTCTATGATTTCATTTGATAACTTATTTATCATTCATTGTAGGTCTTCTATATCTCCACTTCCTTTTTTGGGACCTTGTTCTATTTGTTTCGTTGGGGGTCTCATAAACAAGAGTCCTCTCCTCAGTGGAGGTTGAACTTCCTTATTAACTAATGAAACCTGGTCTTCTTTACGTCCCTTCATTTGGATTTCTATTGTTTTGGCTTCCTCAAAATTCTGAGCTAAGGTTGTTTTGGCAACCCTCTTCACAAACATGGAAATGGAAGTAGGGAGAGCATTAGCGTATACTTTGATTTGCAACTCCTGAGTGGGTGTAGCTTCGGGTTGAAATTTGTTTAGGATAGTGGTGAATCATTGATTGAAGTATTTAACCTTCTCCTTTGAACTCATGGTGGTGGTGAACAACTCAGCCATCAAATCTCCTATAGTGGTTTCTTTTGCAAATTTATCTAAAAAATTCTTTTGAAACTTTGTCCAACTAGTTATGGACCCTACGGGAAAGTTGAAATACCACGTGGAGGCTGAATTCTCAAAAGTATAGGTTAAAATCCTACATAATAAATCTTCATGTTGGACATTCATCACTCTAATAGCTATTATGAATTTTTTGATATGGTCTTCAAGCAATCATGAGGTTTTAGGTTCAAATTTAGGGAGTAACTTTTTTGGATGTCGGGGAAGGTTATGTACTCGTCCAGGGATGGCCAAATCATATCTGGCCAACCAAGGTTGATTATTCTATGGTGGGTTCCCCCTTTCTTCATTATAATCATTTTTATCCTCCATTTCATCTGACTCCAAGGCTGAGCATTACGAGTTAAACCCTTCCTCGTCAGAAAAATCGTCGGGCTCGGAGCAGTTACCAGCCCTCCTTCTAGCCCCAATTCGGTTGAGGGGTCCTAAATCCGTTTAACTCAACAATAGGAGAAAAACTCACCACCGAGGTCCAATTAAGCTCTATAGCGTTTGATAGTGGAATGGTTCTCCAGATCTTGTGATCTGACCAATTAATCAATGGGATTTACATAGTGATTTTCATGATATCTTGTCGTGAAAAATCCTCCTTCAGTTTGAACGTTCTCTTTTTTGTATTTTCTCTTATAGGTGGGTCTGATAAAATATAGGTTTTGGTATAAACCAGTTGGGTAAAGGAAAAAGGGGGGAAATTTAACTACTGAAGAAGGCTAAGCTCAGGATAACCCTTGTGCTCAAGCATGCATAGAAATGAATTCACACCTATGACAAGCCAAGTCCTAATACATCAACTTGCTGGTATTTCAATTATTGACTGAGATACAATTATCAAAAGAAAACATACATGCAATAAAATGATGGAAAGAAAATTAGTTTCCTTAGATCTAATCACTAATCACACATTAACACAGTGATTTTATTTCCATCGTTAGAATTAAGAACTATAAAAATATTGAATCAACTAACTTATCAATAGATTCAAAAACTCTTACTCATTACAACATCCATTTATGAGATAAAGTGATAAGTAATTCCTCCTTATGATCCAATCACACATGCCTTTGATGTAAAACAAAAATCTGTCTCCTGTCCTAAACATGACTTCTCAATTAAGGTAGTTCTGAAATAGTTCTTTACAATTCCAAAAATGAGTGTCTTTGAAAAAACCATCGACCTCTTCTAACAGGTCGATCCTCTTATTTATAACAAATTATTAACTAAAAATAACTATCAAAAGTGAAAGCTAAGTAAAAAAAAACATTGCCACATGGCACTTTCATCTCTCTATCTTATAAGAGTCATCAAATGGTTTCACTTGAGTGGATGACTCTTCTCATACTCTGACCATTTGACGAAGAGTTCCTCGCATGTGTTGGCATACGAGAATCTGTGTTGGTCCATTGGGGCTGAGAGGATATCTTTTATCTACACTGCCCATGCCCGATACTTGACTACTTTAACACTTAACTGTTGTAACACTGTCTGATCCTTGATTGGGTGATCCATGAACTATTGTACTTGACCTGGCGGCATGTTTTCCACCTTTTCTATCTTCGCAGTCCATGATGAGTCTTGTTCTACATGTTGTTTGACAATGTCATGCAAGTCGAAAAAGTCCTCGGGTGAGCTGAATTCTAGGAGACCAATGTCTCTCATTGCCCGATTGATCTTGGTCCAGATCCTTTTGCAATTGTACCATTTCTATTGAATATCCCACTGAGTTTCTTGGGCCATCTTCACCTAGTATTCGAATGACTTCCTTATATGGTTGATGTTGTTTTCAATTAGCACCCGAATTCCATTCTCTTTGACGTCTCGACCCTTTTGAACTGCTATGATGTAATCAAATATTTCCACTACTTGTTGGTCATTCTCATACCATATTTCCATATCTTTGCATGTTGCTAGTGCCATAAGGATGTCTTCTTGGAAATCATCTATCCTTCCAATGAAAAGGTGTCACTCACTCATGAATTTGTTGTAGGCATCTTGGAATTCACTTCTCAAAAATACCGTGGCCTGTGTGGAGTCCTGAGAGTATTTCACGAAATGGCGCAGATGCTCCAACTCCTTTAGCATAGTGGGAAAATCCTCTTCATATTCCCTTCCTCTATCTAGATTGGCATCTGTGATTTCCATTCCTGCGCTGATAAGCTCAAACGTCCGGACATGCTCTGTACTGATCAATTTCTCCTCTGTGGTGATGAGTATGGAAATTTCTAAAGTAAGCCTCCTTTTCTTGGTGGTTCTCTTCACGATGGATTTTCTCTTTTGGTGGTAGGTGATTTCTTGTATATCGATGAACTCATCCACAGGTTTGGGGATTTGTTACTCTCCCCAAGTAAGAATGTTTCCCAGGCTCCCAACGATGTATATATGTTAAAGAATGGGTTCCTGAACCTCTTCTGTATGTTTTGAGGGCTCGACATTTGGTTTTTTCTCATCAAGGGGTAAAGTACTGGCCAAAGTTGATGAATCAGGGGCAGTTTTGGTACTTACTTGGTAATCGACTGTCGAGATGCAAATTTCCTGTTGTGGAATTTATTCCCCTTGTTTACTTGATCCTATCTCATCCCTCAAGCTATCCATTGGGGTTCCCGGTATGTCGAGTGGCTAAACATCCAAGGAACTTTCTACCTCATTCTTGTTCTGTGGATGACTCTGACTTGGAGCATCGGGACCCAGGGTGGATGCTTTCTCAGGTTCTTTCTCCTCTGTGATTTGCACCAGAGACGCTAGGGAAACCTATGAACTCTCCTCATCATAATAGATAGTTATTAAATCATACAAGGGGTTTGGTATGCTAGTCCTCCTTGGTGTCCTTGATATCTCAGGATGGGTTGAAATTCCCCCTAGTGATCTGATATGTGGTGGTGGAATTTCATGGTTTTATGGCTCGGTGATTCCTTCAAGTTGTATCGGCTCTGAGCCACTTGGCTCTCCTCTACTTGCGATTGGGTTGTCATCGGGAACACTCATCATTTCTAAGAGATCTGGGTTGTTCTAAAACTAATAAATGACTCTATATTCCTCTGCCATCAAAAGCAATCCCCTTTTCTATGCCTCTGGTGTCAAGAACAATCCCCTTCTCTATGCCTCTATTGTCTCTATCACTCTGATTTCCTCCCTAGCTCTAAGGGCCTCTTGAGTTGACTTCTCTATTGTTTTCAGTTGTTAGTCCATGCTCATGGCCTTGAACCTGGTCATATTTGGTTTTGCCATCCTCTGCACCACCTTGTCCCAGTCCTAGGTGCTCTCTGTGAATATTTCATCCTCAAACTTATCTTGATCATATAGCCAGAAGGATGATACTTGTGAAGCATGTTGGAGGACCAGACCTTTAGGATCTTTCTTGCGGAATCGACGCTCAGAGACTGTTGTTTTTGTGTGGTTCCTTTAATTACTTTAATTTTTTCTAACATTGAACCTGAGCGTGTTAGGTGTAGTGTTTAGCTGTTGATTCTTGATTCAAGTTTTAAGGTATTTTAGACATGAGGTTTCACAAGTTAAAATAAACCTGAATAGGTGATAAGAGTCATGAAAACAAACTAAGATAAAACATTTCCCAAAATGAAGTCGAGTCAGACACTGCAGAAAAAAAGTGGTACCCAAAAAGTGAAAAACTTTGTTAAGGCTTTTTAGGGTGTGTTGAGTGCTCAAACAATGATGACTTATTGGGAGAAAGAAGAATCTTTGTTTCTTCCCTGGGCTCAGCTGATGCAGAACTTGGTTAAGAACTTAACTATTTTTTTCTCAAAGCCTCTTCGATCCTTGCGTTTGAAATTCCTTGGTTGGTAAATCCAGGCCTGCCTCTGGGGTTTCAACCTTTATTCCATCTTTGTTTCCTTTAACCATGACCTATGCCCTCTTTTGACAAGATTCAATTAAAGAATTCACTGGCACCAGGACTTTTAGTTATCATCATTCACTTGCTACGGTGTTGCTCCACTTCCAGCGAGTGTCCATAGCCCCATCAGAGTCACCCCGACATCACAGAACTTTCTCCACTGCCAGCGAGCATCCATATCCCTAGTGGAGTTATCTTCATACCCTCTCCTACTTTTCACTCATTTGATATAATTGATTTTATTTCGGCAGAATTCTTTGAGCAATTGGGAGAGGAGGACATCTATTATTTGCAAAATGATATGGTTAAGGTGATTTTTTTATCGCTCTGTTTTGAGGTACATGTGTTCCTTTCCATCTTACCATCTTTCCCTTTAGGTTTTACCAAACCACTTTGCCAATGTTGTTTATCTGCACAGGTTAGATACAAAACCCCTTCAAAACAACCACAATTCTCCTAGTGCTTCTTATGTTGTATGTAAGCATGATTCAGGAACATAGTTCTTTGTACTGCATGAACTAAGGTCAACCAATGCCTTGCTGAACACAAACTTCAAAGCACAAACAATACTATAACAAAAATGAAGAATTTCACAATCAGCCTACCTAAAAACAAAATATCATGAAAACACACACACACACACACATATTTTTAATAATTAACATAAATATTGTTTTAGGGCTTGTCCATTCACCAGGAGGGCGTCAGGTTCCCCCCCTCAGATTTTGAAACCGATATGTGCCTACCTGAAAAGGTCTAAACCATAGGCTCTAAAACTTTGAATGTTTTCCCTTTGGCTCATTCGGTCTGTCCCATTTCAGGACTAAGTCTCCTACTTCAAAATTCTTCTCTTTGGCCTTATGCTTATTGTTTGCACTCTTTTCGTCGATGTGTGAGCAAAAAGTGAGTGCTTACATGCCTAGTTGGGCTCTGCTAGTCATGACAGCTGTATGTAAAGAGGTTAGAAAGAAAACAATAGAGCTATTAACAAGAATTAAACAAAAACTAAAAGAA
>ML777131.1:2791119-2818051 GCA_009831015.1 Picea engelmannii | reverse complement strand
ATTATTTCAATAATAATTTTAATAAAGAAATTAGAAGTGGACCCAACCCTAAAATAAGGAAAGTGGGGCCAAGTGACCTAGAAGATGTTTTTAAGGAAGCTACTTGGAGAGTATAAATAAGAGGCAAGGCTCTCTCATTTGAACTACACTTGAGAATATTGAATATCTATAGGTGTCTGATGTTTACAAATGATATCTAAGCCGAAATTCTGAGGAAAGTGGAGAAAAGAAGGCCGAAATGCAAGGAAGGATAAATTCTTTTGATGGTGTTTTCTAAGGTATGTTATTTTCAGGTCATCTCACCATTTTCGCTATAACTTTTTTTATATAATGATTCAGATCCTAATATTGCTATGAAAGTGAGAAAACATATCCAAGTATCTATGGTTCAAAATTAATCTTTTGGGTCGTTGTAGTTTGGGAGTTACACTCTGTGTAAAATAGGGTTTGTGGCCAGTCCTGAAACTAGTCAAAATCAGGTGTTTTGGGTAAAAATATCATAACTTATTCATAACAGATCCAAATTAAGTGAGACAAAATGTGTTGGTTAGGTTACCATCTTTAGTAGGCTGTGTAACAGTTTCAGATCATTTCATCAAATATTTTGTGCGGGGCACTCTCTACAAGGTCTCTCTCTAGAATAAGCCAAAATTCAGCAAGGTATGCCATTTTTGCTATAACTCCTTTCCTGAGAGGTTCCAAGTAGTGAAAATTGGAGGAATTGCACAAAACACACCGAAGAACATTGTGTATAAGTTTCATATCTTTATACATTACAGGTTCAAGGTTATGATTACTTCAAGTTAGGGTTGTTGACTAATCCAAAACTAGGCATGTGAGACTAAATAAAAGTTTGATGAAAATGATAGTCTCTTATTTTTAAAAGTTAAGGAAGGTTTGTAGGAATCTGTTCATATACACCAGGTCTATTACAGAGCTACAAATCAGATTTGGATGATGAAATTGATGAGGGATTTTGGTTGAGGTACATGTTGAGTACATGGTTGAGACAAGTAGTTGATGAGTTGGCACATACATGAGCTGTATAGTTGATGATGTTGGTACATATTGATGATTCATTGTTGATGAGTGGTTGAGACATGATTGGTATATACTTGGTACATGGTTGGATGCACTTGTTTATGGTACAGGTTGATTACAGGTTGTTTGGCACAGGTTGGTGCATGGTTGATGCTCTTGTTTATGGTACAGATTGATATCTGTTGAGGATTGTTGCCTCATATCAGTTGGTGTTGAGAATGCAAGTTGAGTCTTGCATATAGAGCTGGTGCTCTTGTAGAGTTGTACTCTATGCAGTTGTTGTTGATAAACCCCAAGGATTGTAGTCCGTAATAAAAAGAAAATTGTAAATACATCTTGTGTTCTTTGTGTTCATTGTGGTGATGACTTGTTGATGATATATTGCTGATATATGTTGTTGATATGTGCTCACATCTAACTAGTTATAAATGAAAACAATGGTTAATGAATACATGTTGAATGCTAATTGATGAGTTTTTGTGCAAGACGAAAGTTTTGGGAAAAAGAGCCCCACACTCATTCACCCCCCCTTTAAGTGTGGTAGGTGTGTCCAACAATCATCATAAATAGGTTCACTAACTTCCTGTAAAGTTCCATGAAATACATGACTGTCATCATTTAAAAATAGATTTACATTTTCAGAAATGGAAGAAGTTTGACACTCATATCTAGGACTGTGTGAAAGCTGCAAATCTGTGTGAGTAGGGGCTGCAACATAGTTGTGCAGGAGTAGACCCATCTCTTGTTTAGTTAAAGGAGAAGGTGGTCTCTGTATTTTCTGGATAAAACAACAATCATTAATTTCTATCTTTTTTTCAGGTTGACCATGATGTTGAATATCTTCTTCTTGAGTAAGTTCACAAGAGCCAACCTCTTTATGAGCCAACTCTTCCTCATACTGATCATCTTCATCAACTTGAGAAATTTCTATTGTTTCTTCCTCCTCTTCAAAAGGATTTGTATGATCTTTTTGTCTTATGAATCCTATATTACAACAATCTTCAGAAAGGATTTCAGCTGAATATATCCTCTTACAATGTTGATGAAAAAGTGTGTGAAAACATCTCAATGAAGGAATACCGAAATGGGGTAAATATTTATACCAGAGTCTAGCATATTTTTCCAATGAAAACATAAACAATTTCATGAGGACATCTTCATGATGTACATGTAATTCCTCCATGAGCTTGTGGAATTCAAACAAGTGTTGACCGGTATTTTCGTCCTCATATTCTCCAAATTTAGGAAGGACATCTTCCCAAATTTTAATGTTTGGAACAGTTTTTGGAAAGCCACAAACATTTGTAAAGTCCAGAGGGGCAAACCTTGCAGCAATTCGAGCAGCAAACGAACTCGACATTTGAGACCAGTGGAGTCGCCAATAAAATCATGTAGAGTCTATGAACCAAGGAGTCGCCAGGTGACTGATCAGAGCCAATTGAATGCCTATCCCTTGTTCACCATCAAGAGATAGATCTGAACTTTGTCGTATTCTAGGGAAGATAACTTCGTCCTCCGTCCCCGGCAATGGCGCCAGAAAATATTGGCACAAGAGTTGACTCTAGGCTGTAAAAGAGCCAAGCCTTAGCACATTTTAAAAGAAATAAATTTTGTTGATTGATCAGCCATAGGAGGATTCTAGAACTAGGTCTAAAACAATCATTTCACTCATTTATAGATCAGAAACGAAAAGGCATGACCTTGTTTGTCTAATTCATTTTAAAATCATGAGGATGGATAGAAGATAGGGCATGAACAAAACTGAAATAAAAAGCCAGGTATCTAATTCTGATAAGTCTAGTCCTCCTTTCAATAGAAGAAATAACACCAAACTTCAAATATCTGAACATAGGTCTTGTCTCACTCGTAGCAAGACAGAGGAAAATCTATGAACAAATAAAAATTGTAAATAAGGCAAAACAATTACGATCCAGGTCTTGTTCTACTCACGGAAAAATAGAGGAAAAATTGCACTTTAAGGTAGGCTTTAAATTAGCTACAGCAGAAGTATTACTGAATTGTAACCATTACAAGCTGAATTAATGAATGGAAGGAAGAAAGAGAAGTGATGAAAACTTTAGAAACAATAACACAGGAAGAAGACAGAATTAGACAGTGACAAGGTGTAGAATCTCTTGGCACTCTGTTCTATATTTGCTGAAAAGGAATGCATTACAAACCCAGCCTCCAAAAGGCTCCCGGGCTATTCCCCCTTTTTCTTCAAGAAGATACAATAATATATGTCTTCTTCCCCCTTTCAAATAACTAAAAAACGAGTTGGATTCCAAAATAAATCCCTCTAGAAATGAACAGGCATTTCATGTAGGTATTGAGGTTGAAATCCTCCCAAAAGATAACAACAGTTACCATCAAATTTAGAAACTTTCTGCCATAGAAAATGGGTCGAACTACTGAAAATTGGGGCTGCAGTTATGGTTTTGTATCTCTCGAATTGTGACAGCTGTGTATAAAATGAAAGAGATTTTCGTTCATCTAATTTTTCTGACCAAAAACCTCTCTCGGTTTCCTAAGATCCATTTCCATTTTCCCCAGATCTGCCTTTCAAAAACATGTGTCAAACGGAGAAATTCTGAGATCCGAAAATTAAGGCTTGGAGATGGATTTGATTCTCCCAATATGTGAAACATGTAGGAAAACTAAGGGAGGTTATTTATCTCTGATGTGTTAGGCACAAAAACCTCCGACCGTTTCTCAAAATGATATTCAAGTCGCTCAAAATCATCATTTGAAAATGATCGCTCAACACTGTAAAAAATGCCACATTTCTGAAAACGAACCTCCTCTTTCGGGGGACTTTTGACTGCCTTCCCAAGATCCAAATGAAAATCTGAATACACCAATGGAAATCCTAGGATCTTTATATGTCAATCGACCATTTGAGCACACAAAACGGCCTCTCCACGGCTGAGAAAACTGATTTTTTGTTGAGGCAGTTTTTTGCATATGAAAAATCTGTGATTTCGGTGGCTAACACGTCAAAAACAAAGGTATCTTAGCCATTGAAAGTCCTAGATTTCGGTGGCTAACAGTGAAATTTCGGAGCGTTGTAAACCACCAAAAGTCTCGAAACCTCAATTTCAGGATTTCGGGTTTCGGGAAATAGGAAACAAAAATTTCGTCATCCAAACCTCCGATGGCCGAAACCCGAAATGATGACGTGGCATTTTGTAAAACCTTATTTTAGTGATTTTATTTCTATTTATTGCATTTTATTTTTTGTTTTTATTTTTTTTTTGTTCCTCCTCTTGAGCTCTTCCTCCATGTGACGCTTGAGTGCTTAGTCTCGGCCAATACACTTTCGGCAGTTAAGGGCATATGAAAACTGAGATTTAAGCTACCGAAAGTCTACACTTTTGGTAGCTAAACACTATAAATATTTTCCTCCTAAGCTATTGAAATCCAAAATTTCAATATTTGTTCCAACAGGCATATTGGAATTCACTTCTCAAAAATACAATGGCCTATGTGGAGTCCCGATAGTATTTCTCCAAATGGCGCAGATGCTCCAACTCCTTTAGTGCAATGGCTATCTCCTCTTCATCTTTCCTTTCTCTATCCAGGGTGGCATCTATATTTTCCATTCCTGCACCGATAAGCTTTGACATCTTAGCATGCTCTATACTGATCAATTTATCCTCTGTGGTGATGAGGATGGAACTTTCCAAAGTAAGACTCCTTTTCTTAGTGGTTCTCTTCACGATGGCTTTCCTCTTTTTGTCGTAGGTGATTGCTTATATATCTGTGACCTCATCCATGGGTTCGGGGATTTTTTTCTCTCCCTAATTAAGAGTGTTTTGCAGGATCCCGACGGTGTATATATGTTCAAGACTGGGTTCCTAAACCTCTTTTGTATGTTCTGAGGGCTCGACCTCTGTTTGTTTCTCATCGGGGGTGTTAACGCTCTGTAAATTTCCTAGAGGTTGTCAGAAAAGAAGAAATCTATGGGAGGTAACTTTATCCAACCACTTCGAAGCTGGGATCTAGCCCTACTAGCTTCAGAGAGGGATCTCTCTGTATGATTTAGATATGTTTCAAATTTAAAATATTAGGCTAGGTAAATAAAGTATGTTGGTTTTGTTTATTGTATTTTTTGTTGGGTTGGCTGAGAGAGCTTTACACATCCATTGGGCTATGGGGTCTGTATCATGAAATAAAATCTAAACTAGAAAACAAAGAAACTTTTCACATGGAGAGATAGTGTAATCGATGGATTCTTTTAGCAGCATAAATGAGGAATAGCATAAAAGGTGAGAATGTCAAATACAACAAAGAAGCAGTTAAGAATTTCTTTATCGTAAAATCAGAAGATGAAACACTAAAATATTTTAAAGTCAGAAATATGGTATGCCAAGATAAATCCTGCAACGTTTGTTACTTTCAAATATTAGATTTAGAAAACAGTATGGTAACTAAGTGAGAATAACATTTAACTTATAAAGGAAAACATCACCAATGAGTACACATAAGAATCTTATGAAGATGCCTCTTTGTATTAATGGAATATCTCTTGAAAAATATTACAGTCTAGTAGCTCTCAGGGCGTAAAGATAAACCCTCAATACTTTGAAAAGTGAATTATTTATAACCCAAAATTACAAACGATCCTGTCATTAAAGATCGGGACGTGGTAAATCTATTTTTAGATTAACTAACTTAACAAATTACAAAAATCTAGGAAACTGTTTGATGATGTGTCGAAACTTCATGTTGTTTTTTGGGTGGACCGTTGGTGAGGGCTCTGCATGACCTCATCTGACTGGATAGCTGACTAGGCTGGGACAACTCATCGACTACTCGATCAGGTCACAAAGCTCTTCCCATCGAAGATGAATGGGAACACTGACTTTGAGTAATCTTCGGTAGACTTCATCCATCTCTGTGTACTTGGCAAAAGTAATCTTGGTGATGAAGATGTACCGTATCTCATGTTGTATGCTAATGTCCAACTGTAGTGCATCTAGGAATTATTTACCAGTGATACTACCTTAAATTCCTGAAAATTTTGAGCTTTCCTTAGCCACATCGGCTAGTCTCTTTTTGTAATCAGGGAGCATCATCAATTTGTCATTTATCACCTTCAAACCAGGAAGGCCATTTTTTTGTAAAGCCTCGATCTTGCTGAAAAATCTTTGTACCCCTAGGTCCATAGACTAAACCTTTTCTTCCAGCTGTAGCATCAGTCCTCTCTTGGTCAAGACTCTCTTGACCTCAAGGATGGTCTCCATTCTATCCTCAATTCTCAGCTCTTCCAGCTCCTGTCTTGTTTTAGAATTCAGTAATTTGATGATTTCATTAGCCTGTGTGGGCATCTCTCCTAGTTTTGATCTAATATTCTTGATGGCTTGTTTACTTATTTATACCAATTCATTTTTCTCAAACATAATCTGTATCATTGGCCATATCTCATTCATAGACTTGGTGATGTCTGTCCAAACACTTTCTTTGTATGGTCCGAGAGATGTAGGATCCTCTAAACTTCATCATTAATTTTGGGTTTAGGTCTGCCACTGAGCATACTCACCACTGGGTGGTAGAAATGATCGATGAACTATTTGAAACTGAATTCCATGGAGTTATGTTTGAGAAGGGAAGTCCATGCGGTTACTACCTAGGTTCTTCCATATTTGTCCATCTTCTGCATAGAAAAAGAAAATTTGTCCGCTTGGAAGAAAATGAACAGGTATGCCACTATTGAAGAATACTGGAACATGCCTTCTATGGAAAAATTGATGAATTTCTTGTGAATGTTGTCTTCCAGGAATGTGCTGAAGTCGAACTGTGTAGTGGGTTTCTCATCGGTGGAGAAAATAGACAAAAATCCCAGAATGGGTTCATCTACCCATTGATCTGAAAAATAACCAAGCAAGGCGCATAGCGATGTGATAACCTGGTTTCCGTTTGTTGAGAACATGGAGGAAGGATAAGGGGGGTTTGTAGTGGGGAGGTGAGTGGATTGTAGAAGAAAAGCTCAAAAAATTGAGCTCTTTGAGGAAACGATAGCTTTTGGTATAACTCTGTGATGATCTCGAGGTTAAAAGGTGAGGCGGAGTCGACTCAGAATATTTGCATCATTTCGTCGGTGGTTTCTGGCATGACGAGGAAAAGAATTTCCCCAAACAAGGACAGAATGGCTCTTTGCTCAGGGATATAATGGGCTTGGCACTTGAGGGCGAATTCTGGGAAGTGGTGAATCTGGGGGAAAAGGTACAAGGGTAAGTTGGACTCCCAGAGTCCAATTTCGTCACTCTGGTCCAGGAAAACTTCTTTAAGCCATGACTGTAGGTATGTGAAGTCAAAATCACACTTTGTGTCTACGATTAAGTAGTCTTTGTTGGCCAGAGGAATCCTGTCGAGGTCAACAAGAGGCAGGAGAAATGGATTCTCTTCACCTTCTGTTCGTTTTGACTTTGGCACCATTACTATAACAATACATGCAAATAAAACAAAAGTTAGCGGGGATGACTGTATATGTGGGCAACTGACTGTAACGGAGAGAAAAATGGGGTAGAGTCTCTGGTGTGATGAGTGGGTAAATGGTGAAGGAATGAAAAGTGAGGGTAATTTTGAGTAAACGGGTATCCGTTGGGCGTGGGAGACAGGTCAGCTGGTTAACAAATAAGTTAGCCAGTAATAAATGGCCAACGGGTCATTTAGAACATGAGGTGGAAGGTGACAACGACTTAGGGATACAAATGAGTGATGTGGTGGTTATCGATTGGGGGAAAATACCATGGTGAGGGGACTTTACATGGGTGAACGAGGGAGAAGGACTGACAAAGTTACGTGATGTGACTCTTACGGGGAAGGTGGATAATGATGTCACGAGGTGACAAGGTATGTCAGACAGTAATAGGTGGTGAGACTCGGGACCAATAGACTTATGCCACGCATAGATAGGGGGGCTGCCAGAGTAAAATTCCATTCCATATCCCCTCCCCACTATTAAAGGTAGATCAGTCAGGGGGGTCTGAAAAATACCTTGAGCCGTTGATCTACGCACTTTCCTTTCAACCGCAGATTTGTGCGCGATCTTTAACACACATTTCAGACCCCTCCCCTCCATTAAAGGCAGAATGGATGGGGGGGTCCAGAATCCAATACAGACCGTAGATGTAAGCGTTGAAACTTGGGCCATCCAGATGCACGCATACATTATCTCTGATTCTGGACCCCCCCTCCACTGTTAAAGGCATAATGGTTGGGGGGGTCCGAAAAGACTTGTCCACCGTAGATCTGGGCGTGATCATCTGAGCCGTTGATACATGAGTGGTGCATAAATGTGAGTGTGAAAGCATATGCACCTAGAGAAACTTAGGATAAGTGCATATCGTGGGTTTTTCCCAAGCTTTCACATGTTTATATCACCAAGGGGTTAGACAACCAACTTTTTAAGCATCCAAGACATGATCCAACATTGATCATCGAGCTGGTTTTATTGAAATAAAGCAAACTACCCTATGTTCTAACCTAACATCCTATGACAATTATCCCAGATTAAACTATTGGGCTAAGAACTTACTCTACCCTGGGGCTATCTGACTAAGATTAGGCAGTCTGGCCAGATTTATTACTAACTAACCTAGATCACTTGGCTAAGATTAAAACGTTTAGCCAAGCTTATTCACTATTCCTATCAACATCTATTTAAAAGAACTTGGCCATGCTTGAAAGGTATGGACCAAGTCACTGTTATTGCATGGGGCTCTATTGAATTTCTTTTATGCCCTCTTTCATTCTTTTTCATTCTTTTTCTTTTCTTTCTTTTCTTTTTCTTTTTTTTTTCTTTTTTCTTTTCTCAAATTATTTGTAGAATGAAAAATCATTTGACAAACAAGAACACTAAAGAGATAACATTTCAGTCACCAGTTGACTCTATAAATTATAGGGTTATAACAGCGGCTCCACCTAGGGATGGTACTCTCCTTGTGAAGTGCCAAGAATCCTGATTCCTAATGTTCTAAAACTTTCTCCATAGTCACCTTTGTTGCTTGATTGGTTTTATTTCAAAAAATTGGAAGACAATGGTCAGTGGCTTAGGGCCTTCTCTCTGGGCTTCAACCATCTAACCAAAGTTATTCACTCAGAAATTCGCAAGCAAAATGAAAATGGTTTGTACAATGGGAAGTGTGAATTCAGGTCCCTACTGAGGTGGTGAATAATGCTTCAACATTCTGCCATTTACAGGTTCTCCTGGCAGATTTGTCCCATCACTGTTGTTGAGCAAGAGAGAGTTATTCCCTTTGAATGCTTGAATCATGTATGGTCCCTTCCATATACTATCGAATTTTCCATGCTTTCCCTTGTCTTCATTTCGGGAATCCCATCTCAGCACCAAATCTCCTAGCTCGAAATCATCCTCCTTGGTTCTTTTGTCAAAAATCTTCTTAATGATTTGTTGGACTACCTGAGTCTTGTTGTATACTTCTTCCTTGGACTACTGCAAATGGATCATCTAGTTGATCCTTCTTTGGAATTCGTTTGGCTCGAGTTGTGTGTCTTGCAGCAATTTCATGACAAGAACTCCTAAGGAAGTAGGAAAGACTTCTTCTGTACCATAGACCAGCTGATATGGTGACATACCAATTGACCTTTTGGTGGTCAGTCTGTCGGCCCATAGTGTGAAAACCAACTTGTTATGCCACGACTTTTTGTTTTCTTGCAAAGTTTTCTTGATAATGTTTACTAGGGTTTTATTTGATGATTATGCCAGCCCATTTCCTTGAGGGTAGTAAGCTGCGGAATGACCCAAACTAATATGATACTGGTTGCAGAAATCTATGAGTTTCTTAGATCGAAAAGCAGTTGCATTGTCGGTTATAATCTTTCTAGGACATCCAAAATGGGACAAGATATTATTTTCAAGAAATTTAATAATGACAGAATCAGTAGCTTGCCTGCTTAATACTGCTTCGATCCATTTTGTAAAATAATCTGTGGCAGTAAGAATCCACCTGTGTTGGGCCGAAGAAGGAGGATGTATTTCTCCGATGAAG
Organism: Picea engelmannii; assembly: GCA_009831015.1. Lineage (NCBI taxonomy): Eukaryota > Viridiplantae > Streptophyta > Pinopsida > Pinales > Pinaceae > Picea > Picea engelmannii. The sequence goes on along the minus strand of ML777131.1, from coordinate 2,807,996 downwards.
TCTAATCCCCATTGCTGGAAAGGGGCCTCAACAGAGATTGGTTTCATGGGTAGAGGAAGAAGTTTCCTTTTGCCTTCGAACAACTGACATTGATGACACAAAGTCACTTTATGATGCACATCAACGAATAGAGTTGGCCAATAGAAAATAGCTCTAAGGATTTTGTTGGCTATGGTATTCCAACTCAAATGGTCATCACAGTCTCCTGCATGAAAATCCTGCAGTACTTTGTCATCTTCATCCTCCAATAGACAATTTAAAAAAATACCTCCAGGATCTTTCCAATACATATTGCCTTCTAGAACGCAAAATTTTAATGATTTTAATTTCAAAAACCTAGCTTTAGTTTTGGTCAGACCAGGGGGAGCTTGTAAATTATGCAAAACAAATATCAGGTCTGCATACCATGGAGAGTTGAGAAATACCTCCCTCATGCTTGGAGTCGCCTGCTCACCTTGTTCATCTACTACAACTAAGAAATTAATGTCAAGAGCATGGAAATTTGATTCATCCATTAACTTTGCTAGACCTTGACCTTTAATCAGTTTAGTAGGCTTAATCTCTATGTCATACTCTAGAATGATAGCAATCCATTTTCCTCTACAGCCGTTCGGATTGTCCTGGGTTAACATGTCTTTTACTACCGCATTCAGAACATATGCAATGGTGTGGGAGTGGAGAATGTATACTCTAAAATATTTTATGGCTTTCACCAAGGCAAAAGCTTGTTTCTCCATTATTTTATAATTCAAAGCAGCATCTCTTAAAGCTTTACTAAAAAAGGCTATGGGTTGTTCATACCCTTCGCTATTTTTCTGTAGTAATATTGTTGCAATGGTATGTTCAGAGGCGAAAGAAAAAAGATAAAAATCTTTGGTGAAGTCAGGACTGATCAAGACTGGAGCCTGCATGAGTGCACGTTTGACTTGTTCAAAAGACTACCTGGACTTGGTGTCCCATTTTATTTTTGTGTCCTTTTTTAACATGTTTGTGATGTTCCTAAGAAGCTCAGCTAGGTTGGGTATGAATCTTCATAGAAAGTTTATTTTTCAGATAAAATATTGTAACTCTTTGATATTTCTTAGGTGTTCTAATTTCTAAATGGCCTCGATTCTGCTGGGGTCTATTTTAATTCTGTCCTTAGAGATTATGTGCCCTAGTAGTTTACCTTCCTCTAATCTGAAAAGGCTCTTCCTAGGATTCAAAGAAATCCCAAATTTCCTGCATTTCTCAAAAACTCGTCTGAGATGTCGTAAATGCTCGTCATCAGATTGAGAAAACACAGTTACATCGTCCAGATAGATGACAATAAATTTTCCGAGTTCTTCCACAAAAGTGATGTTCATCGCTCTCTGGAAAGTGGCCCCTACGTTCATCAACCCAAAAGGCATTTTCACATACATGAAAGTACCCCATGGTGTTGTGAAAGCGGTTTTCTCTCGGTCATCTGGGTGAACAAGGACCTGATTATAACCCGAGAAACCATCCAGTAAATAAATTCGACTGGATCTGACTACCCTTTGTAAGATGTGGTCCATTTTTGGCAATGGGTAATTGTCTTTCAGAGAGACCTTATTCAGATTTCAGAAATCGATGCAAAGCCTGATTTCTCCAGATTTCTTTCGTGTTGGGACAAAATTTGAAACCCATTTGGAAAATCATAACGGGACTATGATTTTAGCATTGTACATTTTTTTTATTTCTTTTTCTATCAGGGGAAGTAGCTTAGGATTGATTCTCCTAAGTTTCTGTCTGAATGTTTTTTCATCTTCTTTTATTGGAATCCTATGTTGTATGATGTTGGTGTCATAAGATTTCAGGTTCTCATAACCCCAGGCAAATACGTCTGAATATTCCTTGAAAATCTCAATGTATTTGAGTTTCTTCTCAGGGGGTAATGATTTGGAAAGTTTCACCATCTTGGGTTTCTCTTCTGTCCTATATTACAATCTTCTACTTCTTGACCACTAGCTTCAATTTTTGTTTTTTTAGCTACATCATTAAAATCAAATAGGTCTTCTAAAGGAACTAAACCCCTAGGTAAAACATTACTCTTTAAATGCAAAACATCAGCTTCTATCTCATCCTCACCCGACTCTCCTGAATCTATCTTATTTACACTATCATTTCCAAAATCAGGTCTTTTTACATTTTCATCTTCATTTTCTAAGTCTATGTTTGTACATTTGAAATCATTTTTACATTGTAGAAAATCTTCAATTTGATCATCATTACCAAATACCTGCCAGTATCTGATGTTGTCTGGAATAGTTGGTTTGCACTTCACCTCTACCATGTATGGGTGAGTGGAACGAAAAGGTATCTTGCATGTGGCTGCTAACGTATCTAACCCATCTGCTAAAATATTATGTCCCCTAGGAATCACCTACAAATCAACTTCAGTGAAACATTTAAGGGCGTCCAGAACAACATTCCTATAAGCTCTGAGATGGGGATGTTTTGTTGCATACTCACCTTTAATTTGCTTGATTATAAACTCAGAATCACCTCTTACCATAATTTTTTTGGCACCAACTTTCTTTAGAAGTTTTAGATCGAGCATCAAGGCTTCATACTCAACAATATTGTTAGTGCATTGAAAATTTAATTTGTAAGAATGGTTTTCCAAATACTTGGATCTGTGGTTGTGCAACCAAAATCTTGCTCCAGCTCCTTCTTTACTTACAGCTTCATCAAATTTCATGCTCTAGAAATCCGCTGGCAATTCTTCAGTTATCACATTTTTCTTTCTTTCTGCCTCAATGATTTGTAGGCCTTCGGTCGGACCAAAGGTATCTTCTTCCATCTAAGTGATTTGTTCTCCCGTATCGCCATCGCTATATAGGATAAAAGAATCCAGGTCAGAATGTGCAGAGCACAGAGGATAGTTATGTGGTTTTTCTTGGCTGCTAACCATGTATTTCATTAGCATTTCTCTATATAGTCTTATCTGTTGCCCAAAAACTAAGACAGTGGCATATGACATATCCAACTGCAAAGTACCTCTCAACTTGGTCCCCCAAGACCGGGACAACAACATGCCATATTTCGGGGGAATGTCCACAACCACAACATCCATGACCATGATTTTTATAGGAATCTGAACCAGGGTGATACACAGATCCTTGATCAAACCGATACATCTAACTTTACTGGAGTCAAAATAGTGTAAGTCCTTGTAAGGTCTGGTAACCTCAAGTCCCAATTTCTCCATCACTGCTTTAGGCATCAGATTATGGGAAGCACCTGAATCCAACATAGCATTATGTAGAATCAGGTCGTGTATATTAAGGCTGATGTAAAAAGGAGCAACAACACCATTGTCGGTCTGACCATCCACTTCAGGTCGGAACAGGAGTTCAGGTTGATCATCTATAAGGTTCAAAATATCTGAATGATTCGCTGATCCAACATTTAAGGCCTTTGTACCTATATCAGGTTCAATGGTTAGTGCTTTAATCACTTGTGAATAGTAAGCATCTTTTCTCATCAACTTGGAAAGGGGAATGGGAATTTTTACTTTGGCTAATTTCCCTTCGAGGCTGAAAGGTGTAGGTGCTCTGCTTTGGCTCAACAATTCTGATTTGTCCACCACAATATTCTAGCCAGAAATATTTGGTGGGTTAGTTGATGAAACCTCAGTCTTCAATGATCTTTTCAGAATAGTAAGGTTTCTTTTTGTTGGAACTTTAGCATTACCTTTCTCAGGGTTCTTCTTGGCAGAAGGCTCAAGGGATTTTTGGGTTTCGACTATCTTCTTTGTTTCGGTCATCTTTTTTGGAGAACTTATGTCTGTCTTTTTACTTCACAGATTGTACTACCAGTGTACCTCCAAAATAGCATTTTCAAATGCCTGTTGTTCGGTGTCTTCAGCTTCTTCGCTCACCTTGGTTTGAGAAAGAAGAAAAATATCTTGTTCCTCCTGGGTAAGGAAAATAGCTTCATTATCATGAATGCCCATGAGGTTTATGTTAGTATCCTCCAGTTCTTCAATTACTTCTTCTCCTTCATCGACATAATTTTCTTGTAGGGGCGGTCTGATTTGTTGATCAGGAACTCTCTATTCCCTTTGATCCCTAGGATCTTTCTGCCTGATTTGAAGAGGGTTTCTTCTAAAGTTAGGATTCCAAATTTGAGGAACTGGTGGGTTTTCTCTAAGAGGGTTTCTTTCGAATACAGTAAGTCTCTCCATCATTCTTTCCATTGCTCTATCCAAGGAATCCAATTTGGAATTGGAAGTTGATGTGGAAGGTTCTTCTTTCATTGTGACTCTCCTTTCTGTCCTCTGTCGTGCCCTTTTTGCCAACAGGTTGGCCTCCATACTTATTGCACTTTTCTACATCTCCTCCAAGGTGGTGGAGTTTCTTTCCCTTAATTGATACGACATATCGACGTCAAAACCATCAGGGAATTTTATCAATGCCAAACCTTGTGGAGGTTTAATATCGGTTGGAATTGCATTGTATAGGTTATTGAAACGGGTGCAGTAATCTTGTACCATCTCACCTTGATTTCTTCTGATGTTTTCGTATTCTAACAAGATCTGGAGAGGGTTTTTCTTTACCTCCCATCTGTCTAGAAAAATCCTTTGGAATGTGACAAGGTCGAGCACTGAGGAAACACGTAAACCTTTATACCATTTCTTAACGTCACCCATCAAACTTTGTGCAAACAATCTCATTTGAACGTCAACCTCATCTACTTCCTGCAGATCAAAATAATCATTCATTTTATCAACATGTTGTTGTGCACTCAAGGGTCTTGTTCCATCAAACTGTGGAAGTCTCATTTGATAATCTTTGGGCATAGCATGAAGAGGTGCGGAAAATACCAAGGGAGCATATCTGGCTGCCATGATAGGTGGAGGAGGTGGGACGACAACCTAGATGATAGGTGGGGTGGTGACATAAGACAAGGATGAGGAGGGGCTAGCTAGCACAAAGTGAGTGGTTTGAGGTTTAGCAGTGGGAGATAGAACTTCAGGGGTCCGGGGTTGCAAGACAGTTGGGTCTAGGATGGTTTCGGCCACAAAGCTATCAAATTTCGTTCTGAACAGGATTTGTTCGAAAGGATGTCAAAGTCAAGATCTTGAAGGGAAACAAGCTCTTCTGGAAGGGAAGGGAACTTCTGAAGGGGATTATGACTTACTGAACCTTCTGCAATGGTCTTTTTCCTAAGTAACTGTTTTGGATTATCAGTTGTTATTGCAGGTTCTGGGTCTGGGTGAGATCGGGTATAAGCTCTTTTGGGAGCCAGATTTCTTTTTTATTTTTATATATATACTTTTTAGTTTTATGAATCCAAAAATAATATATGCAAGTTTTTTAACAACCTCTAAACATTAATTCTTTCTCAGATTTGCAATATTTCAGAAGCAAACTTTTCTTCCAGGGAAAGAAATCGTGAGGTTAAAATTTGTTCAGTTCATTCCCCAGTGGAGTCACCACTATGTTAACGCTTTGTAAATTTCCTAGAGGTTGTCAGAAAAGAAGAAATCTACGGGAGGTAACTTTATCCAACCACTTCAAAGCTGGGATCTAGCCCTACCAGCTTCAGAGAGGGATCTCTCTGTATGATTTAGATATGTTTCAAATTTAAAATATTAGGCTAGGTAAATAAAGTATGTTGGTTTTTTTTGTTGTAGTTTTTGTTGGGTTGGCTAAGAGAGCTTTACACATCCATTGGGCTATGGGGTCTATATCATGAAACAAAATCTAAACCAGAAAACAAAGAAACTTTTCACAAGGTGAGATAGTGTAATCACTGGATTCTTTTAGCAACATAAATGAGGAATAGCAGAAAATGTGAGAATGTCAATTACAACAAAGAAACAGTTAAGAATTTCTTTATCTTAAAATCAGAAGATGAAACACTAAAATATTTTAAAGTTAGAAACAGGGTATGCTAAGATAAATCCTACAACGTTCGTTACTTTCAAAGATTAGATTTAGAAAACAATATGGTAACTAAGCGAGAATAACATTTAACTTAGAAAGGAAAACATCACCAATGAGTACACACAAGAATCCTGTGAAGATGCCTCTTTGTATTAATGGAAGATCAACCCTCAATAATTCGAAAAGTGAAGTATTTATAACCCAAAATTACAAACAATCCTGTCATTAAAGATCAGGACATGGTAAATCTATTTTTAGCTTAACTAACTTAACAAATTACAAAAATCTAGGAAACTGTTTGAGGATGTGTCGAAACTTCATGTTGTTTTCTGGGTGGACCGTTGATGAGGCCTCTACACAACCTCATCTGACTGGATAGCTGACTGGGCTGGGACAGCTCATCGACTACTAAATTAGGTGGCAAAGCTCTTCCCATCGAAGATGACTGGCAACGCTGACTTTGAGTAATTTTCGATAGACTTCATCCATCTCTGTGTACTTGGAAAAAGTAGGCTTGGTGATGAAGATGTACCAGATCTCATGTTGTATGCTGATATCCAACTGTAGTGCATCTAGGAATTCTTTACCAGTGATATTGCCTTGAATTCCTGAAAATTTTGAACTGTCCTTAGCCACATTGGCTAGCCTCTTTTTGTAATCGGGGAGCGTCATCAATTTGTCATTTATCACCTTCAAACTAGGAAGACCTTTCTTCTGTAAAGCCTCGATCTTGCTAAAAAACCTTTGTACCCCTAGGTCCATAGCCTAAACCATTTCTTCCAGCTGTAGCATCAGTCCTCTCTTGGTCAAGACTCTCTTGACCTCAAGGATGGTCTCCGTTCTATCCTTAATTCTCTGCTCTTCCAGCTCCTCTTTGGTTTTAGAATTCAGGAATTTGATGATTTCATTAGCCTATGTGGGCATCTCTCCCAGTTCTGATCTAATCTTCTCGATGGCTTGTTTACTTATCTATACCAATTCATTTTGCTCAAACATAATCTGTATCATTGGCCATATCTCATTCATAGACTTGGAGATGTCTGTCCAGACACTTTCTTTGACTTCGGCCAGTGTTTTGCTTGCCACTATTTGCTTCCGAAGCTGTTGTAACTCTTGTTTGATCTGGTCTGACACTTGTTTTTCCTTGGAGTAGCTGGTTTGGTAAGAATATTTGAGTTCCCGAAGGTTCTCAATCTCCTTTTTGAGCCTACTGATCTATGTCTCCTGCAGATTCACCTCTTCCATAGATTTAGCCAATTCAACCATCTTTTCCAGAGACGTCAGTGGGTTTGCCGATGGAACTTCTACTAATGACATTGTGCTCAGTCCTGAGAGTGGAAATGCACTCAATGGAATGACTTCCATGGGTTTTGACTGTTCTTTCTCTTTCACTAGCTTCTCCATTTCAGCTTCCATTTCCTTTAATTGTGCATTTTGCTCCATGATCAACTTAAGCATCTCGTCTTTTTTTCCTTCTGTCTCTGCTATTTCCTTTTCCTGTGAGTCTACTGTTGGTGGCAACTTCAATTGTTTCCTCAAAGATGTTATGTCAAAATTTTTCTTTATGATCATCTCCTCGACTGCTTTCACATTCGAGGGATCATACCTGATCTTGAGGACTAGTTCCTCCAACGTCTTAATCCTGTTATCCTTTGCAAAGGATGATATTTTCTCCAAATTCAACTGTGTCTGGATGTTGTTCAAAGACACTTGTAACCTAGAGGCAGTAGTGGAAGCATGTGCCAGCATGGAGAAAACCATTTCTCCAGTTTGCCTATGCAGATTCAATTGATCGGCTGGATGCACGTCCTTAGTCTGGAATTCAAAGGTTTCCCTTTTGTATTCGGTGTTTACCTTTGGGTCTGGCACCTGTGCTTGGAAAAATGCCATGTGCATTCTACCCTTCTCCGTGTCGAATGCTGATAACAGCTTGTGTTGTGCAGTCGATGTCTGTTTCCAGAACTGGGCTTATGTGCTGCTAGTTAGAGTCTGATTCTTTTTCTTGATTAGATCATATTTCTCAAAGATACTCAGTTTCGGTCCTGTCCTGCCTGGCTGGTTGATTGGTGGAGTATCAGTAGGATTCTTTGGTAATACTGAGGTTATGATCTACTTGCTTCTTGTACTGAGGAGCGACCGATCAACCTCTGTCATTGTAGTGGATGGAATCACCTTTTCTCCAACCGGGTCAGGAGTCGGACTGGATTTTGGCCTCTTGGTATGCAGTCAAAATTCTTCTGATGATACTTCAGTGACAGGAGGTGACAGATATTGCCTAGGCCTTTTCTCCTTTGGAGCCTGTGGTGTGGTTTTCTGTGATACAGTGACCAGGAGGTCCTGTTGTTCTATCTCAACCAAAGTATTTGGCTCCCATTCTGTCTGGTTTGCAAATTTTTCTACCTCAGGCCTAGATACATGAACATACAGGATATTCTTGTTTTTTATCCTCATCTTTAAAATTATCCTGCACAGATCATAGTGACATGTGAAACTAATGAAGAATTTCATTTCCTTTCGCAGTTTTTCTTCTTCCTCCCTGGTGCCTCAATTGTTGCAAATGAAAGACGCAATCTGCCCTTTGATCCTGAGTTGTTTCTTCTTATTCAAAGATATAAAATGTATATCGTCCAAGTTTATCATCTACCTTATGTATTCCAAGGAAAAAATTATGACAGGTAAGTATTTGGGTAGTTTATATGGGGCCAACTCGCACCCATAGACTCTAATCTCAGTGTGATTTTGGTACATGTACCAATCACCAGTCTTTGTATGGTCCAAGAGATGTAGGATCCTCTGAACTTCATCATTAATTCTGGGTTCAGGTCTGCCGCTGAGCATACTCACCATTGGGTGGTATAACTGATCGATGAAATGTTAGAAACTGAATTCCATGGAGTTATGTCTCAGCAAGGAATTCCATGCGGTTACTGGCTGGGGTCTACAATCTTCGTCCATCTCCTGCATAGAAAAAGCAAATTTGTCCGCTTGGAAGAAAATGAACAGGTATGCCAGTATTGAAGAATACTGGAACATGCTTTCTGTGGCAAAATTGATGAATTTCTCATGAATGTTGTCTGCCAGGAATGTGCTGAAGTTGAACTGTGTAGTGGGTTTCTCATCTGTGGAGAAAATAGACAAAAATCCTAGAATGGGTTCATCTACCCATTGATCTAAAAAATAACCAAGCAAGGCGCATAGCGACGTGATAACCTGGTTTCCTTTTGTTGAGAACATGGAGGAAGGATAAGGGGGGTTTGTAGTGGGGAGTTGAGTGGATTGTGGAAGAAAAAGCTCAAAAATATGAGCTCTTTGAGGAAACGATAGCTTCTTGTATAGCTCTATGATGATCTCGAGGTTAAAAAGCGAGGTGGAGTTGGCTCGGGATATTTGCATCATTTGGTCAGTGGTTTCTAGCGTGATGAGGAAAAGAATTTCCCCAGACGAGGACAAAATGTCTTTTTGCTCGGGGATATAGTGGGCTTGGCACTTGAGGGTGAATTCTGGGAAGTGGTGAATCTGGGGGAAAAGGTACAAGGGTAAGTTGGACTCCCAGAGTCCAATTTCGTCACTTTGGTCCCGGAAAAATTCTTTAAGCCATGACTATAGGTCTGCGAAGTTGACATCACACTTTGTGTCTATCATTAAGTAATCTTTGTTGGCCAGAGGAATCCTGTCGAGGTCGACAGGAGGCGGGAGAAACAGATTCTCCTCACCTTTTGTTCATTTTGACTTTGGCGCCATTACTGTAACAATACCTGCAAATAAAACAAAAGTTAGCAGGGATGACTGTATATGTGGGCAACTGATTGTAATGGAGAGGAAAATGGGGTAACGTCTCTGGTGCGATGAGTGGGTAAATGGTGAAGGAATGAAGTGTGAGTGTAATTTTGAGTAAACGGGTATCCATTAGGGGCGGGAGACAAGTCAGCTGGTTAACGGATAAGTTAGACAGTAATAAATGGCCAATGGGTCATTTAGAATGTGAGGTGGCAGGTGACAATGACTGAGGGATACGGATGAGTGACGTGGAGGTTATCGATTGGGGGAAAAGACCATGTTGAGGGGACTTGCCACGGGTGAACGAGGGAGAAGGACTGACGGAGTTACGGGATGTGACTCTAATGGGGAAGATGGATAATGACGTCACGAGTTGATGAGGTATGTTAGACAATAATAGGCGGTGGGAATTGGGACCAATAGATTCATGCCACGCATAGATAAGGGGCCCGCCAGAGTAAAATTCCATTATGAACCCCCCCCCACTGTTAAAGGTAAATCAGTCGGGGGGGTCTGACAAATACCTTGAGCCGTTGATCTGCGTGCTTTTCTTTCGATGGAAGATCTGTGCACAATCTTTAACACACACTCCGAACCCCCCCCCTCCATTAAAGGCAGAATGGATGGGAGGGTCCAAAATCCAATTCAGACCATAGATCTAAGCACCAAAACTTGGGCCATCCAGATGCACGCATACATTATCTCTGATTCCAGACCCCCCCCCACCGTTAAAGGAAGAATGGTCGGGGGGGTCCAGAAAGACTTGTCCATCGTAGATCTGGGCACGATCATCTGAGTCGTTGATACATGAGCAGTGCATAAATGCGAGTGCGAAAGCATATGCGCCCAGAGAAACTTAGGATAAGTGCATATCGTGGGTTTTTCCCAAGCTTTCACATCTTTATATCACCAAGGGGTTAGACAACCAACTTTTTAAGAATCCAAGACATGATCCAACATTGATCATCGAGCTGGTTTTATTGAAATAAAGAAAACTACCCTATGTTCTAACCTAACTTCCTATGACAATTAGCCCAGATTAAACTGTTGGGCTAAGAACTTACTCTACCTTGGGGATATCTGACTAAGATTAGGCAGTCTGGCCAGATTTATTCACTAGCTAACCTAGATCACTTAGCTAAGATTAAACAGTTTAGCCAAGCTTATTCACTATTCCTATCAACATCAATTTAAAAGAACTTGGCCATGCTTGAAAGGTATGGACCAAGTCACTATTATTGCATGGGGCTCTATTGAATTTCTTCTATGCCCTCTTTTATTCTTTTTCTTTCTTTTTCTTTTCTTTCTTTTCTTTTTCTTTTTTTTTTCTTTTTCCTTTTCTCAAATTATTTGCAGAATGAAAAATCATTTGATAAACAAGAACACTAAAGAGATAACATTTCAGTCACCAGTTGATCCTACAAATTATAGGGTTATAATAGGGGGGTAAAGTACTCGCCAAAATTGATGAATCAGGGGCAATTTCAGTACTTACTTGGTAATCGGCTGTTGAGATGCTAATTTCCTATTGTGGAATTTCTTGCCCTCATTCGCATGATCCTAGATCATCCCTCGAGTTGTCCATTGGGGTTCCCTGTATGTCAAGTGGCTCAACATCCAAGGCACTTTCTAACTCATGCTCGTTCTGCGGACGACTCTGATTTGGAGCATCGGGACCCGGGGTGGATGCTTTCTCAAGTTCCTTCTCCTCTGTGATTTGCACCAGAGTCACCAGGGAAACCTCTGAACTCTCCTCATCATCATAGATAGTTATTTAATAATACAAGGGGTTTGGTACGCTAGTCCTCCCTCATGTCCTTGATATCTCAGGCTGGGTTGAAATTCCTGTTGGCCCTTGGTTATGGACTAAGGAAGAAAGAAAAGACTAAGGAAGAGGAAAGATGAAGTATGAAGAGCGCAGAAGGCACACAAACAGAGGATGGGTCGAAGTGGTCAAAGAAGAAGAAAAGAAGGAGCGAAGTAAGGGAAAGCGAGACATTGAAAGAGAAGATCAAGGAATATAGATCAACAAAGAATATGGATCGTGGACAACTCAACAAGCGGAAAAATACACCAACGGATGCTTTGGAGCACCTCGCGGGAAAGAAGAAAGAACAATTTGGTGAAGCCCTTAATATGCGGGTTATGTGGGACCTAGGGTTTTGACACCTAGGGTTTTGGGTATTTAGGGTTTTGACACTTAGGCTTCGGTCTAAGGTTGTATGAGAGTCATTGTAATGTATAAATAAAGATCTATAGGAGTGAGGAAGGGTTGTTGTTGTTATTGTTGTTGTTGTCGATGCTATTATTGTATTGAGAGAGAGAGAAGTGATTTGTTGTAAGAGCATTCTTGTATTCTGGATCTTCAGCTGGGTGTGAAGATCAAACCTGCAGCTGGGTGTGCAGGGAGGGCAGAGAAATAGAGAAAGAGATCTACAACTAACTGCGCAGATAGAACTATATGTTTTCATCTAATATATCAAGAAACATAGTTCTATGGACGTAGCCCTAGGGAGAGGGTGAGCCACGTATATCTTGTTCTTCTTTGTGGTTGATGTTGTGTTATTGCATGATTTTTAGATCATAGATAGAACCTCGTGAAGTAAGAATAATAGTGTTAAGCATATCTAGGTTATCTGCGTTGTTGTTCTGGACTCACCTTACATTTCCTCTGGTTGTAGACACCTGTGTCCTTCAACCCCCCTATTGATACTTCGAGTGAGACTTCATCTACCTCACAGGAGTTTCTGAAAGGGCCAATAGTTAGGGTTTGTTGGTGCACTATTAGAGTTGAATCCTGGGTGTGCCCCTATGCCAACAAATGGTTCTGTTGCCGGGACTAGGATCTTCTTGATCGAATGTCAAGGTGGTTTCCATCAAAGAGAGAGATTTAGAAGTGGATAGAAGAAAAAGAAAGGGACTTCACTGAAGCTCAGAACAAGCACCCTAGCATTAGTACAGAAGAATGGTTGGGAAGGTACATCTTTACCGATATACACGAGATTTTCTTTGGAGGAGTCCATAAGGAGTTATACGAGTGGTTAGCTAGATTAACAGCTACCCAGTTTGAAATCAGATCTAGACCACTTGTGGTTTGGACGTCGGTGTTGATCAAGAAGGTAAAGAGAGTTGATAACGCCGTGTCAAGAGTAGTAGATCATTGTTTTGATAGCACTATTGGAGGGTACATTACTTATTTTTCTATTGACAGAGTAGAGTCATATAGCCAAGCAGAGAGATATTTCTTTAAGGGACCTAGAGGGAATTTTTTGCACTTTTTGAAGTTGAATATCAATATGCTATTGCATGAGAAGAACATCTTGAAGATACAGTAATCGGTCAGATTTTTAAAGTCAATGTTCAAGAATTTAGACAATGATAACAACACAGAGGTTGGACACACACGCAGTGGGAGATCATTCAGAGAGGTTCCTCTTGCGAACCTGTTTAAGAAGAATTATGGAGACGAGGGATTCTACAGTGGGGAAGAAGAAGAGTTGTCGGACGAAGAGCATTCAGAGTCCACAAGAACAAAGGAAGTATGGACTGAAGAACTTCGCCGAGGAGAACTAGAAACTTCAGTGATTGCTGATGCAGGAGCATCATTGGAAAGCATGCGGAGCAAGAACTATCAACGTCTCAGAATCTGTATGAGATATCAACGCTGAAAGTTATAGAAGATATTTGAAATCCTCCTTAACTCAACATTGTAATTTATCTTTTGAGGAACGCTTGAACCTAGTGCCAAAATTACCCTTTGAGGCACTTTTGGATAATCACAAGAGGAGTGGGAGTTTCCACTACGTCTCTAGATTGCGAATGGCCTAGATAGTCGTTATGTAAAGTCTTAGAGTATACATGTATTCAGGGGGGGGCCTAAGAACCCTCTAAATAAAATAGATGTTTTGTAAGCCCAAATGTGGCTGGTTGGAAAGACTAGTTAGCAAGTAGATTTGCAAGCTGCAAGTTAGTAGGAGTTTTTTTTTAATTTTCATTTTGATCATAGTTGTAATCATTTTTCACTTATGAATAGAACAGAGGAAAATTTATCCAATGCATGGTGTAAACATTGTTTTTCAATTATTTGTATTGAGTTTTCATAAGTGAATGAATGAATCTCATATGATTAGATGAGACTGTGAATGTGAGGATAAGTTTCAATCGTTTCTCTTCTATTGAGTAGTGCAAGGTGTGAATGTAGGACACAAGGAGTGTGTTGACGGAACCTACTTCAGTTCCTAAGCTTAGACTAGATAACATGAACTTTCATTTTTCAAGGAGTGTAAAGAGACTGGTGCTAGGAGCACATGGTCATCCGCAAGAACCTAAGACCTTGCATGAAGATCTAGTGCAAGGAGTTCACAGATCCTAGATTCGACTGAGTGTCTAAGGGACTTTGCAAGGCACTGAATAACCAGGAAGGGAGGATGCCAAGAGGGCGAGAGGAATTTCTCTTTGAGAAATCTTGAGGATCTGTGTTATCCAAATCCCTGAGACATAAGGAATGCACGAGATCCGAAGCCTTCACAAGACAAAGTTCAGAAGGATAAACACTTTTTATAGTGTTAAAGAGATCTAAGATTAAGATTCATTGAAGGATCAAAGGTTCGAAACCTTTGAACACCCAGAAAATATTCTAAGTCTAAGGAAGGCATAAGCACAAGGGAGAAAAGACCTGAACCGTTTGATCCAAATGCTAGAGAATCGAAACCGTCCATTTGAGAGGACGCGTGATGAACGATCGGCATTTCGCTGACTTTCACTTGGGAGAAGTCAAGAATCGAGTCGTAAGAATTTGCGAGATGCGAAATCACGACTTGATCTGATCTGTTGGACCCAAGATAAATCTGGACCGTTGGTTTTCCAGGATGAAATTTTGGCATTTCGGGCATCATGAGGTTTGGGGTGACAATTCTTTTGACTTTGTGAGTCACGAAGTCCCAAAGTTATCATGAACATTGGATCGAGGGAGGATCTGGATCGTCAGATCTGTACTACCGTCATTTAGGCGATCGAGAGAATGAGTGAGCGGAATTCGTGAGGCATGAAGCCATGGAACATGAAATGTCAAATTGATCACAACCATCGATCAAGGGGAGATCAAGACCGTAGATCTCGATTCATCATGACCGACATTTTGGCGATCAGGAGAATGAGTGAGCAGACTTCGTGAGGCACGAAGTCGCGAAACGTGATGCACTCTTTTGGGCTAAGCCCATGGTTGCACCTGCGGTCACGTGGAGTGGCGACTCATGCCTAGCATATGGTTGCGTGGGTAAAACACAGGACAAGGACCTATGGTTAAATGTTGAAAGCTCCAGTTCAGAACCAGGGAGTCATTTCAACTTCTGAATCGAAGATCCTGATTGGGAGGTCATGCAACCCTTAGGAGAGATAGGGGGTCTGCATCAGGTGGTATCAAAGCTTAAATTCTTCGCCTGTAGACTTCAAGCGAATGAAAAAGAGAAAAGGAGGAGACATAGAACTCAAGGTTGTACTCTGTGTGTGACAGACATGTTGGGTCGCCAAAGTACCATCTTTTTACCAACTTTTCACTTCACTTTCACTTCACTTTTAACCATATTTTTCTTTCCCATACCCTTACATTAAACCATTTTCATGATTACATGGGTTTTAGACATATTATTTTCCAATGCATCTATTTTAGTGTTTTTGACTGAATTTATGATTAAATATTGGAAAAATGACATGTCTACACTTACATATGAAAGTGGGATGAGTTTCATGATGTTTACAGGTGTATTTGAAGACTCCAACCAAGTCAAATTTGACCATCAAGCCTCAAATTCGAATTCCCTCTTCAACCCTTTGAAGATTTGATGAAGATTTGGAGATCTACTCAAGTATCTTGGATGGAGATTAATCATAAAAGAAATATTTGTGAGAGGATTTGTAGAGATATCACTTGATAGCTATGAGCACATGGTTGTAACCAAATGAGACATTTGTGGATTTAGGAGAGATTTGTGGATCTAAGTTATCTTAAATTTTTGTATAAATAGGAGTGCCTCCTCCATTTCAAAGGGAGGTCTCCTGGAGCATTGTGTCCAACTTATGATGGAATAAGAATCAAGCTTTATTTTCACATCAGTTTCCATTCTCTAGTTTAGATTTAGAATTCTTTAGTTTATGTGTTACTTTGTTCTTGGGAAAATTGAGCTCACTCCAAATAGATCATAGTAGCATTTTCTTCTTGTTCTAATGCTTTGAATAGGTTTATATTCTTTATTGTTTTTATTAGAATTATTTGATGATCTTGATTGTTGATAGGTTATTTGAAACATTACGAGAAGACCTCCTATAAGGGAGCCATTATTTTCATGCCTACAACAACTAAGCCTTTTTAAGTGTATTTATTTTAAATGCATGAGTGCTTACTTGATGATCTTGATTGTTGATAGGTTTTGTGAAACATCATGAGAGGACCTCTTGTAAGGGAGCTAGTGTTTTCTTTCCTACAACAACAAAGTCTTATTAAGTGGAATGAAAGAGTTAGGATTTGATTGAATTTTCTTAGATTAGAGTTATATGCCTACTCCTGCATATATTTTTGTAATGAACCTCAAATTTACCATAAAAAAAATTCTATGACATAATTCCATTTCGTTTAGTATTAGAATTCAAGAGAAGGTAAGATTCATTTCTGTCCATAATGACATTTATTACACCAGTCTGGTTTACTTCGAACAAAGGAGCTTATGTGGGTAAATTCTTTCCATAAATTCTATCACTTCCCTTAACTCTAAAACTACTCCAACATACTTATATGTATATAGGCAATATCTAAACTTAGGTTGAAGGAGACTTTGATGTTCAGAGAGAGATAAAGCTCAGAAGGGATAGCACCTTTGAAGTGTTCAAAGGGAGGCAGATATCGAAATCATCCCGTAGAGGTCATGTTCAGGTGGAAGAATGCCAAGTCATTTTGGCTAGAGATCCTTGAGAAGAGTAAACGAACGGTGAAAATTCTTCATGGGGAAGTGTTTAAATCCCATGGACCGTTGGATATTGTAGATCTATGAAGAGGTTAAGATTTATCATCTTTTAGCATTTAGAAGCTCAGGAGGGGTAGCGATTGTTCGATGAGAAGCAACAGGAGCCATTGATCTCGTGCTTCAAGATTCATTAATTCAGAGTTGCCACGTTAGAGGAGGGGGCCCGCCAGAGGACCATTCCATTCCA